>CAHIKZ030000005.1:1187500-1322500 GCA_903632075.3 Acanthosepion pharaonis | reverse complement strand
GCTTTGAAGTCAGAATGTTATAACCACTTGACTGTTTCCCTTTTTGCATGTGTACAAAATTCTTACTTTATGAACTTTTTGCTTTGTTACTATTGTTTGCTTTTGACCTGCAATATACATATTTTTTTTATTGCTATAAACATTATTTTAGTGGCTACATGTGTTTGGGTTGCTATTCCTCATCTTTGTCGCCATATTTATTACAACGTTTTGGTTGTTGTATGCTCCGGCCTTCTTCAGGTGGTTTGAATGTCAAACTGAAGCCTTTATATTACTCACTGGGGTAGACTGTTCTAGTTCCACGTGCCATGGATGTCAGTTATCTCATGTTAATTCCCCTGTCCAAGTTCTCCACTGACATCCAGGGTGTACAATGGCTGAAACTTTATAATAAATATGGCAACAAAGATGTCTGAATAATGTAAATAGTATACATAATACCTAATCTCAGAAATATAGACAGATACTGAATGGCTGAAACGTGATAAATATGGCGACAAAGATGAGGACAATAGTCCGAATAATGTAAATAGTGTACATAATACATCATCTCAGAAATATAGACAGATACTGAAAGGCCAAAACGTTATAATAAATATGGCAACAAAGATGAGGACAATAGTCTGAATAATGTAAATAGTGTACATAGTACCTCATCTCAGAAATATAGACAATTGCTATTCCTGTTTTTTATTATTATTAAAAAGTGAAAGTAATAACAACTGACCTTGAGTGGGAAGTCTTAAAAAATTAGGGATAACAACTCAAACACATGTAACTAATTAAAATAATGTTGGATAAAAAATACTTTTAAAAATTATATATATATATATATATGGACTCTCCTGTTGTTTTTGATGTATGATTGTCTTTCAGTTCAGTTTTTATGTTTGTTTCATATGAGACAACAATCCTTCGTGAGGATTTGTTTGCAAATCCACACGAAGGATATACTGAAGGGCTGACTGTCATATAGACTGATGTATTAGCCTGAGATTTAGTGTTAATTCCTAATTCTCTCAGATGGGTGAAACGATTCTTTTCAAAATTAGTTATGCCTCAGTAGCAGCTGTTTCTCCAGTTTGCTCGTTTTTCAACAGCAATTTCAAACTCCTCTCGAGGGATGTTTGCAGCAATTGTATTTAAGTTTATCCTTGAAGTGTAAACCAAGAATGGCCTATGTTACACTTACCATGAAAAAGTTGGCTATACATTTTTGGCATCCGATCATCACTCATATATATATATATATATATATATATATATATATATATAATATATAAAGTAAACCTAAAGGGCCAGACAAACCTTTTACCTAGGTTTCACCTGCGCTGATCGTCATGGTAGACTGGCTAAAGAGGTGCTATAAGAACAGAAAGTATATAGCCTACAACGCAAAAACATGACAATGTGACCCCCCCCCAAAAAAAAAAAACCCAAAACCAAACAGTAACACAACAACTTGGTGAACCTATTGATTTCAAAAAAAAAAAAAAAAAGGCCAAGAGAAGAAACAAAGCCTATTGTAGTAACTAGCGTTTTCTATGCCTACACTTACTTATAAGTATATGTTATTAGTTCTTTCTTTTTTTACCCTTTTATTACCCTTGGGTATTGGTTTGTTCATTTACAAGCTAAAACACCTAAGGTTTTGCCGAACGAGTATAACTGCTTATATTTATAAGATTATTAGTGTTATATATATATATATATATATATATATATTTTTTTTGCTATTATTTTGCCGCCGGTTTTTTTTTTTTCCTTGTTTATTGTGAACATTGTCAATTCCACTTGTTGAGAATTTTGTCATTTATACTTAACAATAGCCAATTATTCCAAGCAAAGCACAAATCAGAAATAATTAATTTAAAATATTCGTTAGCATGGACACAACTGAATGAGAACAATAACGGGTTCAGTTTTATGTTTTCAAAAATAGTAAATGTTGCCATATCTCAACTGCCCAGCCCTCACTTTGTGAACTTGATGGAATTCAAAATTGTTTAAGTGATCTTGTAGGAGATGACTTTCCAACAGATTCCAGTACTATTTCTATGGTAAGTGTTAGTTCTACCAGTTCAGAACACACCATGCTGTATAGTTGCTTCCCTGAAGACTACAATCTTAACCTCTTCAAGTCAATCATTTTCTATCCTCATAATCTTTACTTCCTATCTTTTAGTGAGTGTGAGATAATATTAAATTACTTCCTGATCATAATGGCCCAGTGGATAAAGGTGTTGGTGAGATAGTATTGACTTACTTCATGATTACCTCCTAGATGAGGTATTATGATTATTTACATTATTCAGACTGTTATCCTCATCTTCATTGCCATATTCACAACATTTTGGCCATTGTATGCTCTGGCCTTCTTCAGATGATTGGAATTTTAAACCAAACCATTTCATCCACCGGGGTAGATTGTTTTAGTTCCACGTCCCATGCCTCTTCAGGATGTCTCAGTTATTTCTCTTTAACTCTACTCTCCAAGTTTTTGGTTCACTGCTGGTATTGAACTCACAACACTTTGGATCTACCCAATGCCTTTATCCACTGGGCCGTGTGTCCTTGAGGACACCTGTGTATGAATTTCTAGGACTTATAAACCTAATGTATTACAATTTTAAAGAATCAGCACATATGCTAGGCCACAAAAATCTCCTGAGCTGACCAAGCATAGAAATGAATACAATATAGGAACTACTAATAAGGAGTTCTAGAGAAAAGCAATGAATAACAACAAAAATTGCAATATGAGCTCTGGTAAAAAAATATGCAATATAATAATGCAAAAATTGCAATATGAGCTCTGGTAAAAAAATATGCAATATAATAATGCAAAAATTGCAATATGAGCTCTGGTAAAAAAATATGCAATATAATAATGCAAAAATTGCAATATGAGCTCTGGTAAAAAAATATGAAATATAATAATGCAAAAATTGCAATATGAGCTCTGGTAAAAAATTATGAAATATAATAATGCAAAAATTGCAATATGAGCTCTGGTAAAAAAATATGCAATATAATAACCCAAAAATTGCAATATGTGCTCTGGTAAAAAAATATGCAATATAATCATGCAAAAATTGCAATATGAGCTCTGTTAAAAAAGAAGTTGCTGAGACTTTAGGTTTATAAGTCCCAGAAATTCATCCACAGATAGCCTCATAAGCACACATGGCCCAGTGTATAAAGGTGTCAGTTAGACCCAAAGAGTTGTGAGTTCAATACCATGCTACAGCAGTGGTGAACCGAAAATTTGGAGAGTTGAGTTAAAGGGAAATAACTGAGACATCTGCAAGAGGCATGGCATGTGAAACTAGAACAAATAAATCAATCAAAGTAGAATAAATAAATCGATTACCTGAAGGAGGTCGGAGGGTACATCAGCCAAAATGTTGTGAATATGGCAATGGAGATGAGGATAACAGTCCAAATGTAAATATTCACTCACTCTTTGAAGAAGGAAAGAAATTTGCAAGCCTATGTGAGGTTTTTGCTTTTCACAGAAAATTAACTGGAGAGCTGGTGAAGAAGGAAATAAATTTGTGAACCTGTGTGAAATTGTTTTTGGACCAATGAAAACCTTGCCTTCATAGAAATTAGCCAGTTAGCCAAGAAAGAAAGAAAGAAAGTAGCAAGCACAAAATTCTTTTTGATATAAAATGGAGAGAAAAATTAAATTAAACGGAGAAGAGCGTCTTATGTGAAAGGTTTTGTTTCAGTTCCTTGTGACCAGCATAGAAGTTCTCACCAGTGTCAAATTACTCACCAATTATATTATCAGTCTCTAACCAGCATGTGGCACTTAAAAGAATTTTTCTTTCAACAATCCCAGAAAGCTAAGTATTTCAAGCTATCTCACTTCATTTACTTTTGAACATATGCAAACCAAATATTATTTTGGTGAGCAATGAACTCTCTTACTTTTGTCTTAAACATTTTTTAATATTATTTTGTGTCGGATCGTTTAATCTGTTGTATGGAGATTTCCTCTTCATGACAATACGTTAAAACTATGGACTTTAAGAATTCTGATTTGTTTTCTTGAAATGAGCTACTGACACTTCAAGCGTGTAAATTCATGAATAAATTCCTTATCGTGTTTAAAATTATCTGTGTGTTTCCTCGTCATTCTCATCATTCATTAATCTTCTTGGCGTGGGTAAATCAACTATTCATTTTAACCCCTAAGCCTCATGCCACTATAATCTGGTGACTGTTGACATGCAAGGAAACACATACCTATTCTTATTGCATTCATAAAAAGTGAACATGTCTGACAATGAACAGGAGATTAACCAAGCATCCATGGATGTCAGTGAATCAATACAAACAGTATCCATTAAACTAGAGGTCAGAAAGGGTTTTAAAATCATTCAGTGTGCCAACAGCATATGTATTTTTATACAAGTCAATGTCAATATACCTGTTCTACAATATACTTTATATAGTAATATATACAATAATATCTAAACCACATTAATAGCAATAAACTGTTTTTAAAAGTTTTTATTAAATTTTTTATTATTAATGGGGTCCAACGAGTGAGCAGTTTTGAAATGGTTAAATATCTTTTTTGTATTGTAGTAGTTATTGGTTTGGACTTTGTGATGTCATTTGTGGCTGTGTGCCATTGAAAATTGTTTGGTGTGCCATGTGTGGCATGCATTCCGTAGGCTGCCGATCCATACATTAATCCACCTCTGTTCATTGAATCGAATGTAATTGCATGATCCTCAATTATGGAGTTGCAGTTCAACATTTTGAGGTAAAGGACTCCTATACAGCAATTTTATCATGTGTTAGCTGCATTACTACTGGAGATAGTGTGCAAGCTACACCCTATCATTTTAAAGTCGAGAGATTATAGCTAAGTTAAAGAAGCAGCTGTAATGTTGGATGAGAAATCAAAGCCAGAGATGCTTGACAAATTAATGCCTTCTTCCATTCTCACAGGCAGACCATCCATTTATTAAAATAAACTGATGGCATTAGCAACAAAAATTGGAATGAGTAGTGACATCATGTGACAAGTTCATACAAGCAATGCCAATTAGCATAAGACTAGTTCTGGCAGCACAGATTTACAAATGGAGACTTAGGAAGATGGTTGACAACCTACTGCTTTATTTTTATAAGAAAAGCCCTGGTCCCATTCAGCAGGTTCAACCAAAGAAAGGAAAAGACTGTTGTAGTAGGAATTTTAAAATCTAATCTACTGTAAGCCTGTATCATTATGACAGAAATATGCAGAGCAGGCATCTACTTAGGCACATTGTAAAACATGGCATATGTGGCTGCATACAGGGAATATTAAACTAGAACTGTCCTCATAACCATCTTCACCAGCACATGACAAGAATGAAGAAAACTAGTGCAGTGGGAAGTGATGGCCTCCACCTTCTTACCACCTTTGGAAGTAACCACATGATTAGGGGCTCAGAAAATTACATTCATTGTGGATACAGGGGCTGCTGTATCAATTATTCCAAAGGAATACCTGACAAATACAGTCCTACAAATATCTCACTGGTTTCTGTTAACAATGCGAAAATAGAGTGCTCCAGACAGACTCTGCAAAACTTGGCAATAAAAATCCTTGGGAGAAACATTTATTTATTGTGACTAACACTATGGAACCACTTTTGGGATATGATTTCCTAAGTCACTATGGGCTAACAGTGGATCAACACAATTACCAATAGGCAAAGTGACGCCAAGCTGTTAACTTGTTTTTTTACACATTTCAATCCATAAAGATGAAAATGTAAAAGGGAACCTTACAAAAAATTCTGGAAAGCTACCCCCAATCTAATATCCACCACCCATCAGGACCCTAACACAAAAAAATCAAAAGCATTTCACAGAATTGAAACCAGGAGCAATCCTCCTGTATTTAGGAAAGGGAAACAGATGTCAAAGCAGAAGTTTGATATAGCCAAAGAAGTATTTGAACAGCTTTAACAAACTGTCATAATTTCCCCTTCCAAGTTGGAGTGGAATTCAGTACTGCACATGGTGCCAAAATCAGATGGCATGTACATTGCTGTGGCAACTACAGCTAAATAGCATTATGAAACTGGACCGCTACACTATACCAATTCACTAGCTAAATTACACCAAAGACCACTACACTACCAATTCACTAGCAATGAAATTACATGAAAAAAAATATATTTTCAAAAATTGATCTGTCCTCGGTATATCACCAGATACCAGTTCATCCTGATGATGCATGTAAAACTATCTTGACAGAACAAAGTTTATTGCAATATAACTACATGCCTTTTGGGCTGCAGAATGTCACAAGTACCTTCCAAAGGATGACTGATGACATTTTCCAGGACTTTGAGTGTACATTTGTGTACATTGATTATATTCTAAGATATTCTGATGATGGGGATTCTTATTCAAAACGTCTGGATGTAGTCTTTTGAAAGCTAAGGAAGTACAATCTTAAAATTTTAATTTCAAAATGGATTTTCAGTGCTACAGATCTTGATTTCAAAGGAAGAAATTAAACCTTTGCACTAATAAACTTCTGGACCTCAACACATTTTCTCCTCCTCCCAATAATTCAAAAACATTGATTTATCAGAATGGTCAATTTTTACAGACAATTAATACCAAAGTTTAGTGATTTAATCTTTCCATTCGCAGAATGTATCCATTTGAATCTTTATGTGAAAAAACTGATTTTAATAGTGAAAGAATTCCACGAAGAATTCATTATTGAGTGTAACAGTAATTTGTTTTAATTTATAACTAATTATTTGTTATGATGTTAATTTGGAGTTAATAAAGACAAACGCCAAATAACATGTAACAATAAAATGGGGTTTATTCGGTTGGTAAGTTGGTACAGAAATCACCTGAGTAGTCTATAACTAACTCAGCCCAGAACTTCTCCCACTGTCTTTTGACATGCCACTATTTAACGTCCTTGTTTGTAGACTAGTTCATCTTCAAGAGGGGTGGTAGGTTCCTACACAACACCTCCCCCTTGAGGTTAATTCTGGAGGAATTAATATTTTTTTCTTTTGGGATCTGGACTTAAACGTTCCACCCTCGTTCTTTTTCTTTTGCTTGTCCTTCTTTGAACAACTGTTTCAGGCAATGGTGGAGTCGGTATATCAAATAATTCATACCTCCATTGGTTCTTCATTTTCTTCACTTATTTCTTCGATGATTCTTTTCCTTAATTGGTTCAAATGTCTTTTGTGCATCCATTTTTTGCTTGGAGATAGGCATCCGATAAATCCAATTTAGCTAATATTTTTCCTCCACTTAAACTTGCAAAATGTCTTCTGGTGAAAGGCAAAGATATGTGTGGTCTTTTAAGCAATCATTTAGACCCGTAGAAAAAATCGGCACACATCCAAATTTTATTTTTTTTTAACATATACAACAGGGCAGGGCCCACTCTGAAAATTCAATGCGTGAAATAACTCCTAAATTTTCAAGCCGTTCCAATTCCTTGTCAGTCTGTTCCAAAACACCAAATGGCACATTTCTTTTTCGCTGAAAATTGGTTTTACATTTTCCTTCACTTCAAATTTTGCCTTTTCGCTTTTTGCAACATCCAAGACCTTCTGAAAATACTTGTGGAAATTTTATTTTCAGATCTTTCAAATTTTCTGTAACCCGATTTTTTACACGGAGAAGAAACATTAATTCTATTGCAAAAAGAATTTATAGGAGTTTCCATAAATTAAAAGTATAATCCAATCTGTTCCAAAACAAATTTGAAGCATTTTGTAGCACATACACTTTAGACTTTAGTGTCTTACCAACAAATGAAATATTACAAGAAAATTCACCTTGAAAATGCAATTTTCTTCCAGAAATCCTAAGAGCCACTTTTCAGTCTTTTTAAGCAAAGGTCTGCCTATTTTAATCCATGTTGCTATATTAATAATGGAAATATCACTTCCAGTATCTAGCTGTAGTTTAACATTTTTCCATTAATTTTTACTTGTAATGAATTTTCTTTTCTGCCCTCCTCAATCTCCTGACGTGACAACACAATATTCACAATATCTTTTTTCGACTTAATTTTTTTTCTTTTGCAATGAGTACTTATATGGCCTTTATTGCCACACGAATAGCAATTTTTGTCGCAAAAAAAACATTCACTTTTAAAATGACCACCACTGCATCCAAAGCACGTTGGTTTTTTAACGTTTTTATTAACTATTCCCATTTTTGGTCGAATAGCATGGACACGGGATATGTCTTTTTCTTCAATTTGCGTATTGTCATGTTTTAAGTTTTCAATTCTTTGACATTCTTCCGTAACCTTCTGCAAAGTAATCTCAGAATTTTGTTCAAGTTTTGCCAATATTCGGGACCTTATGTCCTTATCTTTGCTAGAAGTCAAGCCTTGAACGAATATCAAATATTTAAATCGATCAATTGAAAGATCATGTAACATAAAATGTTCACACATTCTGTTAACATTTCCAGCATACGTAACAACATCCTCATCGTCACGCTTTACCATATTCAAACACGAGAAACGAGTATGAAACAAACTAACTCACTCTCCAAAAATACTAGATAAAGTATTAACAGTTTCTTCGAAAGAAATGTCACTAGTTTTTCTTGGAAGGACAAAATTCGTATACTTATTATTTTCATCTGTACCCAACTTTTGTAAAAGTAAACTCACTTTTTGTTCATCAGTCCAACCTTCACATTTTTTCAAATATTGTTTCAAATCTTCTGAAATACGCAGGAAATGTTATGCCCTCCTCTGGGTTAAATTTGAACTCAGTAATAGAATTAGCAATACCTTCGGCCGTGAATGACGAATTTACTGGATTCTTTAGTAAAATTGCTTCAAATAAAGCCTTTGTGTCATTTCGCTGCTGAACTTGTAAATCCAATAGTTGTTCCCGAAACAATTTTTGTTGCTCTTGTTGCAATCTTTGTTGCTGAATTTGATTTTGCACTAGAGTTTTCGTTAATGCAATCAAATCTTCCATTATGCGTAATAGATTACACAAAACACTTTTTGAAAGCAGTCAAAAAGGAAAAAACACGTATATATCCAGCAATAAGCACAAGTCTTACTTTTTTTGCACGTTGAAATCCTATTTCTTCTTGAAGAACAAAGTTTCGACGTATTGTTTTTTTTTCTTTCTTTCAGTGCGAGAAAAAAAAAAATTATATAGTCCACCTAGAGTTGAAAAATTCTCCACTCAGCGTGATGAATGAATCTCTCGTCGCCACTGTTATGATGTTAATTTGGGGTTAATAAAGACAAACGCCAAATAACATGTAACAATAAAATGGGGTTTATTCGGTTGGTAAGTTGGTACAGAAATCGCCTGAGTAGTCTATAAGTAACTCAGCCCAGAACTTCTCCCACTGTCATTTGACATGCCACTATTTAACGTCCTTGTTTGTAGACGAGTTCATCTTCAAGAGGGGTGGTAGGTTCCTACACAACATTATTAAATTAATAAACTGAAGCAGATTTTAATAAGACTTCAATAGAATGCCAGGGTCAGTTGGAATTCAATAAACATTCTGTAAATAAAAAAGCAAGAAAAAGTAAAAGCATGCACCAAAATCCTGAAATTCCAACCCTGGCTAGCAGGATTCCTCGTTGGTTGAGAACTCTCATTCTAGTCTAAATAGATTAATGTATAACACGTAAAATATAATAAAATAACATATAAAATATATGCTGATATAGATAGATGTTTGGTTAAATCAGGCTTTGCTGATGAAACATCCAAAGAGTTTGTAAGCAATGACTTGTGAGATAAGCTGATTCTAGCACCTCCACAGTTAGATGACTCTGATTGCAAATCATTAATCCTACTTAAGTCTGTACTGATTGTACATACAATGTCTGTTTGAAAAGTACCAGGACTGGGTGTGCTGTGTGGACAGATTGTGTTATCTAGCTTGATATCTTGGGAGTATATAACTGTAATCTTAGCATTTGCTTCACTCAGTGCATAAGAAGAGACAAGAGTTGTGACAGGACAAATTGTGGCTGCTTCACTCAAAGCTCAAGAGGATCATCAAGGGGACCTGTTTTGAAGGCAGGGAGGCCATCAAGAGGACCATAATGACAGAGATGAGGGGCATCCAAGAAGAATCCTTCCAGCAGTGTATTAGACTTGAGGGGGATTACTATGAAGGGGAAACCATGTAGTTTGTTGTTTAGAATTAAAATAAATTGTTTGTGACACCAGTTCTGTTATTTTTCAGACAGACCTTGATATATGTTTTTTCTCTTTTTTCACTTTTA
This sequence comes from Acanthosepion pharaonis, assembly GCA_903632075.3. Taxonomy (NCBI): domain Eukaryota; kingdom Metazoa; phylum Mollusca; class Cephalopoda; order Sepiida; family Sepiidae; genus Acanthosepion; species Acanthosepion pharaonis. Next base: position 1,312,221 of record CAHIKZ030000005.1, on the reverse strand, counting down.
TTTTGTTTTATTTTTTAGGTTCGAGTGGTTGATTGTTACCTCTTAGAAGGAGTTAAGGTGCTGCACAGAGTGGCTATAGCAATGCTTATCTTATTTTCAAAACATGCAGGTAAGAAGTTGTTTATATATAATTAATGAAACTCTAGAAAAAAAGAGTTGACTGTAGTTGGGATCATCTAGTGAATGCAATTGTTCCTTTCCTTAGCTGCATAGTATGTGCTTCACCAGGGCTACATACAGTTTTAAATTCAGAGTTTTCCTTCTCCTAGGTTGGTTGCCATCCAAGGCTATAGAACCTAGTCTGTCCTGCTATTTACCCGTAACTGGTGGTGGTGGTGGAAAGAGTTGGATTCATGCCTTTCCTAGGGATATTTGCATATAAGTGAATGGAATGAACTCAACTGGAATACATTACATTCAATTACATTGTATGACTTTAACTCTTCTCCCCACCTAGCTAAGAAAACAACAAAAGCAGAAAAACAAAAACAACAACAGAGGCTAAACCATCAGAGAATATGTGGTGGAGACATACCTAATTGAAGCAAGAGAAGGTGAATTGCCTGTACATGTGCTTGTAGACATCATAGACATGTGAGGCGAACTACAGCAAATCAATATTGAAGTGACACATCACAGGCTTTATTGGTGAGAATGAGGCTAACACCAGTGAGAGATCTCAGTTTCTTGGCCGAGACCGAGAAAGGATAAGAAGAGCTGACTTTTTGTTTTAGGGCTGTTTTGTTCTTTGAGACTAATAAAGGTTATACCTGTGTTCCAGAGAAAGAGTGATAGTACTGTTGTTTACGGTGTGCAGGAAACAAAATCCTGAAGTACTTTCAATCTCACCCGAGATCATTCTCAGGAGTGAATTACAAAGATAGGTTTTTCTTTCACAATGACTATCACAGATGTTATGTTTATGCTCTGGTTGAAAATTATCTAGGATTGAGGTCATGACCTACTTTCGTTTTTAAGATTGTGCGATCATCTTGACTTTTCTTCAAACACCTTTCAAACTGAACCATCAATAATACAGCAAAATTGTTACTTGCAACTCAGCGTTGTTATAGAATTGAGGATGAATCTTCTATCTGACCGCAAAAGCTATTTGAATCAACCAGATAGTCCTTCATGATACTCTATTTTGAAAAATTTGTTCAAAAAGTTTAAAGAACAAATTCAAACTGTTATTGGATTGAAGTCAAAGTTCTACTTTGGACAACATAACTTTGAATCAAATTAAGCAATTAGAATTAACCCAATTTTGCCAAATAGTGAATGGTCAGGAGGATCTTTTTTTGGGGGGGGAATAGATTGATTGTTTGCCCTTTTTTATGGCTTATCAACCTTTTGCATGACAATGTTTTAGATTGTAAGAATTTTTTTAAGGTAATGATTTACTGAAACAAGTTCTACTATTTAACCCATAGCTGTGGAAAGAAGAGATGGATTCATACCATTCCCATGGGTATATGTGCATGAGTGAATATAATGAACCTGACTGGAATTAGAACTTGGCTCTCCAATTTCATGCCAGACAATATTTCTCTCCAGAATCTACCTTACATATATATAAGTATACCATTTGTCCATGCTTAGAATATTGTTGCCACATATCGTCTGTTGCTCCTGCTATATATGTAGAGATCCTTGATAAAATCCAAAGAAGAATCTGCGATGTTATTGGTCCTGACTTGGCATCTCTGCTTCAGTCACTTACCCACAGCTGTAATGTGGCTTCTCTGTGCCTTTTCTATAACTACTTTTATGGTAATTGTTCAGATGAGCTCTTTGCTATGGTACCTAAACTTTATGAATTTAAGCGCAGTACTAGACTGGTGATGAGGTCTCATCAATTTACAGTTGAGTTGGCTAAATGCAACTTTTAAGTTTTATGTTAAGTTTCTTTTCTCGCACTTCTCACTTGTGGAACTCCCTTTCTGGCTCCATTGCTTTCCAGCCAACCTCCTGATTACTCTTCTTTTGTTCTCCTTCCTTAGTAATGTTTATAATTCTTCCACACCCAGTAACCCCTTGTGTCCCAGTGGCTTTACTTGCTTGTGGTGAAAGTGATTTAAAAGAAAAAACCTTTTACAGGTTATTTAAAGGCAGAAAATATTTTTAAATTGTAAGAAATTTTTTTGAAATAATGATTTATTGATATAAGTTCTACTAATTAACCCACAGATAGGGGAAGAAGAGACTGAATCATACTGTTCCCATAGGTATTTGCACTTAAGCAAATATAACGAACCCAATTGGAATTGGAACTCTCCTCTTTAATTCTGAGCCATTATACATTGCACCACCCACATATCCAATCTTGCTGTGCCTGGTATCCTCAGGTAGTCACTCATCTAGATACTGACCAGGTTCAACATTGCTTAACTTTGGTGATCGTATAAGAACTGGTGTTTCAATATGGTATGGCTTTAAGCCTTTTTGGGGTGAAGGTTAGGTTTTGTGACGGTTAAGTGGAGAGCAAAAGAAAGCCATGTTTCTGATTATCATACAGAAACCACTTTCCAGGAAGCACATGATCAAAATGATCAGTTTTGAAACGCTAAAGTAAATTTGCAGCATGTGCCAAACCATTCAAGCTGCTGATGATTAGTTAAGATCATAGGATAACTGCTTCTATTTCTTCCTTCCAACTGTTGTATGAACCACCTCTAGATTTACTCCCAATGTCTGAGTATTTGTTTCTGGATGAGCCTTCACAGTTTTTTTCCAATACCTTTTTGAATGACAGCTTTGAATCATGACCAAGACCTTTTTAGAGGTCCAGGTCACCAGAAGTAAATTATTGCAACCAATGATGCATGGTTCATTCTGAAGTTGACTAGTTTTCAAGTGCTGTTTGTGTTGCAAGTTATTTTTATAATGCAATGGCCATGTTTGTACTCGGTGGGGGAATATAAGGATACAAAAATCACATTTATTCATCTATGCCTCAATATCTTATGAAGAAATAAAAATAATCAGAAAATTCAAACAACACTCAAAAGTGTATATCATTTTAAATGCATCTTCGCTTTTGAGTGTTTTTTGAATTTTCTGATGTATCCATAAAAAATATGAAACAATACAAAAAGCCAACTGCACAAATGCCATATGAAGGTATCTTTTATTCTGTTCCAAATGAATATGCATAAAAAGGAAAACAAGATTATTGTTGGCTCATAATAAACAGTCATCATTATGCACATACCAATGAGGGAGCCCTACTTATAAAAATATATATTTTATTCTCAAGAAATTGAAATGATAATGTCTTGAAAATTCATTATAAAACACTAGTTCCCAATAACCTGTGTAGCAGAGTGCAATAAAACAAAACCTATTTTGTCAGAGCTTATGGCCATATCATGTTAAAACACCAATTCCCATATGGTCACTGAAGTTCAGCAATATTGAACCTGGTTGGATTCTGGATGAGTGACCATTTGGGAATATCAGGTGCTGCAAGCTTGGATGTGTGGTTAGTGCAATGGATAATGGCTCAAAATTGTTAATCGGGGAGCCAAGTTCCAATTTCTGTCAGGGTCATTATATTTACTTGCACACAAATACTCTTAGGGGAGGTATGAACCTACATCTTCTCCTTCCTTGGTATGGGTTAATTAGTAGGATGTATTACTAAATCATTTTTATCTCCTTATCTAAAAAAAACTTTCTGGCTTTAAATAACCTGCAAAGGTTGGTAAGCCACAGAAAATGAATCAGTCAATAAATATTTATAAAAGTTTACTTTTTAATAAATCAAGCACTTGTATCAACTTAAAAATTGTTTTAATCCATTTACTATTTAACTTTTGATTCTTTTAACATCTTATTTTTAGTTGCATTTCTCATGCAACCCCCAGATAATCCTTTCTCATGCAACCCCCAGATAATCCTTTCTCATGCAACCCCCAGATAATCCTTTCTCATGCAACCCCCAGATAATCCTTTCTCATGCAACCCCCAGATAATCCTTTCTCATGCAACCCCCAGATAATCCTTTCTCATGCAACCCCAGATAATCCTTTTCTCATGCAACCCCCAGATAATCCTTTCTCATGCAACCCCCAGATAATCCTTTCTCATGCAACCCCCAGATAATCCTTTCTCATGCAACCCCCAGATAATCCTTTCTCATGCAACCCCCAGATAATCCTTTCTCATGCAACCCCAGATAATCCTTTCTCATGCAACCCCCAGATAATCCTTTCTCATCATAATCCTTTCTCATGCAACCCCCAGATAATCCTTTTTTCTCATGCAACCCCAGATAATCCTTTCTCATGCAACTCCCAGATAATCCTTTCTCATTCATTAGGAAAGCAAAGTCTTTTGGCACCCCCACAAAAAAAAAAAATGAAAAACTTTGACGATTCAAACTCGTATTCCTTATCTATATTGGAGCCTATCTTACTGTTATAATGGAATGTCCCACATTCCCTACCGCATATGTGGACTGACTATATCAGTAGATATATAGAGTAAGCACAGGATGTACCTGGCGGACTTGCTTCGGGAATTAGTTGGAAATTTGTCCCCAGCTGTGCTGGTTGAACTCTGCCTTTGGGCAGGGAGGAACCCAGATGAGGCTATGCCGAAGAGCAGAGTCTCATCTGGGGTAGTAGAGAGCTACCCGATCCTGTGTATATACTTTATATATATATATATATATATATATATATATATATATATATATATATATATATATATATATATATAGAGAGAGAGAGAGAATTTTTGCCTGAACCTATGGGCTAGGTGTTGCCCCACATTAAAAAAAAAGGCCTTGTGCCACATCCTGCCTCACGAGGAGGTAAGGTAAATATCCTTGCTTTGGGAATTACTAGCCTGCTACCTGATTCCCTGTCTTTCAGTAGTGTATTCTCTTTAGCAATAAACCTCTCTTTCATATATGTGTGTGTTGCTGTTCCTTCACTTGAGTACCACCTTTGTCTATTTGTAACCTCTTTAAGGATACAACACTTACCATGACAGTGGCCATGCAGATTAGGCTACGAAGAATCAATTGCAGTCTAGCTTCCGTCATTCAAAATTAATCATAGAACTATATTATTTTATCAGTTTGCCTGATTCACTGCCATCTTTACATGAACTACCATATCTACTCATGTATAACCTGGCATTATGGGTAGTGTGTGACCCTTGAATTATAATATCTCCAGAAAAATTTACCTGTCATTGAAAATTCATGACTTTTAACCTCTTCAAAAAATTGCCTGTGTACAGTGCAATCTACTATTTTAGTATAAAAAAAAAGTAGCTGATCATAAAAACTTGCAAGTTTATACAGTAGTGGTATTAGTTGCTATAATAGTTGAAGTTTTTTAGATCACGCATTATTTTTTTTTTACTAGTATTACTTTCATTTGTTTTTATTGATTTCTTTTATTTTTTTGTAGTTAAGCAATCTCCACAAACTGGCCTTGCACCTCAAGCCAGTATTCAACAGTTTTGCCATAAGCTACCAGTTAGAGGTGATAAATTCATTAAGGTAAGTTGAGATTTTTCTCTGTCTTGAGATGAAGAATTATTATTGTTATTGCTGGTCTAGTGTTCTTATCTTGATTGTCACAGTTACACCATTGTATTCACTGGGCAACCTCAATGAATTTCAAACCAAACACTTTATTCAATCAATAACAATTCGTCTATGCATTGAATCAGTCAGTTATGTGCCATGCATGATACATGCTTAGGCAATCATGTATCTTTCAATACATGACTGGTAAGGCAGATTTTTTTTTCCCCACAGTAGGTTGGCATTTCTTTCTGTGGTAGACCAGTTGCCATCCAAGGTTATAGAACCCAGTCTGTCCTGCTATTTACCAATAGATGGGGAGAGAAGAGGTGGATTTATACCTTTCCCTAGGGTATTAGCATGTAAGTGAATGTAATGGATTTGACTGGAATTCAAACTCAGGTCTCCAATTCCTCAATCCAAGCGACTGTGCCTACCCATTGAATACTGTTGTCATATCTGGTCTGGTGTTCTGGGACAAAATCCAAAGGTTCTGTCATGTAATCAATCCTGATTTAGCATCTCGACTTCAGTCACTTTTTCACTGATGTGGTGTGACTTCCTTCTGTCTACAAATATTTTCATGTCACCTTCTCTGATGAGCTATTTTTCACTGATGCCTTGACTACATGAATTTAAGCCTGCTACTAGATTGGCATCTAGGTCCCACCCGTTTACTGTTGAAATAGTTAAATGCAATGTAATCGATCCTGACTCAGCATCTCAACTTCAGTCACTTTCTCACAGTCATAATGTGGCTTCCCTCTGTCTTTTCTACAGATATTTTCATGGCAAGTTTTTTCCCCTGGTGCCCTAACTACATGAATTTAAGCCTGCTACTAGATTGGCATCTAGGTCCCACCATTTTACTATTGAAATAGTTAAATGCAACTGCTGCTTCTACTCTAACAGTTTCTTTTCTCACACTTCCCACCTGTGGAACTCTCTTCCATTTACTTGATTCCCTAAAAATTTAAATGCAATGTCAATTTGAATCTATCTTGTTTAATCACATTCATCTTTTGTCTTTTCCTCAGTCCTCCCTATAGTCATTTTTTTTTCTCTTTCATTTCCCCTCCCTGTAGCTCCCCTGCATGCTACTAGCATTTCTACCTTTGCTTGAGGAGGAAATGATTAAAAAAAAAAATTCTCTCTTGTGTTAATGCTTAATTTTTATCCCAAACCAAAGTATATAAAATTTTGCATTTCCCAGCCTAGGAATTGAACTTGTGACTACTAGGTAATTTGAATTTCTTAATCAGTACTTTTACACACCAGAGAACAATTTTGGTGATGAGTACTTGGATTCTTGAAGTAAATGTCACTTGTCTGCCTCTGTAGCTGAACCAAAGTATATTACCTGTTGCGGATTTAGGTAGTGGAGTATTTAAATTTTAGACCTTATACTTTGGCATGGATTATAGTGGAATTAGAACTTGAATAAAGAGTTTGATTCACAATTCCTGGAAGGTTCCCAACTATGGCACACATCTGAAGAAAGCCAGAGAGTACATTGGTCAACATGTTCTGAAAATACAATACAAAGATTTGTCCAGATAAATTGGTGACTAGTAAGTTGAAATGTTTTGACTTTTCTTTTTACATAGATATTGTTTGCTGTTTTAGGATGAGTCAGAAAGATATAGCATTCATTGATGAATATGTGATAAAAACAATCAAGATGAGGATATTAGTTTGAATAACTCATGGAATAGTGATCTTTTTAATATTTTTTTTAATGTCATGTACCTTCAGAAGGTAGCGGATAATGGCTCTCCACAAATTCCTTTTCTTTATTATCTGCTAATTACTGTGATTTCTTAGGAAAAAAGACAGTGGAGTGGTTTTGAATTAAGATTAGTCCTTCTCATAATTTGGTTGCTGCCTAGTTTGCCATATTTTATTTACTGTATGTAAAGGAACATGTTTTTTTCTGAAAAGAGCCCTCAAAAGTCACCTTGCAGCTTACCCCTGAAAAGTCAAATTGTAGAGAGGAGTTCACAAACCCCAGTCACAATTATTATTCATATGTAACAAACACTGTATTTTTTTTTTTTAATCAGTCTCACCCCATGCAAGGAAGTAAAGGCACTAAGACGCAAGAGTGTGGAAGAATTAGGAGCAGAAACCTTAATAATTAGCGGGAAGAAGAAAGTGTAATCAGGAGAACAGTAGATGACAATTGACATTGCATTAAATTTTTGCAGATTAAAGTTGGCTGGAAAGCATGGAGCCAGGAGGGAGTTCCATGATTGAAATGTGTGAAAAAAGAAACTAGACAGCTCGACTGTAAATTGATCATATCTCAATGCTAGTCTAGTACTGCACTTAAATTCAAAAAGTCTAGGTACCATAGTGAAGAGCTCATCTGAACAATTACCATAAAAAGTGTTTATAGAAAAGGCAGAAGAAGGTAACCTTATGGTGGTGGGAAAGTGACTGGAGCCGAGCTGCCAGATCAGGACCAATAATATTGCTGATTCTTCTTTGGATCTTATGAAGGAGTTCAAGTTAAATAGCAGGAGTACTGGATCATGTGGCAGCAATATTCTAAGCATGGATGAATGCTAGACTTATAAATATATCACATAGATTCTGGAGAGAAAAATTATCTCAAATGACACAGTGAACCAACTTTCTTGGTATCTGAACTAGCAATGAATTCAATATAAATACCTTGTTAGTATCATACTGTATATATTGGTGTTTTTTTTTTTTTTAGCATTGATGATAACAAATAGGCAGTGTAAGTCTTTTGTTTATCTATATATATATATATATATATATATATATATATATGATAATTAGCAATTCACAATAATGACAAATTTACAAAAAGTAGATGAATGTTGAGAAAGAATAAAATGACAGCAGCTTTGAATTCTTCGGACTTGAGGGTGGGTAATATCAAATGATGTTATAATTTATTAGTTATTTGTACAGTATTGGTTTATGTTTCCATTATTGTTGGTATTTTTAATACAGTAAATTTGATCCAAGAGTTAATGATGATGATGATTTTCAAGTAAGGTTGGCACTGTTTACATTATTCGGACTATTGTCCTCATCTTTGTCGCCATATTTATTATGTTTTGGTCGTTGTATGCTCCGGCTTTCTTCAGGTGGTTGGAATGGTGAACTGAACCATTTATTTCGCTCACTGGGGTAGACTGTTCTAGTTTCATGTGCCATGTCTAATGGATGTTAGTTATCAGCAATCTCCTGTTAATTCCTCTCTCCAAGTTTTCCACTGTTTTAACCAGGTATTGAAATAACAACTCTTTTGGGTCCTGTCACTGGATCTAACTAACACCTTTATCCACTGTGCCATGTGTCCTCAACCACCTGAAGAAGGCCGGAGCATACAACAGCCGAAATGTTGTAATAAATATAGCAACAAAGATGAGGACAATAATCCAAATAATGTAAATAGTGTACATAATACCTCATCTCAGAAATATAGACAGATACTGAAGTAAGGTTTGGTTCAATAAATGGATCAGTCAAATCCCTAACCTCTTATTACTGCCTTTGTCCAAAGGTGCTAATAATTTTGGTCATTGTGGCTGTTTTGTACCACTTTTGTTAATTTTGTATTTCCTTTTTGAGATGAGGAATTGTCAATATACTTTAATTTATTTGAACTGTCATTCTCATATTGGCCATTATAGATACATTTCGTCCAAGTACCCCCTTGCCATCATCAAGTGTCCATTGTTTTGGGCTTATATGGTATATCTGTTGAGTATTGTGCTCATCTTGATTATTATAGACATTATTATAGACACACCATTTCAGCCAAGTTAAATAACAATAATACTTCATTTTAACTAAATAGTGGAAATCTGAAGATGGCAAAATGGTACTTGACTAAAATATATTTATCACTATTTCCATGGCAAATGTTCTGATGATCTATATACCTTAGTTCCACCAGTTCAAATCCATCCTTCCAATTTCCTCCTTATTCCATTAGAACTCAACTCTCAAAGTCCCTGGTCACCTCTGCTATGGCCAGGTATTGAACTCATAATTCTTTGGATCAAGTCATTGGATTACTTCAACCAATGCTTTTATCCTTTGAAAGTTGAGTTACTAAAAAGAAATGATTGAAACTGAGATATCCAGAAAAGGCATGGCATGTGGAACTAGAACAATTTACCTAGTGGATGAAATAAAAGGTTCAGTTGAAAATTCCAGTGTATATTATCTGAAGAAGGCTGGAGTGTACAACAGTTAAAATGTTGTGAATATGACAATGAGAACAGTTCAAACAATGTAAATAGTATAAAAAAATTTTAAACTGACCACTTTCAAATTTGATTTTATGAACTTCAAAATATTATGATGTGTCATTCATTTATCAAATTACATTCCCAATTTCATGATTTATATTCGATAAATTTTTTTTGAAATCTTTATTGAATATCTTAATTTGATATATTTCATTATTGTTTCCGTCAGATGGCATTTGGTATTCGTGGCCTTACAAGAAAAGAATTAAGAAAACTTAATGTGAAGAATGAAATGGTCATTAACAGTCGAACCAAGAATTTGACAACTTCTCCATCAAGTTGGTCTTTAGGAGGTGAAGCAAATGAAGGTCAAAGTACATCAAAAGCAGGCCCTGGCACTGTACTCCAATCAACATCCTCAGCTGCCCTCAATATGGAATTGGTAAGTTAATTATTGACTTTCTTTTTGGCACTAATTTGATTGGGTTTAACTTTAATCTACAAGATAATAATACTCTAAAGTTCAGGGAATTTGAAAAGATTCATTCAGGCTCTTTATTCATCAAATTATATGGTGTTTCTTGGCATTTGCTGTGTTCACATAACTCAATTAGCAAATAAAATGCTTTAATTTATAAAAATTTCTTTTCTTTGTGGAAGCCATTTTGTGAAATGAAATCCTTGAACTTATGGGTATCATCTTGTATATAAAAATAATTTTTATCACGTTTTGGCTGTTGTTTTCTCCGGCCTTCTTCAGGTGGTTGGAATGTCGAACTCAACTCTTTATTTTGCTTGTTGGGGTAGACTATTCTAGTTCCACGTGCCATGTCTAATGAATGTCAGTTATCAGTTATCTCCTGTTAATTCCCCTCTCCATGTTCTACTGCCTTAGCCAGGTATTGAATAGAACTTGGAGAGGGGAATTAACAGGAGATATTTTGGGATAAAGAAGAATAAATGGATTAAGTTGTTAATTAATAATTAATATATTTCTAAGTCTGATCCCTTTAGAAGCCTTTTCCATCCAAACTTTATGAATTGGTCGTTGCATTCCAGATATTAATTCGCCATTATTTTAAATTTCTAATTATCTTATATATAGATAAATGAAAGACTTACGTTACTGATGAGTAGCTGCCTACTCGTTATCATCAATATTAAAAAATAAACATATGATACTAACAAGATATACAGTATTCATTACATATGAATAATAATAATTGTTATTACATGTAAATATTTTCTAAGCTTAATCTGGCACAGGGACATAAAAATTGAGCACTCAGTGAGACATGAACTTACTGCTGCTTTGTTAATCTTTGCTTTATAATATTTTTAATGTATAGCAATTTCATTTGAAACTGTTTTTAATATGATTATGGGTGGTGGATATATTAATGCGAGGGTGCTGAAAATGTCTTGGCGTGACGCACTTCCCAAAATCAATATTCTGATATTTGGTGAGTGAAATGCTCATTTTTGGGTGGGTCAGTTCAAGAACTTTACAGCACCCTGTCATGTCAAGTTTTTCATTGCATTTAAAAAAGCTCAAAAATATTATTGTTTGAACATTATTATAAGAACAGAAAAAAATGCATTTTCATTCATTGTTTTTTTTTATATATTGTTGTACTATCAATATAAAAATAATATGTGATTTGTCCCATAATGATTGATACATTTGTATATACATTTCATATGCTCAGTGTAACAACTTTTATGGGATAGAGGTAGCATTTTAGATTATATATAATCTTTGTTCTAAAATATTTGTTACATTTGCATACATATCTTGTACAATAAATGTATCAACCATTATGGGACAGAGCTGGTATTTTATCTTGTATTTATTAATATTTCTGTCCCATAGTAATTGATACATTTGCATACACATTTTCTACGATCAACGTCACAACTATTTTGGGACAGGGATTGTACATAATATTATGTGACCTCTGTCCCATAAAAGCTGATACATTTGCTGACACATTTCATATGCTCAATGTAACAACCATTATGGGACAGAGGTAGTACATTATATTATTATTATCTGACCTCTGTCCGATAATCATTGATACATTTGCATACATATTTTCTAAACTTAGTGTAACAACTATTATGGGACAGAGGTATTATTTTTTTAAGAATCCATCTTTAAATAAAAACTTATTGAGATATTTTTGTTTATTTTTATTCTTTAATCTTGTCTCCCCCCCGATTTATTAATCTGTTTTTTATCATTTTCATTAACTAATTGTTTTGTCTCCAGGATTGTAGCTTCTAAAACAATGGCCTGTTTTAAACTTTATTTTTTTTTCCAAATCTAGTTTTTTTGTTTTTGTTATTGTGTAAAGCTATTTCCAGCTTAAAAACCAAAACCAAATCTTTCTTTTGACTAAGCCTTAAAAGAGAACTCCTCATTATCTTTTCTGCAAGCAGACACGGAATCGACGGTCTATGTCTGTTGGCATGGTTACCCTGCCGACCATAGACTGTCATTCTTTAACTCAGGAGGATGTGAGTACTTCTTGAAATTGTTTCCAATTGCATGATATTCTCTTTTCACATGACGTGTGTGTATATGTGTGTGTGTGTATCTGTTCACTCCATTCATGCATGTGTCAGTTGGTTCCATTTTCTGCTTTTCATGTCTGTCTTAAACAAGCAATGGATTTTTATTTTTATTTTCTAGATATTGAGACTCATTGAGTTTTTCAGATTAACATTCCATCACAACAGAACACAGATTTTATCACAGTTACAATAAGTTTGTCTTTGTAATTTACCCCTGAAGATGATCTTAAAAAAGGTTGAAAGTACTTGGGTTAAAAAAAAAAAAACAAATCATGTCACCTTCTTTGATGAATAGACAACTGGAAAAGATCAGTATTAAAATAAGTAGACACAATGAAACATATTTAAATGAAGATGTGCTGCCTATATATATATATATATATATATATATATATATATATATATATATATATAACATTAAGTCAACATTCAGAGGTGGCAGACTATTTCATGCTAGACATTTTCATCAGGCCACATGTGTTGGTTTTTTTCTCGACGATATATACGGATCAGTGGTGCATTGTGGGTAGTCCATACTAACAGTTATTTTGGCAAAAGTGGTTAAAATAAATAAAAAACAAGTAAAATAAATTAATCCAAATGAATAAATAAATAAGCAAACCACTCCCGCCAAAATAACCATTAGAATGGACTACCCACAATGCACTACTGACCTGTATATATATAGTCAAGAAAAAACTCAAAACATGTGGCCTGATGATTGCATCTAGCATGAAACAGTCTGTCACCTCTGAGTGTTGACTTCAATGTTCATTTTTATATTTACATATACTCTATCTCTGATATTGAGCACTTTATCCCATAAATATAGCACACCTTAAACAATATTCCTTTTATTTATATATTTTTATATATATATATATATATATATATATATATATATATATATATATATATATATAAAAAAATAGGAAAGAACTGGTTAGGTAAATAATCCAAAGTTCCTTAGTATTTTAGTTATTATTTTAAAAAAATAGTGCTTGATACAAAAGTAGAACATAAATATAATTATTTATTTAAAAATATGATTCCAACTCTCGACATAATTTCAATTATTAAAACATGTAAATTTCAAAAATAAGTTATTCCCCAAAAAATTTCGCTTGAAGATGGAACAGAGCTTACTTTAACTCAATTTAATTCAAATAATTATATTGAAGTTTGCGGTTCTTGTTTTGAAACATGAGACCTCTTATGTCGCGAGTTGGAATCATATTTTTAAATAAATAATTATATATGTATATATATATATATATATATAATATGATTTTATTGTTTATCAATTATTTGCTCTGTAATAATAAATATACTGAGCTCTTTTTGTGGATCAGTTTTAATATTTTATATTACTAGGATCCACTTGGATTATATAATAATGGATTTGTTACCTTTACTATGTGTATATACACACACACACTGTCTCTCAGAATTAACTAATTCAATGAAATTGGGCAAATTTGAAAAAAAGCTGACACAATTTTATGTTTATTATTTAATTATGATACGAAACAAATAGATTTATAAATCTTATGTCAAAACTTTATTGTAAATTTTCAAAATCTGCTCTGTCTGCATATCAACAAATTTCAGATCTCTCCTTCGCATTGTGAAACACATTTTGAAGCATTTCAGGAGTTATCTCCTTCTGCATTGATTACTGAAGGTCTTCTTTTAAGCTCAGCTAAACTATTGATCTTTTGGCGACAAACCTTTTGTTTTTATGAAACCCCATGGAAACAAATCCTGTGGTGGTCAATAGTGATGCGTTCTTGTGTATTTATTATTAATAGGATTCTGAAAGGGAATAAAAATAATATTAGAAAGAAAATTCTCAAGTTCTGAACAAAATTACAAATTTATACAAACCTCCAACACATCTGAAATATGATGAACAAAAATAAATGTCAGTTTTTAAAAAAAATTGTCCGATTTCACTGAAATAGATGATTAATAATGGTACACCTTGTATATAATAGGACTGATATTCAAACTTAAAATGATTACTTTGTTACATCATTTTACTTAAAATTATTTCTACATGACGCATAAAATAGTCAGTGCATTATTTAAACCAATTAGTCGTAAATAATCAAAATTGCCTTTTTATAGGCATCTTATTATCAACTAAGACTGTCTGTTTTTTTTTGTTTTTTTTTACTTTTACATAAGTAGTGAAGTAATCATTCTAAGTAACAGGTTAATCGAAATAAGTGCTGCATTATTGATTGTGATATTTAAGTCACTGTCTGTCCAGAATATTCCATTTTGTTGTTTTATCTAATGAACCAATGAATATTTATTGAAGCCAGACAGTATTGACTCAATGGCTTTCAGTAGGAATTGGGTTAGCTTGAAAGATGAGCTGATTAAAAAAAAACAAAAAAAAACAAAAACGTAACAACACTTGGAGTCTCAGTTCCTAAGGGACAATAACTTGGTGAGTTAAAGCATTGAATCATGAATTTGGTGACTTAGTAATAGTGAGTTCAATCCCTGGGCTGGTAGAAAAAGGGAAGCAATAACTGAGCAGTACTAAAAATAAGAAATAGACAAGATATCCTGAGACGTTGTCAGTGGGACAAGAAGTCTACACTCTTAGATTAAATAAAGGGTTCAGTTCAAAATTAGTAAAATTAATTGTGAGTTCAATCATTGTGTTGGGCATTGTGTTCTTAGACACTGTGGAAACAGGGCAGCAATAACTGAGCAGTTCTAAAAATAAAGACTAGACAAGGTTGCTCAGATGACATTCACCTGATGAAGGCTGGAGGGCATAATGTTTAAAATGTAATAACAAAAAGAAGGATGTAAATGATATAAAAAAACTGCAATATTGATTGATTGATTTATTTACTATGGTTTATCAATCTATTGCAGGTTATTTAAAGCCAGAAAATATTTTTGGATTGTAAAAAAAAATTTTTTTGTTTTTATAGATAATAATAGTAATTAACCCAAAGCTGGAGAAAGAAGAGGTGGATTTATACCTTTCCCTAGGTTATTTATATATAAATGAATATAATTAACCCAACAAGAATTTGAACTCTGCTCTCCAATTAACAATTTCAAGCCATTAACTGTTACATCACCCAAGCTTACAGCACCTGGTATTCTCAAGTGATCATATATCTAGACATTAACCAGGCTAGATGTTGCTGAATTTGGGTGATTATATGGAGACCAGTGTTTCAACATAATATGGCCATCAGCCTGGTTTTGAATGTAAACATATTTTTGGCACAATGCATTTTTTTAGTCGCTTGTAGGGTTTTTGGTCCCATGCAAGCCATAGAAAATTAGAGGGAACATTGTCTTTATGTAAACTATCCTTGTATTTGGGATTAGCTGAAGTTTTTTTTTTTTTTTTTTTTTTTTGTCTGTTTGGGGTTTCTGCTTTCTAAGTCCAGAAGGGTAGTGCCTTGCCATTACTAACCAAAGAATTTGTGGTGGAGTTTTTCTAAAGAAAAAAAAAATAAAATTATGGAATGTCAATCTGAAGAAATCAATAAGTGAAAGAAGCTTAATATTTTTTTTTTTTTTTTTCATTCAATCTGATGATACTAAATCAAGAACGATAATTCTAAATCAAGAACGATAATTCTTGATCTTGGTTTCAAATTGGATAAAAATGCCTTTTTCATTCTCCTTTTTATTCAAGATTTTCATTTACATGTTCTGCTTCTTTTAAATTGTATTATTAATGCTTCTAATATTAAAATAATTTAATAATCTGTAGAAATATAATTCCCTTATTAAATTGTAACTGTTTCTTTGTTTTTTAACATTAATATAAAATAATACAGATAATGATGGGATGCATTATCCTGTGATAATGTAAAAAGATTGTTAGCTCACAAGATTCAAAGTTTATTAATAGGTTTAAAACACTGTCCCATACACACACACACACACGCACACAGGAAAATACTTGTTGACAACATCAATATACTATACCATGAAAATAATAAAGAAAAACTCGAGGCCCTCTATATCAAAACAACCAACCAACACTCAACAAAATTTATTGTGAATATAGCAGCAATATATTAAACTGCATATAACAAACGTTTAATGCTAATTTGCATTTTGACCAATTTCGGGTTAACTTCCTTATATTGAAATGCTTGTTTTGCAAAAAATTCCATAGCTACTATGGATAAATTAAAAATATTAAAATAACTTTAATGAAACATGTTTGCACATGCATTTAAAAATTACTATGACAATGAAATGCAGATTTTATTGCAGTTACAATAAGTTTGTCTTTATAACCAGCCTGTGAAGATAATCAATAGAACTTGGGTTAACAAAAACTACAGCACCTTCCTTGATAAATTTCATCTTAACATCAAGAAACTAAATAGACAACTGGAAAGAATCAGTATTAAAATAAGTAGACACAATATGTCTATATTATTCACTGAAATATGTTTGAAGATATGCTGCCTAAATATACATACACACACATATATTTCAACAACTTAGACCCAAATAAAAAAAAAAACTTGTGAGAAAGCAAGAAAAAAAGAGAAAAAAGATTATTAAATGGAAAAATTTGATAGTCTTTAACAGCACATGCCTTTTATATATATATATATATATATATATATATATATATATATATATATATATATATAGTGTATTTAGGCAGCAATCCTTCATTTATACATGTTTCATTAAAGATGACAGACAAGGTAGTACGATTAAGCTTTTTATTTAATTTTTCTTGTGTTTGAACAAGTGTTTTTTTTTTAATTTTTTTTTTTCCCCGCACAGAGTGTGTAGAAACTGTTCAAATGTTCTATAATTCTGAGTGCTTTCGGCTATACATTTAGCCATTATCAAGGATGATGTTATTTTTGCTTTTTAATTGGGTCTGGGTCTCTCTCTCTCTCTCTCTCTCTATATATATATATATATATATATATATATATATATATATACACACCATAAAGTTTTAAAGTTTAGCAACAATTTTTCTTTTCACAAACAAAAACAACACTTTTTTATTCATTTCTAATGCTGTTTATGTTCAGATATTGTTAAATTGGGAAGAAGATCTTAATATTTTTTTCTTTTTTAATCACATTTTGACAAATATTAAGATGCTTTGTTTAAAATTTTTCTGTCTTTATTGCAGGTTGTAGAAAATAAATTTTATTAAGAATGGAAATAAATTTTAATCAATATAATTATAATTTCACAAATATTTTTTATTCTCAGATCAAATTTTGAAAATCTGGGAATAAAATAGATTATGTTGAATGCCTAAACCCAGCCTACAAGATTAACTTGCTAACTATGGTAGATGCCCGAGTGTATCTATTTAATACAAAAATCAGTTTTCTCTTTAGTTGCTCCCCTTTTTTTTTCTTTTACAATTTGACAACATAATGGATTCTCTTCTTCTTTAATCAGGCAAATGATTCTAATGTTAAATATAATAAAAAACATTGTAAAAAGACTGAGATGTTTTTTAAATGTTAAGAAATTGGTGATGGAATCTTCTGAACATTCCCTTTCTTAACCTCACATCATATCAATAATTAAATATAGGAATTAAATGTATTTTCTATTTTTAATCCAACATTATTTCTTATATTAAACATTATATTTTAATGGATATACATGTTTTTATACATGTTTTTTCTTCCATTAAACATATTTTAATGGATATGTATATTTTTATACATGGTTTTTCTTATATTAAACATTATATTTTAATGGATGTACATGTTTTTTCTTATATTAAACATATTTTAATGGTTATACATGTTTTTAGACATGTTTTTCTTTCATTAAATATTATATATTAATGGATATGCATGTTTTTTCTTATATTAAACATTATATTTTAATGGATATACATGTTTTATTAATGTTTTACTTCCATTAAATATATTTTAATGGATATACATGTTTTCATACGTTTTTCTTATATTAAACATTATATTTTAATGGACATACATGTTTTTTTTCTTCCATTAAACATTATATTTTAATGGATATACATGTTTGAGCAGAGAATTTTTTTTTTTTTTAAATGTAAAATGTATTGTCCAGCGTGTCCATGTGAGAATTTAAAAGAAAATATGCCCTCTGACAGGGAGATCAAAACTGTCTCCCTCTTTTGAAGGTGAAACAACTGTCAGATCTGGTGCGTATGATTTTAGATGGTGGCGTAAAAATACATCTTCTGGCCGGCACATTCTTTATTAAGACAAAGAGATTATTAAACATAAGGAGATGTACTTTTCAACAGGGTTCAAACCTGTGTCTCCCTTTTTGATGGAAACCAGCTCCAAAATCAGTTGTTTCCCCGCTTCAAAAGAGGCCCACAGTTTCAAACCCTGTCAGAGGGGGTGGGGGGCACATTTTCTTTATCGAGATTTTTGAATGTATTGACTAGGAGATGTAATTTGCTTTCTTTTTTTTTTATTTATTTATTTTTTAAAACCGGGGGGGCGTCTACTCTAACGTGTATTCACTAAAAGTATAAATGTTTAATTTGGTAGGAAACAAAGAAATATATAACAAAAGAATTAATGGTAACAATTTGCTTATATCGCTGTCTCTAAATAAATAGTTATATTTGTTATTTTAAATTCTATTTTCAGAAGTAACTGAACAAAACTCTAAAGATCTAATCTAATTCTTAGAAATAATTTATTAATTCAAAAATTCATACCATTTAAAAATAGTGTTTAAGAATCCTCCTGTCTCCAACTTTAACAATCAACAAAAAATATTAAATTCTTACATTGGCCACACACTCACCACACTCTCTTGTAGACTGACTTGTCATTTGTCAAAATTTAGTGCAGTTTTTGCACATCTAAATACACACAGCAGAAACAACCAAAATAATATTAACAGAAGACAAATTTTAGTCAGTAATACCAAAATATTATATTGAACTTAATGCAAAGAAAAAGTCAAAATTCTGGAAGCAATTAAAATACAAAAGAAACCATCAACATGAAATAAAGTGTCTTTCTCTTTAGGAGATTGTATATTGAAGTATATATATATATATATATATATAAAATAAACCTATTCTTTTTCATAAGAAGGTAGTTGTAACTTTTCAAAGGATTTTATTTATTTGGCTATTGTACACTTTTTGACTTTTTTTATTTTCTTAATAAAGAATTTATCCATTTTTCAAATGTGTCTTGCACAATTGTAATTCTTTATCTTTTCTTTAGATCCTTGTCTTTGTTGTTTTGTTTTATCACAGCATTTTTTTACCTTCATTTGGAATGTTTACTCTTTCTCTGAAGAGGCATGCACCTTTCCTCCCAGACCCTGAATCCACACATTCTTAGGATTGTCTTCTCCTTGAACTATGCACTGAATTTGCTTGTTATCATGTCAAATTACATTAATTTTTTTAATTTTCTTGTTATTTGACTTCACAGTTTAAATTCATATTGTAAATAACTTTGACAACCATATGTACAGTTTGAAATGTTTTTCTTTTCATAATTGTAAGTGATTTTGCTAATTATTGGTTGTTTCAACTTAATATGCATAGCTTTTAAAATTTAAAATTTTTTTTCAATTTTTGTTAAGTATTATTGTATTATCAACAAAGATAATTATATTCTTGTAATTTTTGTGTTTCTGTATAATGTGCTGCCATATTGTACTTTAGTCTGATATATGACAAGTGAATCTATATGAAAGGATTGTAGTTGTATGCCATCAGTTTTCTTTTTTTCATTGTTTTCAGAGATACAATCTTCAATAGGGCAAGTAATTTTGTAAACAAAATTAATCTTATAATGAAGATTCGACTGTATTGAAGATTTCTTACTGACTACAAAATTGAAAGTTTCAAATTTTCATAGATAACAATTTGTAGGTTTTATATATTGATGGATTTCTTTTATTGCTATTTCATCTTGTTTGAGTGTATTGGATTCTTATTTTCTTTTATGTGCCATGTCACTTCAGAACGGACGTGGGTGATTGTGGATTTCCACATCTTCCTATCCTTTGTAGCTCATAACATCTGTCCTTTTATCGTCCTTTCCACTCCCTGTTCAGCTATCTATTCACACAAGCTCATCAGTTAGGTGACCCACTGCCTCCTATCCCTTTTACATTGACTGTAAACTCGGGTTTGCCTTTTTGATTCGACTGTGAACTAGACTCAGGTTTGCCTTTTTGATTCGACTGTGAACTAGACTCAGGTTTGCCTTTTTGATTCGACTGCAAACTAGACTTGGGTTTGCCTTTTTCATTCGACTGTACACTAGACTTACAACACTGCTAATTCTCCTTGGGCTTTAGAAATTGTTTTTTTCATTAAAGCCTTTATTGACAGAGGACATAATTTTACTATCAATGATGGCAGAAATGTGAATCTTCTGAATGTTTAAACTGACAGTTATTAACATTTCGGAATGGATTTTGTTCAGTAGTTGCTGCCAACAGTCTACAAGGAATGGTAAATTCTTCAGAATTTATATTTTTTAGTTTTTTCTTTCTGATTTCAAAAATATTTATTTGAATATTTCAATTGTATAATCTGTTAGCTTTATTTGAATTAAAGATGTCATTTTTGTTAGCTAAGATTCTATTTGAATGTTTATGTTATCTAAGTGATGGAGTTTATCAATGAGCCAAATGTTCTTTTCATCGTTCTTTATTAGACAAGAAGCGGAAAAAAATCAGTGTAATGTGTTTTGTCTGATGAAGTCATTCTAGAGGATGAAACATGTTATACAGAATGTTTTCCACTAGGCCATTTATTTGCCTAACATTGTTCTAATATATAGACATTTCTATATTGTGTTCTTCTCTAGTTCATTATTCCAATTAAACACCCAGTTTGTTAAACTTACCAAATGTTATCTAAGTGTTGAACAGTAATTAATGGGTAATAAGTCATTTGAAAAAATCCATAAAATAATGTGGATTTGCAGATTTGTTGGAATTTCCCTCTCATCAGATCTGTGTGTGTTTGGACATTCATTTTTAGCTTTTTATGAATACATCTGTGATGACAAAGGAGAAAACAGTCTTACCTCAGAAAAAGAATATGTGTTCTCTGTGTTTCTCTGTCAAAAAAGCCATATCAGAAAAAATATTGCATTGACTTTAGTAGCCAATGTGCAGTGGGCTGTAATAGATATATCAGCTCAGAATGTGAAATCTGAGAGCTGGTTTCAAATTCCAGTCAGGTTTGTTATGCAAATCCCCTTGGCAACAGTATGAATCTATCTCTTCTCCCCCCAGCTATGGGTTAAATAGCAAGACAGACTAAGTCCTGTAGCCTTGGTTAGCAACCAGTCTACTGCAGAAAGAAATGGCAACCTACTGTGGGAAAATCTACCTAGTCAGTCATGAACTGAAAGAGACATGATTACCAAATCGTGTATCACTTACGGCATTTGACTGACTGATTTTAGTAGGCCTCAAAATATAGTAATTGTTTGTACTTCACTACCACTCTTGACCAATCACAACCTTTCTTAACTGAACACTACTTTGGACGACTGGCTTCTTAGTTATTCATGAATGAAGAAAGTAGTTTTGCATTACAAGTTTTGGATACAGGTTCCCCCACTTTGATTTACATCTCCTGCCATTTTTGACTTTGTACTTGTGACACTCATTTATGACCCTTGCAATTTTAACCCTGAATTTTTTATGAATTAGGATCTGAACATCCCTATTGCTATTTCAACTCACAAACTAGTAAAAAAACGTAATTCTTGTAAACTGTTGAAGCTTAAATAAGCATGGAATAATACAACACAAAATGTATGTTAACAAAATGTATTGAAACAAAGAATAGGTACACAATATTTACAGTTAGTTTGGTATATTCTTGGGAAGACTGTTCCTGCATAATGGGTTGACTAAATCGCAGTCGGGCAGAGTCTCTGGATTCAATTTCTTAATCTCTACTATCTTCCCCGTCTTCCGGTACCAACCCATATTTATATGGTCGGTAGTCCGCTTATGTAAATTAGGTGTATCATACACAACATAAACCAATGACTTGTCAAGGAAAGTGGATATGTAGAGAATAAGTTCTTTATTGAAGCAAAGAATAATACTAACAATGTAATTGTCTCTTGATAGAAGCTGTCTTTGCAAAAGTGTTAGTGAAACTTGATTTACAAAATAATTTTCTTACAAAGAATACTTTTTTATTCATATGTAATTTTATATATATATATATATATATATATATATTGTAAATTTACTGATTTAAAAATATGGTTCCATCACTACACAGGAATTACCACGTTTCAAAACCAGAAACTAAAACTTCAAATTCAATTATAGAATTAAATTAAAGTCCCTAGTCCTGTTTCATTTTCAAGTGAATTTTGGAATAACTTATTTTGAAATTAATTGAGTTTTATAAGAACATACATTCATAATATTAGTTTCTAAGGATACAGGGAAATTCAATCATTTTGACAAGGAGTGGTAGGGTATTCATTTTCACTGACAACTATTGTATCAAAATATGAGTTATTTTTGAAAAGAGGTTAAGTTAAGGTAGGATAGGAGTGCCTTTTCCAATGAATGATGACATTTTTTCAATGACAAAAAGTTTTTTGGCATTTTTGTTTCACCGTTAAATTTTTAATTGCATACATAAAGATTTTTTGTAAAATGGATTGGGTTGTTTGTACATCGTATTGAACTACAATTTTAGAATATTATTTTTCATTCCAATTACTAATAGACTATACTTCTTTTAAAACAGATGAATGTAATAGAATTACTTAAATTATTTAAAAATTATTATTAAATATCAAATATAAATATGTATATTTCATTTATCAGCATTTCTTTTTTTTAAAACATTATTTAAGGAAAGTTTTTGACAATGTTGGCAAAGAATAGCTATTTCATTTCTTTGATTAAGCAAATTTTTATTTTTATAAACCTAGTAATATCTATATATATATATATATATATATATATATATATATATATATATATATATATATATATATATATATTTTTCTCATGTATGCACAAAAGGACATGGATCATTTAATGACCTACATATTCTAGCTTTTCTTATTAATTTCCATTTAACAGTAGGTGTTTTATTGGTTAGTTTTAAGTGCTAGAAATATATCTTACTGTTCTTTCTCTTTATTGTAATATATATATATATATATATATATATATATATATATATCTCCAAGTATAGGATTGGTGTAGACAATAAAATTCCAATAACCAAAAATGCTATTCTTAAGAGTGCTCAATACAAAGTAGAGCAAATATTATTTATTCAAAAATTATAACATAAAAATATTATAATGTCAATACAAAAATAGCCATTTTGTTTCAACACTTCTGGTGTTTTCTAAAGTGATGGTGTCAAATGTAGAAAAAACCCCAAAAAACTCATTATTCTACATTCAACACCATCACTTGAGAAAACACCAGAAGTGTTGAAAGAAAATGGCTATTTTTGTAGTAATTTTATAACATCTTTGTCATAATTTTTTAAATAAATATATATATATATATATAGTGGGTAGCAAAAGTATTTAACACATTGGTTTTTCTTACATATCTCAAAAAATAACAGATCAATTTCAACAAAACTTATAGGAAATATTTAAACGAACATTGTCAATCAAAACATAGGAGGAAAATTTAAAACCACTGTTTTGAGAAACATTTATTAACAAATAAAATAACCCATATGCAAAATTATTTAACACCAATGCAAATATTATGCTAGAAGAGACGTGTCATCATGATTCCTACCCATATTGATATGATGTGTATGTCGACCAATGACAGCACTGCACGACACTCAACTGGCTATTAGATAACAGCTCTGAGACACTGCAGCTATTCTGTTGCCACTACTGCAAGAAAATGGTGAAAACAAAAGAATTGTCAAACGTCATGCGCAAGATCATAAAGAATCACAAAGATGGTAAAGGATATAGAAAAATCACTCAAGATTTGAATTTGCTTGTGAGTACAGTTGGTGCTGCTGTTCGAAGATGGAAAAAATTCGATACTATTGAAAACATTCAAAGGAGTAGTCATCCCCATATCTTAAATGAGGCTAATGAGTGATACATTTCCCATACTGTGAAGAAAAATCCATTTTCAACTCGTCGAGAAATTCAGAATGATTTGAAAAATGCCGGAATTGAAGTTAGTAAAGATACAATTAAAAGATCACTGAATCGTGCAGGTCTCACTTTCTCACTTCAAGATCACCGAGAAAGACTCCATTATTGAAATGCTGACGTGTACAAGCCTGTTTGAATTTTGTAAAGAAATATGAAATTGAATCTAATGATTTCTGGGAGAAAGTAATTTGGTCAGATGAAACGAAAATTGAGCTTTATGGACAAACATGCGCACTCATGTATAGAGGAAAAAAGGAGCAGAATACGAGCCAGCAAATACCATCCCTACAGTCAAACATGGGGGTGGAAATATGATGCGGGGTTGTTTTTCCTCAAATGGAGTAGGAAAAATGAAAATCATCGAAGGAACAATGAATGCTGCAAAATACACTCAAATTTTGTCAACTCAACACTTGATCAGTGCCATATCTTTGGGACATGGTCGTGATTTTGTATTTCAGCAAGACAATGGCCTGAAGCATACTGCTAAAACAACTAAGAATTGGTTTAATAATAATGATATTCATGTCCTGAAATGGCCAAGCCAGTCACCGGATTTAAATCCAATTGAAAATTTGTGGAAACTATTGAAGTTACGAGTTCATAAAAGAAATCCATCGAATTTAAACAAATTAAAGAAAATTAGTGAAGAAGAATGGGTCAAAATACCAACAAGTACCTGCAAGAAACTAGTTGAAGACTACAGGAAATGACTGGAGGCTGTGAAGCAGAACAGAGGCTACCATACTAAATATTAGTAAAGTGTGTCAAATACTTTTGCATATGGGTTTTTTTATTTATTGTTAATAAATGTTTCTCAAAACAGTGGTTTTAAATTTTCCTTCTATGTTTTGATCGACAATTTCCATTTAATTATTTCCTATAAGTTTTGTTGAAATTGATCTGTTATTTTTTGAGATATGTAAGAAAAACCAATGTGTTAAATACTTTTGCTACCCACTGTATATATATATATATAATATATATATATATATATATATATTTATCATTAAATAACCCTTTGATGTTGATAAGCTGTAAAAGAAACCAAACTAATGAATTGTATGGCATAGCACAATAAAACAAAATCCTATTTTATCAGGGCTTACAGCCATATCATGTTAAAACCTTGGTTCCTGTACGATCACCAAAGTTAAGCAACATTGAGCCTGATCAGTACCTAGATGGGTAACTGCTTGGGAGTACCAGGTGCTGTAAGGTTGGATGTGTGGTTAGTATGACTTATGGTCATATCATTTTGAAACACCAGTTCCTGTATGATCACCAAAGTTAAGGAATGTCAAGCCTGGTCAGTATCTAGATGAGTGACTGCTTATAAATACCAAGTGCTGTAAGCTTGGATGTGCAGGTGGTGTAATGGATAATGGCTTGGAATTGTTAATAGGGGCACAAAGTTCAAATTCCCGTTAAGCTTGTTATTTTTACTTGTGTGCAAATATCCTTGGGAAAGGTATGAATCCACTTCTCTGATTTGCAACATAGGCATGTCTTTTAGATTCTCTAGAATATAAATGTATAAAAACTACTGTGGCTACAAAGTGAAGGATCATTTTACATATTGATTGTAATATGGAATTGATTCCCCATTTTATATCCACATTATAATTTCTTGTTTATCAAATTCTGATTAGGTATGAATCAACCTCTTCTCTCCCCTGCTATGGGTTAATTAGTAAGATTTTTATCCCTAAATAATTATTATCTCAAAAAAATATTCTTACAATCTAAAAATATTTTATGGTTTTAAATAAGCTGCAAAGGGTTGATAAGCCATAAAAAACAAATCAATCAAATTCCTATTTTGTCAGCAGTGTAAAAGGCTTTAGCAGAAAGATCTTTTGAGTAATGTAGTCAAACTTGTACTTTTTTAGATTTTCAGAATCTGTCCTTGTGTTTTTTTTTTCCATTACAACATTATTTGGTCAATTATTTCAAATTTTGATAACCATCATGGCAATTTGGTTTTCCAGGAAATTCCTTAAGTTTTCTTTTTTCATATTGGCTCATTCCTTAAGTTTTCTTTTTCCATATTGGCTTACTTTCATTGATAAACAATGAAAGCTTTTGTCTCTCCTTCATCTCGTTTCCTGCCTCTCCACTTTTCTTTTTTTTATTATTATCTAATGCATTCCAATTGACGCACAAATCATTTACTTGTTTCAATAATTGTAGTTTTTTGGCACTCCTAAAATTCCTGTCAATTTGTGCAGAGTGCTGTCAGGCTTGAATTATGTCAGACTCTCATTGTATTATTTATTTATGGCCGTGGAAGCATTTTATGGGAGGAAACTTGAAAAATAAAATATTTTCAATTATACAAAAACTAACCTAGGGACAGTCAGTGGCGATTTCTAGAGTGACTTAACCAAAGAAAATATCTTATTCCACTACACACAGAAGAAGCAATACAAGGGAGGTAACTTAGTCAACATGAACATTTAATACCTGAGATTATTGTTCTGGTTCTTTTACATCTCAGTGGAAAATAATTGATAAACTATTGTTTCTAAAATAATATTTTTATTTATCCAATCATATTTTATTAAAAAATGAATGTTAATTTCGCAGTACTGCTGATTGATCCAAATAAATATTGCATTAGATAAAATAAATGAACTCAATTAGTGGTGATTATATTAATTTGAATTTAAAATTAAATTTATTTATTTATTTATTATGAAATTGATGGTAGTGTGTAGCCAGCTGAACCCATTAATTGTATTACACTAATATATATATATATATATATATATATATATTTACATTACAATGAATCATTCATACAAAAAGTAGATTAGTAAAGTCAATGATATAAAATGGCAAAAAGGTACATTAACCTAAAAATCATATCATTAACTTTACTAATCTACTTTTTGTATGAATGATTCATTGTAATATAAATTGAACTGCACCACATTTAAAAGAACTGATCTGACCTGCAAATTTTCAGGATAACAACTGAGACATTACTCTATTTATCGAACAATTTAGTTCATGCCACATTGACTGATAAACTTCTACAAAAAAATAAAACAATTTCTCAAATTGCCATATTAGTAAAAAAAAAAAAATGCACTCTTTTAAATTTTCAAAAAAAAAATTCAACCGTAGCGTTGTGATTGCATGCTCCATAAATTTGTATCCGTTAACAATAACACATTTAAAAAAAGAAACAAAAAAAACGTATTTTGATACGCATTTAATTTTTTCGTCTTGGATGCTACCTGAATTTTACCAAAAACAAAATAATTTCCATGCCCAAGGATGACTGAATGTACAGTTGAAAGTACTTTTGTATTAAAGAAAGACCTTATACAACTTATAATTTTTAAAAAACGAGGATCATAACATTCATACAATGATTTGTAGGTTAATGCACCTTTAAAATTTTGTTTGCGAAGGAATTTCGCTATTTTATATCATGAACTTTACTAATTTACTTTTTGTATGAATGATTAATTTAATATAAATTGAACTGCACCACATATTTGATTTTTTATATATATATATATATATATATATATATATATATATAAATAATTTGAAAAAAAATGATTCCTTCGCTACATAAGAGTTCTCATGTTTCAAAAAAAGTGAGCGAAAAACCTCAATATAATTATTAAAATTAAATTGAATTAAAGTATCAAGCCCTGTTTCATCTTCAAGCAAAAATTTAGGAATCATATTTTTAAAAAAATAATTATAATTTAAGCTCTACTTCTGTATGGAGCACTGTTTTTAAAAATAAAAACAAAAGTACTAAAGAACTCCGGATTATTTATTTAACATGTTCTTTCCTATTTTTCTGCATATATATATATATATATATATATATATATATATATATATATATATATATATATATATGATATAATAATCTGCCTTTTTTATAGAAGTTTTATTAACCACAACTGACAAGGTACTGTGAGTAAGTTTTTTTTTTAATTTTTCTTCTATTCAGTATAAGTGTTTTCTTTTCTGGACATAATGAGTGTAAAAAATTGTCCAAATATTCTGCAAATTTCAGTGTTATTCCTTTAGCCATTATCAACCATGATTTTAATTTTTTATTTTTAATTGAATGTATGAATTTTTTATTTATTTATCTAGAGTTAGCTCTCTTGACCATTAGGATTCATTTAAAAACACACAGAAACATACTCCATCTGTAACATACTTGTAGAAAATACAAATAGCCACATCTACATGTGAAAAAAGATTACAAATAATGGAAGCACTAATAATAAGAAAAGAAAAAACCAAGCTAACATTAACTATAAACATGGCCCCAATGTGCTGACCATGTTTTGAAAATAAAACATTCCTGTAGCTCACTCTGTGTGTGTGTGTGTGTGTGTGTGTGTATATATATATATATATATATATATATATATATGTAGTTACAAAAAACTTGGTAATCCGTATGGGTAGTCCCAAGGAGGATGAAATCCTGAGAGCTCAATGTAAATCCAGAGCTAATATTTTAAAGAAAAAACAGACCACTTTAAGGCTCCATTGTAATAATTTATTTCACCAGAGCCCTTTTAAAGGATGCTGGATCATCAGACATTACTTCCAAACGGTGAAACGAAAAATGAAATGAAAAGTCACACTTTTAAGGGGTAGTATTAAGATTATGTAATTTAACAGAGGATAGCGAGGAGTGGTGTGAGAGACATGGTCGAGTTTAGAGAGGGTTTGTTTTAATATTTCTTTCAATCATACTTAGTATTGAGGAAGGAGTGACCAGACATTAAATTTAAATTTATATATATATATGTAAGGTGCCCATAATGTCTCTTTACAATTTAAAAAAAATTATTAGAAAAGCAAATGAGCAGTGTGACGATTTTAGGTTGTCAGTAAAAGAAATTGAAATTATAGCTGACCATAGGAGAGACAATGATGATGATGAAGGTGCCCAGAAACAGCGGCACAGGCAAGCTAAAAATAGAACGGAGAGAAATTTCGGCTCTGAAATTGGATAGTTCACCAAAGGTGACAACCCAAGTTCCAAGACATAGAGACAAAGGGAACTTTCGCGCCAGTAAGCGGCCAAAGGTCACAAGTGGAGAAAGAAATTCAGTTGCTGTCGGGATCTGCCAGAGTGAAGATCGCCCACACAAAAACCCTGATACTTGGAAGAAGATAGGTGCAACTCTGTTATATTCTTCTAACGTAAATTGAAGAAAGCGCAACAGAAAAAAAAAAAAAACAATCCATGCAGAACATGATCAGAAAAGAAATTGATGTTAATAGCACGGCAAAGCTTGGATCTCAATTGAAGAGAAAAAAAAAAAAAGAGAGAAAATACAAGAGGAAGGAGAAAAAGAAATCATACAACAATGAGGTTGGTCTCTCTTTTCACTTTTGTAAATTAATGTTTTTTTGGATTGTGGTTGTGAGACATGTATCCCTCTATCTATTGGAAAGGTTTGCGAACCTAAGCGATATTATTCGGAGAACCGTCATGAAGTTTGAATGAATATCTTCATGCTCCAAGAACTGTCAAAGCCGTAACGAAAACGTGAAGGTGCCATCGCCTATTTTTGTCATCATTTTTGTAAAAAAAAAATAAATAAATAAACAAGAAAACATAGAGGGAGAAGAAAACAAAAAAAGGAGACAGGGGAAAAGAAGTTATAACCCCCCCTTGCATTGCAGGCAAAGAGTTTTTATAGTAAGAAGAAAAGGGGGGATAGTGCCAATAAGCCGAAAAGTGACTAATTGACATTTCCTTGTCCCTTACACTAGGAATACGAACGTATCCTGACTGAAGTACACAAAAGATTGATTTTCCATAAATGTTCGTTGTCTCTTCTTTTTATTTGTTATTATTGAAATAAAAAAAACAAGAAAAAAAAAAAAAAAAAAGGGAAAAGAATTGTTTCGTTTGTTCCTTTACAAAGGATAAAAAAAAAATAGAACCGATTCTTTTTCAGAGATACCTAAGCCCATAATCGCTTATTTTCAGGATGGAAAGCAGGATAGCCTCATACCCTGCCTGGAAGATTCATCTGCAGTGAGGAGACAATGTACAAGAAATAAGCGATTGGCTGTCGCTCCAGGTAATTTCTCCTCTTACCGGCTGGGACATATTTTTCAAAAGGCATCTCATTGAGAAATAAAAATAAAGCCCAGAAGGAAAACGTCACAGCAGACAAATATGTGGAAATTGTTACATAATGTGGAGTAGATATTGAATCTTTTTTAACTAATTTAATTCACCTCTATATGGGTACCATTAGTTGCACGAAGTGCAACTTGAAGGTACTCGATTACTTGCTATGTTTGTTGTAGCATAGCCTCATCAATGCTGGTAATGGCATCAGTGATCTTTTGCCTTAGGTCAGTGATGTCTTGAATCTTTGTTCGTGTTATATTCTGTGCTAATAGGAATATATACTTGAAAACAAGGTGGATAAAATAAGTAAAGATTTATTGTAAAAACCGGTACAATAAGAATAAAGGTAACAGTTATGCACAAGGTCGTTGCGAGTCAATCCAGTAGTCAGTGCTACTATTTGAAGGTTGGTAGTTCTCATGTAAGTCTCAGTTGTACTCAACAGATTCCAGCTAGTATATTTAGCTACCCCTCCACAGGGTTTGCATGTGTCACAATGCTGGTTTAACATGGGTTCTCCGAGCCCGTGGGCTCGGCCAAAAATATTCCCTTTCGAACTTGTATAAACGGGTTTATGGTCAGTCTACCTGCCCGAATGAGAGACTGCCCTTCGGCAGAGCCTCATCTGGGTTCCTCTATGCCCAGAGGCAGAGAGTTCGACTGTTTAGCCGAAAAATATTCCAGCTAGTCTCTGTAGTCTGTTGACTTACAGATACTTATAGGTAGTTACTACCTATAGTGTAGTCACTTATGGTGGGTGACAGGTTATTTCATTACATCAGTTCGATACATGATATCTTTAACAGAGTTGTGGTACCACTACATCATTCACCACCTCACCAAGGGAATGTGACCTGCAATAAACCCCAGTGCCAAGTCTGTAGACATACCATCACTGATAGTAAATTCACACCCCCTGGCACTCGTACAGTATTCAAACCAACAGCTCCGAATTGTAACAGTTCAGATCTTATATATTTGCATTTTTTGCCACAAATGCAACAAAGGAATTTGTGTTGGAGAAACTGGAACAGAATTCTGTCCATGGGACAATAACAACAATTTTCCTGTCACTGTACACTTCAACAAAACCCTTTCATACTGTTGATTAAATCCCTTTCCCTCTCTCTCTCTAGTAAACGTAACAAATCTGTTGGTTCCTAGTAATATAAAATATTAAAACTGATCCACAAAAAGAGCTCAATTTATTTATTATTACAGAGCAAAAATTCATTCTTCATATAACCGCAAATTAATGTCATAATGTTAATATTCAGGTTTAATAATTTTATAAAACTTCTTCCCTTTAAGACAAATACATTCTACCCTCTCCTGACCCCCCTGTCTCATGCCTTTTGTCTGACTGAAACATTGAAATGGATAAATTCTGTATTATTTTTTCCACTGTTTTTTTTTATTATTTTTTTAACTTTCACAGTTAAATCTCTCTTTCTGACTTGAACTCAGTCCACACTGGTGTTGATAAGCCAGATGACCAAAATCTTTGTCTGCCGAAATAAGCTATTCCCCATATGAGGTGATTTTGGATTTTATTGTTTATTAATTTTATATATATATAATCTCATTTAAACATAAATATCAATTATTTATGTATAAAATGAAATACAGC
This sequence comes from Acanthosepion pharaonis, assembly GCA_903632075.3. Classification (NCBI taxonomy): domain Eukaryota; kingdom Metazoa; phylum Mollusca; class Cephalopoda; order Sepiida; family Sepiidae; genus Acanthosepion; species Acanthosepion pharaonis. Next base: position 1,279,928 of record CAHIKZ030000005.1, on the reverse strand, counting down.
CTCCCAAGCAAAAAAAAAAAAAAATAGAATGTCAAAAAATAAAAATTGATGGCTTGTTTTGGCATTGGAACTCGTCACAAATGGCAACTGTCAGAAGAAGAAAAATGAAAAACAAAAAAGAGAAAAATGAAGAGGACAAATGATCATCACAACACAATTCACGTATGCACACCGATACATGGATACATGTCTGTGCCCAGTACCCCACTGTTCATATACATATGTTTGTGTGAACTACAATATATACACCTGCATGTGTGTATCATGTTTGTGGACATATGAATGACATCCTGAAACGGACAGAGAGGAGAATTTTTCCTTCCACTACTATATATAACCATAAATAGATTCAAATATTGAAAATTAATCAGTTTGTCTGATTATAGCAAGGGTGTAAAACCCAGTGTCACAAACTTACATCAATCCAACTAAATATGTTAGCTCTATCACTGATATTGAGTGCTTTCCAATAAGTACTGTGCATATATAAATAATATATATAAAAATTATGTATAACACACACACACACACATAAGTGAACATTGAAGTCAATGCTCAGATGCCACATGTGGCCTGATGATTGTGTTTAGCATGAAACCATCTGTTGCCTCTGAATGTTGACTTCAGTGTTCACTTTTATATTTACATACACTCTATCTCTGATATTGAGCACTTATCACATAAATATAGTATACACTAAAAATATATTTCTTCACATATACATATATAATACACGCACAAACACACAGTGTTTTGACATGGTCTAAAGATCACTTCTGGTTTGAAATTAACAGTCACCATGCAGTATCAATTCCTATGTGCACATTTATCTATAAAATGTTCTGTTTACGATATTGATCATTGTTTTCTGCTAAATATAGCAAAGTCTATCCAATACAAATATGTTATTTCAGTATTGTCCATATTGATTCTTTTGATTAAGTGACATTGTTTTAAGATAATTTTCTTGATATAAATTTCATATTTTTTTTCCCTGTAAACATTCACAGCAGCAAAGCAACAAATAAGAGAAAGTTGGCTAAAAAAGAAAGAAACATACGAAGTTATCTCCCTTGAGCCATTGATAGGCATTGAGAATGGAAACTCGTTTTGAACATCGATTTTTATAAAACGAAAGAAAATGTAAACTAAATTTTTATTGCTCATGTTTCTAACGTGCCCTTTTTTTTCTTCAGATTATGATATATTCCATTGTTATGGTAACACATACTATCCAAAGTTGCTGTAATGAGATGATGTGTAGTGTATATAAGATATAAAAAATTAATGGATTTTTTATTTTATAATCTTAATCTGATATATTTCTTTCTTCAAACGTCATTTTAAGTGGATACCCGTATTTGAGTAGACGATCTATTCTTCTTTTAATCTTTATTTCGTCTACTGGTCTACATACTCAAGAAAACTTATTAAAGAGAATATAAACATGCACCCCCCCAACAATTTCTTATATATTCCAGGTAAACACCAAGATGAAATAAATGTAGTCTATACTGAAAGATATTTTTTAAAAATGTGTTATTTATTGGTAGTTATATAATTTTGGAATTGCAGTGTCGCAATGCTAGAATCATTATTTAAATATTTCCATTGAGAATTTTTGTTTGAATTTAGAAATGTGATAAATCCATGAATATTTTTTGTTGTATGTGTTTTTTAGTTAAAGTCACATGGATTAAAAGTATAGTCCAAATAATAGAGTAAAATGTCTTAGTTGGTTTTTCCTTCACAGAATTTTGCATACTGCAGTTTGATTTTCTTAAATATATTGTGCAGTATATATATATATATATATATATATATATATGGTCTTAAGATGTGCTATATTTATGAGATAAAGTGTTCAATATCAGAGATAGAGCGTGTGTAAATATAAAAAGTGAACATAGAAGTCAACACTTAGAGGCGACTGTCTGTTTCATGCTAGTCGTAATCGTCAGGCCACGATTAAGTCTAGCATGAAACAGAATATAAAAATATATATATATATATATATATATATATATATATATATATAATAATATGTGAAATATATAGAAAATAGGAAGGAACTGGTTAGGTAAATAATCCAAAAGTCCCTTAGTATTTTAGTTATTATTTTTAAAAAATAGTGCTCGATACAAAAGTAGAGCATAAATATAATTATTTATTTAAAAATATGATTCATTATCGCTACATACGAGGTCTCATGTTTCAAAACAAGAGCCGAAAACTACAATATAATCCTTAAATTAAATTGAGTTTAAATTAAAATGGGCTCTGTTCCATTTTCAAGTGAAATTTTTGTTGGAATAACGTATATCTGAAATTTACTTGTTTTAAAAATTGAAATCAAAATCCCCATGGTAACAGCTAGGGAGAATTGTTTAAATTGGGTAGGCGAGTGTAGGGTATTAATAATAAGTAGCGGTATAGAGATACTTTCAAGATGTCAAGTCTGGGAAAGGTGGGGGTGTCTAAAATGAAACGGAAGATGTATTAACCTTTGTCTAGTTTGCTTGTCTATGGAGATTTATTTATTTATTTTATTTTATTATGAAAGGGAATTGTGCATATAAAAAAAGAAAAACTTTCGTAACGTTTGTTTTTTGACGACTTCATAAAGGGTTATCTTTTATGTAAGGTATTTAAACTACTTATTTGGGCTATGGATTATGAAGGGTGTTATGTTGTATGCATGTTTGTAGTTAATTATTCCTACTATGAATCTGATGATTGGGCTATTTGTTAAACAAGTTATATAAATTATCTAATAATTCAAACCAAAAATCTGATGATGCCTACAGAAAACCGTTAACTCGTGTCTATTATTTAATAGATTATTATTATTTAGAAGTTTAATAATGTGCAATTTTTCATGGAGGCACAAAAGGATGATTCATCCCAAACTTTTTGAGTGTCTAGCCTTTGTCAATAATTTTCCATTTAACTTTTGGTGTCCTATTTGTTTCTTTCAGGTGCCAAAACACATTTTAGTGATCTGATTTCTTTTTCTATAGGTATATATATATATATATATAAATATGTAAATATTGGACAAAGTTCTTACACAATTATATTGTCCAGAAAGAAAGCTCTTATATATATAATATATATTATATATATATATATAATATATATATATATATATACATATATATATATATATATATATATATATATATATATATATATATATATATATATATATATATATATATATATATATACATATATATATATATATATATTATAAATATAAGAAATATATTTAAAAAATTGATCCATAGTAAATTTGTGGAAAAATTACATGAAGGGATGAAAAGGTGAAATGTTTGAAAATATTCAGCCTAGCAACATCAAGTTTAATTTAAACATAGGTGATTGTGTTATTCAATGAATTATTAGTAAGTTAATGTCTTATTAAGTTGTTAGCGAAGACATTTCATCATTAATTACATTAGCATTGCTAATCAATTCTTTGTATAATTACCTCTTTATGATATATATACTGCACAATTTAAAATGTCTATAACTGTACAGTAGTCCACTGATATTAGGCAAATCCGTTTATTGTGGTACCCAGTGGACCCTAAGATTTTGCTCTCATACCCTCAATATCACACAAATTTTAAGAAATTCCACCCTATTTTACCAATTTCCATCTTCTTCATGATAGAACAAACAGCAATCCTCAGATGGGTCCTAATTTGTTTTAATAATTACACCCCCTTTTTTCACCTGTTTTACCTTGACCTTGATGATGAAACAGCCCAAATTCTTTGAAATTTTAACATCTTGGCCATTTCACACCTTTTCCAGTTTTATTGGTAATAATTACCCATGATTACTTTATATTTCTACTACATGTGTGATCAAAGAGTTTCTATAATATTGGATTAATTAACAGGAATTCAATCACTGCAATCAGATACCATGAATGGGGTATAAATAGGAGTACTTTTCTCTGGTTGATCATTTTCAATTTGACTGCCCAAAAGTAGACATTTTTTTAAGCCCCACGCTAAGTATCTAATAAAAATTTCCCGAATAGTTACATTTACATGTAAATTTACATGCACAATTAAAAAATAACAAAGAAATTTTTATAAAATCTACCTTTTTGGAGTTGTCGACAATAAAAGTTTGGGCTCATTTGCATTGTGGTAGCCATTACTGGTGTTGTTTGCATATATTTGCTATGGAATAGACATTCACTTGTCTCAATTATTGCACATGCACTGATGCAAACAATGCCAGTGATGGCAGCCATGCCATAGCTGACGATGACATGAATGAGTCTGAACTTTTATTGTTGATAACGCCAAAATGGTAGATTTTATAAAAATTTCTTTGTTATTTTTGAATTAGGGCATGTAAATTTAGAATAAAAAAATGTTTGGGGAATTTTTATTAGATATAAGTGCAAAAACTTAAAAAACAAATTATGAGAAATTTCTTATGAAATCATTGGCATAAATTAGTTTAATTTTTTGAGTTTCTTTTCAAGCCATTATATATATATATATATATATATATATATATATATATATATATATATATATATATAATGGATTTTTATTATTAATTATGTATCATGCTTTAAAATGTTATTTTTAGTGATCATATTTGAGTAACACTCCATTTATTTATTAAACTGCATATATATTTATTTTTACGTACCAGCCTGAATATTTGAGAAATCTTATTAAAGAAAAAAATTGCATGTTTTAGCAGGAATCAAACCTGTACCACCTCAGTGCAGATGGATCCACTGTTTAGCCTGGCACACCTTACAGCTTGGCCATGAAAGAACAGACAAAGCCAATTTGATACTTTCAAGCAAAATTTCTCCTGCCATAGACCTCTTGAAGTTTTCTTCATATCTCCATGCAGTTTCATAACCAAACATAAAGAAAGATCATTTTTAGAATGGATTTTTATTCGTCTGACAGATTTGTTTCACTTTAAATGTTATTTTTAGTGGATACCCATTTAATAAATAAATGGACCAGCTACTCAAATATGAGCGCCCATTAAAAATAATATTTGAAGTGATACATGTGTATGTGTTTTAATCTATCTTTGCATCTATTTTCTCACTTAAATTACCTGTTTTCAGGTCTAAATTCAATTTTAGTTTCTTTTATATTACTCAGGATTGGAATAAAACACAGTAAAGCTATTGACTTTTATTTTCATTTGAAGTCCAGGTAGATTATTTAGGGGTTGACAGGTGCATTAAATGGTGATTGTCTGCCCTGCAAAAAACATGAATTGTAATAAACAATAAACAGGTGATCCTTACATGAAAAAGAAACATTTCCTTTCATTTTCACCTTGAGATTATTGTATGTCCTTTTTTACTTTTAACTATTTAAAAGCCACCTGTACATTATAGAAGCCGTTCTGTGTACAGCCCAAGATAATAAAGGCTGACTGATGGTCTTTAGATATGAATAGAAATTTGTTCAAGATATATGTGAGGGTGCTGAAAAAAAATCATTAACCTGATCAAGAAGCTCTTCCATACTAAGAAAAAAAAAAAGAAAATTCTTATGTCTGTCAGATTTTAGAAAGTGGGTTGTGTCTGGTAAAACAGCATTCAACCTTGCAAAACCAAATCATTTTTGTAGGGGTTTTATTAGTAATAGTTGTTCTCTGGTAACCCTAGTAGATATACATACTCGGATATGAGTGGATAGCTATTATTTGTTCAATTATTATCATCATCTTCACTTTCTGTCTTTTGTGAAAATTTTATATCAAAGACACTGCCACCTGGAGTTGTCAGATAATTCTAATGTAAAAAAAACATTACAGACATTACAAACTAAAAAGCACTTGGTATATTGTAAAAAGATTGGTTTATGAAATAGTCCATGTAAATTCACCCATGGATAATGTTCTACAAACTTTTTGTTTCTCACTTTGCTTCGAATCGGGCTATATTTCTACAAGCATTAAAATCCAACTTTATGATGGTGATTTTCTAAGTGTAGCTTAGATGTGGCACTCGGCCTAAAGTATGGAGCACTCAGGATTGAACTCACTATTCAGTCATAATTGATCTAGCCATTTGTAAAATTGCTAACCATTACACCCTGTCGAAGGAGCCCTAGAGCAATTTACTAAACATAGCTTAGATGTGGTAAAAGGTTGAAAGTATGAGGCACTCAGTGAGTACTGAACTCGCTACAGTCATAGTGGATCTAGTGAGACAAGCTTGTTAACCATTACATCACATTAAAGTGCTGAAATCCAACTTTATGTTGGCAGATATGAAATTGAGATTAGGAATATAACACAAACTCTCAAATATTTCTGTAATTGTGTATGCATCTCAATGTTTTGAGTTTTTTTTTTGCCTAAATAAAAATTCTGTTGTGGAGAAACATGATGTTAATGTTTAGATAAGAAAGATTTGAGAATAGTTGGCTATTGGAAACCTTAAAAGATTGATTGGAGAGAATACTTTCTTTTAATTGAAAAAGAATTTACTTGTCCAAATTTGTCACGATAGAGTAGATCACTTTGAATGATCTGGGAAACTAAATTGCTGTTATTTTATGATTGGTGAAGAGAATGAGCATTAAGGCTAAAACATGTTAAGACATCGTCGTGTAAAAATTCAAAATTAATCTAAAAAATTCTTATATTCCTCTCGTTTGAACGATGCAATCTTTTTTTGTGTTGATACAATAATAATAGTTTCATCTTTTTCTCTTCTTTATTATTCCTTACATTACATGATATATAATGAATATCTTATTATAAAACCCAGGTTGTGTGTGTGTCTGTACGTTTATATATGAGATCGGATTTCCTACATTTTTCAATCCGATTTCAGCAAAACTACGGGACTACGAAATTACCTTGTGGTTTAGTTCTGAGAGTAATTTAAATTTGGAAAAAAAACAATTGTTTTTGCATGAAATCAATTTGAAAACACGATTAGAGCATCGCTGAATGAAAGGGGACAACTCTTCGAGTTATATTATTATAAAACCAGTTGTTTGTGTGTGTGTGTTCATTTATATATGGGATCGGTTTCTTGCATTTTCAGCAATTTCAACAAAACTTCCTTTTTTTTAGTGTTTCTTATTGTCCTGCACTTTTTTTTTTATTTTTACATTCAGAATGCTTTAAAATTCCATTTACAAGACAATTGTTTATAATAAATTCTATTCAATTGGTAGACTCATAACGATTGAAAACAATGTTTTTGTTTGGGTTTGACCAATTTGTAAAAAAAGAAAAAAAGAAACAATTAAAAAAAAAAGAAATTAAAACATGCATGTCCATCAACCTTAAACAATAATCTTTGAACGCCGGGCTCTACTGCTAGTATATTAAATATATATATATATATATATATATATATATATATATATATATATATATATATATATATATATATATATAATGGTGGAGTAATGGATAGTGGCTTGGATTGAGAATCGGAGGCAGGGTTCGAATTTCAATCCCGAATCCATTACATTCCACTTAAATGCTAATACCCTTGGGAAAGGTGTGAATCCTCTTCTTCTCCCTCCAGCTATGGGTAAATAGCAGGAAAGACTGGGTTCTATAGCCTTGGATGGCAACTGGTCTAGGAGAAATACAACTCCGAATTCAAAACCTGTGGAGGGTTGTTTGGGGACCTTGTGGCACGTAGTGCACCAGGTCTCTGTATTCGGCTCTCCAAAAAGTTTGGATGGTCCTGCACGAAACCTTCACCACTATAATCAAATCTCATGTGCTATTGGTTTCCTAGGAACTGATCTGCTTGACCCTCATACATTGAATTTGACGGGAGAGTCGAGTGTACATATATATATATATATATATATATATATATATATATATATATATATAAATATATATAAAATATTTTATAATAAATAAATTTTGTGCTGTTTTTAGAATATTTAAAATGTTATTTTCTATTCAATTAAGCATTTGGTTTACTTTCTATAATTACTGATAAGTAATTATCAATTCAAGATTTGCTTGGATTATTCAGTTCATTTTTTTATTGCTTTTTTTTTATCAAAAGGTTTCAGCTGTTTCATTCTTGTGATGTCTATAGAATTATTGATATGTCTAGAAACTGTAAGCTAAAAAGAGAAGCATCATACATTTTTAATTTTAAATGGTTAACAGAAATGTTGGTAAAGGTAGTAATCGGTTCAGCTCGTTCTTAATAATCAAATATGGAATCATTTGAATGCCACAGGTTTTTCAGAATGAAATAACCTGTCTATTTGTCAACATGACTATATGGCTCTATTAGAAAAACAAAACAAAAAACGACTTAGCTCTTTCTTGAGGGATTGTATACCAGTCAGAGACTGATTGAACAAACTTCTGATAACAAAAGTAACAAAGAATGAATTCAAATTATTCATTGAATATTTTCACCTATTTTCTCTTAAATTTCTTGTTTGCATTCAATGCATTTGATTGTCTGCTGCATTTCACTGCAAAAATGCTTCTTGCCTAAAACCAATTCAATCTTTTCACCTTTTTATTATTGCTTTTGTTTATAAATAAAAATGCTCGTTTTTTTTTCTTTTGTAAACAAATAAGTAGCATTGCTTGATTTTTACCAGAACTTAGTGGCTCGTCTTTTTTTTCTTTGTTTCTTATTGTTTGCCAATTTGTTTTAGTTTCAACAGGAATGGCTGGTCATGTACCTCTGTTGCATGCAGTGTGTGTCTCCCTTCTGCACATTTTGTGTCTTTCATGTGCATCCTTTTTTTTGCATGGGTGTCATTTAATTTGCAAAGATTTCATTATTTTTACATGCAGACTATTATCCTCATCTTTGTTGTTGTTATCACAATGTTTCAGCCGTTGTGCCCTCTGGTCTTCATCAGAGGTATATCGATCAGGATAACATATAGGAAATTTTGGACTGAACATTTTATTTAATTTTCAGGGTAAATTATTCCTCTGCCCGTTATCTTACTCCACCAAAAAAAAAAAAAAAAAAATTAATCTCTACCACTAAAAAAAATTCTTAAAACCTAAATTATTTCCTGGCTTTAATTAACCTGCAAAGGGTCAGTAAACCATAAAAAACGAATTAATCATCTTTGTTGTTATAACAATGTTTCAGCTGTTTACCCTCTAGCCTTCATCATTGTCACCCTGAGTAACCTGCAGGGGATTTCAAACTAGATCCTTTATTTAATTTATGGAGGGTAGATTGTTCTCATTCTGCCGACCATGTCTGCGGATGTCTTCCTGTTTCATTCTTATTTAGTACTGCTTAGTTATTGCTTGCCCAATTTCTACTGAATGTCCAGCTTCCCAAAGAATACCAGGATGTAGATAAAAGACTTTTAACTACCATGCAGACGGCACATTGATCCTCGATAATGACTGCAAAAGTCAAAAGCACTTGAACAAAAATAACAACATATGAACTTCAAGCAGTTTATCCACAACTTCAAGCACAACACATTTTAACTGAAAATTGGAAAAATGTATTAAAAAAATTAAACAGACAGACCTTGTTGGTTTTTTTAATCAAACTTATTTGGAGTTATATAGTAAATGTAATAAATCTGTTGGTATATAATTCAAGTGGTTCCTAGTAATATAAATTATTAAAACTGATCCACAAAAAGAGCTCAATGTATTTATTATTACAAAGCAAAATTTATACACAATAAAAACGAAAATCACCTCATAGGGAATAAGCTCATTTTGACTGACAAAAATATTTGTCAGATTTTTTCAACTCTGGTTATAGACTCATAGAGTCTGTACCCACGAAGTTGAAGAAGACTGAAAATTATTTTTGGGGGCGAAATAAACTTATTCCCTTAAACTTATTGTGTGTGTATGTATATATATATATATATATATATATATATATATATATATATATATATATATATATATATATATATATATAAATTAAAAAGTAGACAACCTTAAGGGTCCATAGATATCTATGGACCCTTAAAGTTCTCTGTTTTTTAATCTGACTAATATTTGTTCTGGTTTTACATTAAGCTCTCTGGATTACATCCTTCTTCGGGTTATATATATATTAGTTATGATAATCAAACTTAGTAGCCATAGATATTCTAAGTACACTGACTCAAAGTTGCCTGTGAGCTCTAGTTATAGCTCTCTTTATGCTAATTACTTATTACCTAAACCAATTCCATTACACACACACACACACACATATATATATATAATGTATATATAAACACAAGGGGTTGTTGAAAAAGTTCTGAACTTGACAAAGAAAGGATTCCAAAAACAATTCTGCTGTTGGATTATTTGGTCAAGTTTTGGAAAGTGGGTTATGTTGTGAATTTATTTGGTGCCATAATAATTGTGGGTTCAATCCCTGGGCCTGATAGTAAAGACTTAGACTCAATAGAAACTGTGATGCCAAAGAGAAATAAGAAGAAAAAAACAAACCCCGGATATCTTTAGATCTTGACAGCAGAATGAGAACAATCATCCCCTCCCCCAATCGATCAAATAAAGGATTCAGATTGAAATTTTCTGAAGGCTACCTCAATTAACAAGTGTGCCTGCTGAAGGCTGCAGATCAAAATAACTAAAATGTTCTTATGATAACAATAAAGACAATGATGTCTGTAAATACTGTAAAAAAAAAAAAAATAAAATAAAATTTTTTCTGTCTCGTATATTTTTTTTGCTTTCACTTTTCTCTGTCTTGCTTTTAGGCTTTCCTCTTAAAAACCCACCTTTTTTTTTGTATCTCCCCTCTCTTGCTTTTCCAAATTCCTTCCCAGTTAATATTATTAAGTTGGTTTATTGGTCAGAAAGCGTAACTTATTTTAAGTAGAAATCGTCGGAGATTTGGTACAGATACTATATTCTGATCATATATAGAAAAACGTAATAGTCATCTGTAGAAACAAGTGGAATCATAGCATAGATTACGTCTAATTGTTCTCTGGTGTTAAGATGAATAAACACGAAAGGTTATTTTAGAATCAGTCGTTCCTTTACTTGTCTCTCATATGTATCCATAGAATAAAAAAAATGCAATTAAATATTTAGGAATCAAAGCATTGACGAATAAATAATGTTGTTGTCCTGACTGTCAGTTGACAAAACAAGATGAAAGACAAAGGCTAGTGTCCGTAAATAGCAGGGAAAGAAACAAAGGGAATTAATAAACTCCTAGCCAGGAAAAAAAAATTAAATCTTTTTTATGGCTCATGATGAAAGGCAAAAATAATTTCTCAGAGAAACAAAAACTAAAATAAAAAACAAAAAAGAAAACAAACAGAAAAAGACTTTTTCTTTGTATTGGAAAAAGAATGAACACCTCGCCCAAAGTTTTTTTGGAAACATATTGAAGTAAATAATTAATAATATTTGATTTTATTAAAAATGCACGAATATAGAACTCTGCTTAAAAATAGATTGAAAATATTGTAAGAAAAAAGTCAGGTGACAAGATATTAAGAAAAAACTTAGGTAAAAATGGCACAAGTGGAAAAATAGGAAAAAAATCTCCATTTGTTAGTAGTTTATCTTATAATCTGTTTTATATCCATGAATCCTTGGAAACAAATCTTCTCTTTTCCTATATTACTTAATATGACTTTCATGATGGGTTGTGGTAGAAGAGCCACTGAGATCAATGGTGTGTACTTGACGGTTCCTGGACAACTGAACCAGAAGTAAATAAGTAGTAAACAACTGTCCTCTGATTAGAAATTTAACTTTAAATAGCTTAAGATTAAACAGCTACTGGTGTTTAATTTTAAGCTGTTTAAAGTCTCTGTTTTTCACTTGTACCATTTTTTCCTTATTTTTTCACTTGTACCATTTTTACCTGTGCCTTTATACCATTAACCGCACTAATTAATAATAAAATAAAACAATTCTAACAATAGACTATAAGAAAAGTTACATGATAAGATAGAAGATTTGTTATTATCGTGCATCTCCATAACCACAGAATACAATTTATTTATTTCTTTATTGAGCCAAGAACTTTTACTTTTTTCACTTAAAGGACACTAGCATATCTGAAATGCCAGTCTCAATACTGTAAAGAATTCATAGCTAATGGCATTTTCAGTTCATTTTGTCTGCCTAAATTATCTTCAATTTATAATAAAATAACCATGTAGATTTGGTTGATACAAAAACCATTTTTTTGATGGCGTTGTTTGGTTTGCAAAACATGTCAAAATCAGAGTTTCTAAATTGTCTTTGATATTTACCATCTCAACCATCTGTTGTTCTAATGCTCTGTCCACCAAACTGGTGATTCTCCTGCACTGCTTATTGTAGGAATTGAACCTCTGTCTTCCAAGAAACAAGACATTTTCATCCTGGTGAGAGGGACACTCAGTGTGATATTTTGCTTACAGTTTTTAATCCAAGTTCTTAAATGTTTCATATGGGGTTTGTCTCTATTCTAGGTACGTTAATTGGTTAATTTAAATGTGGCACAAAAGCAATTTATTTTTATTCCTTTAATTCCCAGTGTTGTTCCTGGTCTTGAATTGGTTTTCTTGGTCAATAGTATAAATGCTTTGAATTTCAAAGTAATTTTTCTACAAAACCTTTAAGTAAAGATTAGTCACTATATATATATATATATATATATATATATATATATATATATATATATATATATATATATAAAAAAAAACACTTTGCATAATAATCCCTTAAATTCAAGAACAAGTTATTATAAATATTTTTAATAAGGATAGATTAAAATGTTGATGCTCTGTTGATATATTGTACATATAAATAGGCATCAATATTTAGAGAACTTAAAACAATTAACCATTTGTCATTTATTGCCAACTAAGACTGATTGTACCTTTTATATAAGTAGTGAAATAATAATTCTAAGTAATGTAGTTAATCAAAATAAATGCTACATAATTTGTTGTGGTTGAAAAATAAGCTTTTCTTGTGTCAAATAAATTGATCTACTTATGTATATATCAAATGTTATATTGATCTTGTTTTGTAAGTTTTATTTTGTTTTTTTTTTCCCCTAATATATTCACTAAATAATTTTCAGTCTCTACTATTAAAAATTCATCATTATCAAAGAGACTTACAACGAAGGGGTTTAATGTTGAAAAATGCATCAATATTCAGAGAACTTAAATTGATTACTTTGTTACTTATTTTAGTGCATCATTTTACTTATAATTATTGCCACATGATGCAAACAATAGTCAGTGCATTATTTAAGCCAATTAGCCATAAATAATCAACAGTGCCTTTTTATACCCATCTATCACTTATATTATTGCCAACTCAGACTGTTCTTAAATTTAAGCAAGCAGCAAAGTAATCATTCTAAGTAATGTGGTTAATCAAAATAAGTGCTGTATAATTTGTTAAAATTTACACTATTTACATCATTCAGATTGTTGTTTTATTTATTGCCATATTGGCAAAATGTTTTGGACATTGTATGCTCCACCTGTCTTCAGTTGGTATATGTTTGAATTTCAGCAGCAGAGGGAACAAAAACTCGGAAAGCTTAGTTACTTAAGGGAATTAACTGAAATGGAGATGGCCAGAAAAGGCATAGCACATGGCATTAGAACAATCTACCCCCATGGACAAAATACAGGGTTCAGTTCAAAATTCTCATGGGAATTCACCTGAAGAAGCATACAATAGCTGAAATGTCATGAACATGGCAATAAAGATGACAACGGTCCAAACGATGTAAATAGTGTAAATTGTTAAAATACCCCATCTCAGAAATATAGACAGATCCTGAAGAAGGTTGGAGCATACAATGACTGAAACATTGTGAATATGCCTACAAAGATGACAACAACAGTCTGAACGATGTAAATAGTGTTATAGATAAGCGTATGGTTGCAAGAAAGAAATACGACAACAGAAGAAATAGATTTACGAGATTTATTTCAACATGAACGTGAGGGTTTGGGACAGCTACCTTGTGGTATAGTTCATAAGCCGGCTTCGGATCTAGGTCGATCTCTCATAGTAGGCACTCCCCTGCTGACAGCTGCTGACCGCTTGGCCTGACCATGACAGGTCTCTTCCCTGGCCACCTGTTGACTGCCTGTTGTACTTCCCTGTGACCCCTTTTATGGCATTTTTTTATGGCTTAACAGGCTCAAAAAACGAAGCGAGTATAATTAAGAGGGAAGCATTTTTATTGGACGAAAAATAGAACACTTTAAATAATATTTTATTTTTCGGCCCGAACTCGTAGGCCGAACATTTGTAAACAAAGATAATGGTCATTTTGTGATGGGGCTTTGTCCCCGTCATATCGATCGCTCTTGAGTATGTTAGTTTATTTGCCTGTAAATCAGCCGAGATATGTCTTATTTTATTTTATAACAATAGTTACAATATGTCATCTAAGAAATATAGACAATTTATAATAAAAAATATATATCAGTTGGTTAATACTGATTTTATTTGGAAAACATTGACGTAATGAAGTCTGAATCTGTGTATAACTTTCCTTGGATTGCATCAGATTTTAAATTTCCTCCTACAGAGCTAAGTGGTTCCAGTGTGAGAATTACCAAAGGTAAAACTTAATACAAACAATAGTTGCTTTTTCTTTTTTTCTAACCTTGATTTGTGTTTTTTTTTTTTCTTGTTTGTCGATGGTGGAAAAAGGATCAAATTTGCTTCCTTGAATATTTTTTTTTTTTTATTTCTGATTGTGTTTGTCTTTTTCAGTTTTATGTTATCTGGAGTTGGTTACCTGCCCGCTCGGCTGTCTGCCAACCTCTCTTGTTGTACACATCGGAAGAACATGGCGTCAGTCTAAAGACTCTTTATGCAAAGACAGAAGAATATGAACCAACTATAATTGTCATTAAAACCACATCAAATGAGGTAAAGTACTTTTGTTTCAGCCATTGATTTATTTGGTGTTGGCTGTTTGATTTTGTTTAGCAGCATATCAACACCTCTATGGGTTATTTAATGTCAAAATCTAAGTATTTTGTGTGTAATTTTACACTTTCAACTACAATAATTTTATTCTTTTGGTACTTATTAGATATATATTTTGTAGATCATAAAATGTATTGTTGGTCTTTTTACTAGAGGCACTGATATGTATATTTTATGTTGAAGTTATATTTTGGAATACCATTTGATTCAAGAAATTGTCAGGTGTTCTATGGACTAATGAAAGAGTTCTTTCATGTTGATTGTTTGGTTGATTTTGTTTAGCTGCATATCGACACCCCTATGGGTTATTTAATGCCGAAATCTAAATATTTTGTATGTAATTTTATGCTTTCAACTACAAATATTTTGTATGTAATTCTATACTTTCGGTATTTTTTTAGATACATATTTTGTAGATCATGAAATGTATTGTTAGTAATTTTGCTATAAAATTGTAAATTTATATTTTTTGTCATGCATTGAATGTCATTTTTCTACAAAAATGTATTGTTGGTCATTTTACCATAAAAATGTACTGTTGATTTTTGTTTGGAGGTTCACTATTTGCCCATAGCTGGGACCCTGACAGGTGCTACCACCCCAGGTCAGTGTGGAGCTGGGAACAATACTCCCCAAAACCTCCAATCTTCAGATCAGAGGCCTTGCTTCTGGATATATTTTATCATCATACCCAGGACAAGATTTATCTGGGGCCTTGTTGATGGCACTAGTAAACCTCAAGTGGAACTCATCTATACGATCTATTACTAAAGTTGCTAGAGAATTGGTCGATTCATTGTACTGCTGCCCCTATTATACTCTGTCTTTACAAGAATGAGAACAGACCCAAAATAAAGTATTGCTGCCATATCTAGGTTGGGGCTGCCCAATCCACACTTGTTTGTCTTGACAGAGGTCAAAAGCATCTCCATGATCTTGTGGGTGTTGAATTGATTTCCACCCTACAACTCCTTTTCTACAGACTCTTGTCACCAGTCTCTTGCCATTTTCATGGCATGTGTTCTGATGCACTACATTCCTTGGTTATGCCAACCCTGACCTTAGCAAATGAGACCCACCATGCCATGTACACAATGGTGAATCCTCCTTATTTTCTTTGTATTCCATCAAGAAGAAGTAAGTTCCACTTGGACAGTTTCTTCCTAAGAACTGCTTCTTTATGAAACAGATTCCTGACAGGTAGTTTTTTTGAATCACTATAATTTTGACCTCCCCAAGTCTGCCTTAACCTTTATCTTTCTGATATAACCTCATCAACTGCTTTTCTTGCTTTTTCTTATGCCCATCTTATTGCTGGTGACTTGTATCCGAGGATGCCTGTCTACTAGGGTGGCTAACCAATCCCTGTTCCAGACACATGCCCAGGCACATTTGGTTGGTTGATTTTGTTTAGCGGCATATCAACCTCTATGGGTTATTGAATACCGAAATGTAAATATTTTGAACACAATTTTATTTTTGGAGATAATAATTGTTTAGGGATACAAGTTTTACTAACTTAACCCATAGCTGGGGGAGAAGAGGCGGATTAATAACTTTCTCAAGGATATTTGTGCATTAGTGAGTATAATGAACCAAACTGGAATTGGAACATGGCTCTCTGAGCCATTATCCATTACACCACCTGCAAATCCAAACTTATATCACTTGGTATTCCCAAGGTCACCTATCTAGGTACAGACC
This sequence comes from Acanthosepion pharaonis, assembly GCA_903632075.3. Lineage (NCBI taxonomy): Eukaryota > Metazoa > Mollusca > Cephalopoda > Sepiida > Sepiidae > Acanthosepion > Acanthosepion pharaonis. Next base: position 1,263,284 of record CAHIKZ030000005.1, on the reverse strand, counting down.
AGGCTCAACATTGCTTAACTTTGGTGAATGTATGGGAACTGGTATTTCAATGTGATGTGGCTGTAAACCACTCAGTAGGAATTGAACTAGTGTCGGGTGGGTAATGGTTTTGTAATTGGCTGTATTTAATAACATGTTGGAACCACAGGTATGTAAGGCCATATGCTGACATTATTCAAATAGTCAAAATTTCTTTGATAGTTTTTAGAATGTTATTGGAACATCATTTGTGATCCTTATTTGGTTCAATTCAAGGCAAATTTGGTTTTTGTGCAGTTATTACAAATTTATGGGATTTAAATGTTTTTTTTTGTGGCATGGGGAGAGGGAATGTGAGTCTCATCTGCCATCAGATTTTGTATGTTTTCTTTTTTTTTCTCATAAATAGGTTTTTGGCGCTTTTTGTTCATCTAGTTGGGAGCATCGGAAACAATGCAGCAAGAATATTTCTTATTTTGGCACTGGAGAGACATTTTTATTTACTTTGCTACCAGATCGTAAAAAGTACCCATGGGTGGGTTACAATCGTCCAGATATTGCCAGAAATGCTGCAAGCATGTTCATGGCTGGAGATAATTCGGTTCTTATCATTGGTGGAGGGTAAGTAAAACTTTTTTTTTTCTCTTTTCTTTTCTTTCTTTTTTCTTTTCTTTCTTTTTTCTTTTCTTTCTTTTTTCTTTTCTTTCTTTTTTCTTTTTTTTTTTGTCTTCCACTCATCTCGTTATTCAATTCTTCCTTTTTCCCTTTTTTTCTTTTCCGTTTTCCATGTTTTTTTTTATTTGTTAGTTATTCTATTCTAATGTTGATGATGACTTTTCTCATGAACAACAACACCAATATCTATGATTATTATCTCCAACGATCTGCCTCTACTCAGTTTCCTGAGCACATTTTGTACCCAATACTCAGGTGACTGACCCTAACAGTCATAACCCTCACAGCTAAGATGCTCCACACCACAAACAACAAGACAAAACTACCCTCGTTCCTTTCGTTTAGTGAGAATTTCCACTTGAACAGTTTCTCTCATGATCTGCTATTTTGTGGAACTGACTCCCAAGATGATGCTTCCCCAATCAATACAATTTAAACCTGTTTAACACTAGGAAAAAGATAAAAAGATACCAAGTACCACTACATGTATTCTCTCTATCTATCTCTATATATATATATATATATATATATATATATATATATATATGGCAAATTTTATTCAAGACAACTGATATTTTGTGTTGATTGATTTTATTGATCAACTCTTCTATGACAAGGAGGAAATTCCATTAGAAATTGTCCAAAGTTCATTTCGGAAGAAATGTCCAAGTTTTTGACTTTCGTAAGTCATCATCAGGGTAGGTAGATAAAAATTGTGAGTCTTGTAGAACTAGTTCTACGAAACTTACCATTACTTGATGTGGTTTCATGTTGCATTCACTATTCTTCATGGATGATGGCGTAACCAATTTGGACTTTGGAAGCCTCCACTTAGATTCTGTTTCAATCCTTAACACCTCTCTTCTCCAAATTTTGCTTTCTTTGCGTTCATAAATGATTTGAATTCTAAAATGAATTATTTTCATTATTTTTCTTTAGGTTCTTTCCTCATTTTGATAGATTTTGAGTTGACACTATTTACATTACTCAGACTGTTGTCCTCATCTTTATTGCCATATTATGACATTTTGGCCATTGTATACTCCAACCTTCTTCAAGTGATATATGTTGGAATTTTGAACTGAAACCTTTAATTCGTTGACAAGAGTAGATTGTTCTACTTCCACATGCCATGCCTTTGGATATCTCAGTTTCAGTTAATTTCCCTTCATAACTCAACTCTTTTTGTTCCCTTTGCTGTGACCAGGTTTTGAACTCACAACTCCTTGTCAAAATGTGAATATGGCAGTAAAGATGAGGATAACAATCTGAACAACGCAAATAGTGTAAACACTTACAATACCTCATCTCAGAAATATAGACATTTAGAGTCGGTTTGGTTTCATTTCTTTTATGACATATCAAACTTAATGGGTTATTTCATGCCAACATGATTTTTATTGCTAGTAATATTTTTTTTTCCTACAAAAATGTATTGATGGTAATATTTTTTTCAAAAATGTATTGCTGGTAATAATTCTTTCTTCAAAAATTCATTGTTCGTAATAATGTTTTGTAAAAATGTATTTCTGGTATTAAAACCTTTTTTTACACTTTTATAGTGTTTTGACCTCAGTTTGGGGGTTAACTATTTGCTCATATCTAGGACCCTAACAGGTGCTACCACCCCGGGTCAGGGTGGACCTGGGAACACCAGCAATTAAGAGGTAGTTCCATACTCCTCAAAACTTCCTGATCAGAGGCCTTGCTGTTGGATGTAGTTTATTGTCTTACCCAGGACAGCATTTAGAGTTGAGTAATGGCAAAAATTATACATATTTGTATAACATTTTACCAGAGGTTTCCATGGTTGAATTGTTTAATGCACCATCCATGAAAGACTATTTTCTGTAATATAAGATAAGAATTCAAGTCTCTTTGGAAACTACTACTTTATTCCTACTTCATACTCTAACTTAGCAATAGTCTAAGATTCTTTGAATTTTGAAATGAAGACTTTGGTGTTGAATTGCTCAGCTTTTATAAAATCCCAAAGATGTTACTGGTGCCATCATTTTCTTTCATCCTTATTCACAATAATTTACATATGGTTCTCTTTGAATTTCAGAGGCGGCAATGCTATCATGTTGGATGAAAATCTTATTCACTGTCGTACGGAAAAGACTGAGACGTTTGATAATATCCCACTGTGTTCTACTGAGGACTTTGAGTGTAAAGTTGTGGAAGTTTTCGCATTCCAGTGAAACATCTCGCGGAAGAATGAATCTTTTTAGCACACACACCTTTGAAAACACTTCTTTTGCTAAGGTTCAAAGAGCACAGCCCACACTCGCATAACAAGATTGTACTGTTCTATAAGTAAAAGGCAAAAATTGATTTTTGTAAGTTCTGCTGTTTTTGGCATTGTCAATTAACAAAAACAAAAAAGGAAACCAAAAAAAACAAAAAAAAAAACAAACTTTCTCCCTCTCCAAAAAAGAAAAATGAATTTCCATTGCCTGTTGGTCACTGTCAATGACCTGTCTGGATGATAGAATTTGTTCCAAATAATAGAAGGTCAGAAGAATCTAGACAAGAAAATGGAAAGTTGGGTTCACTTACAAATGTCAACAATTCTTTTTTTTTTTTTCTTTAAGAGTAAGGAGCAACTTTAAACTTTCGGCAGGACTCCTTCAGCCTTGTATTTTGTGGTCAGTCTATTCATGTACTTGTAAAATCCATGATTTAGTGTATTATAAATGGGTATGAGTAATGTTAATCATAGCTAGCCTGCCATATAGAGTTGTCAAATTATCATTCAACTTATCACTTGAGTCAATTCAAATATTGGCTTGTGTAAGCCCAGCTTTACTTCAAGATGTTGTTAAACTTTAGATAAAATTAAATGAGATTTGGATGATTAAATAGAAAAACAAAATGAGTGTTTAGTTTAAATAAATAAAATTTTAAAATGATTCTAGAAGATTATTTTTTTTAAAGTCAAAGACCAATCTGCCTCAGTCGTATTGTGTTGTGTCAGTATGTCAGGTTTCTTGTATAAGAAAAAGAAACTCAATTTACCAAGTATTTTGGCTTTATGTCACTATGTAAATTGATGGGTCTGTGCATAAAAAAACAAGGAATAATTTTTTAACAATCTGTGTAAATTCCATTCATTAGGCTTTATTATATGCATGACATTTGTTTAAATTGAAAAATATTGATTTTTTTTTTTTTTATAATCATTTTAGAAGAGTAGGTACAGTTCACAATAAAGGGCGTGGCAGAAGTATGTCCCGCATAATGGTACGACATTAGTAGCAATGGTGTCTTCATCTTACTAATGTCCTACCATTATGTGGGAAGTACTTCTGCTGCACCTTGTATAAGTAGAATATCAAATCAATCCTTGACTTCTTAGAGTTATCTGTACTTTGTTTTTATTTACAAATCTCAAGTTCAAAACTGTGATTACATCATTGATATCTGTGTATGAGTGATTTGTAATAGTACACAGTTAGCAATGATGTAAGTACAGTTTCAAACTTGACATTCGTAAATAAAACAAAGTACAGATTACTCTTTAAGATGTCATGGATTGGTTTGACATTGTATTTATATTATGAACAGGCCCTCCTCCACTTCTAAAATGTTAAATAAAAAAAATCAATATTTATTTGATTCTGACAAATTTAGGATGTTTAATGATTGCTAATCTATAAAAATTATTTCTTAAAAAAAAAAATATTTTTTTTTTTTTTTTAACAAGCAGACCACTCAGTTTAAGTAGTACCCAAAATATTGAAGAAGAAGAAGAAAAGAATATTAAGACTAATGAATTATTCTGCTTCTTATATTCAAAATTTGGGGACAAAAATTCTACTGATTTTTATTTTTCTTAAGTACTACCTCTGGGTCCTTGTATTTTTTAATGCCCCTACCTACTCAAAACTAATATATATATATATATATATATATATATATATATATGATTGTATTTATTTTTATTTTTTGGTATATGTTTGAGAATAATTTTTTTCAGTCAATAATATATAATATTGACCGGCTTTGCATAAAAAATTCCCTTTCCTAAATTGACCTCTCAACATGTTTATATATTTGTGATGAGACTTTCACTGATGTAAAGATATATTTAAATGTTGTGAAAAGCCTGACCATAATTACAGGATTTTGTTTTGTCTGTGCTTGAAAAGCAAACCAACTTATTGTCTCTTGTGTACACCGTTTGTATAGTCTTTAAATGAAATGATGTGAATGTTGACTTGTGTTAGTTTTCGGTAATATTTGGTTATATTTGTGTCTCTGTTTTTAACATTGTTGTTGTTGTTACAAAAAAGCATCAGACAATCCTGTGACAATCACCATCTTCTGTCATCCTGAATCCTGTTCTTTTATTGTCCCGTCTCCTCACTAATGTTTTCTCATTTTCTTTCACTCTCAGTAGCCCCTTGCGTCGTAGTGACATCAGTCAGGGTGAAATGATTAAAAACAACAAAGACAACACTGGATTAATACTGTTTTCGGATCTTGAATAAATTCCAATTGTTTCGTATTTGAATTCACATAAAAATCTTAGTATTTGATTTAGGATTTTTATTTAGAATTATTAGAATAGAGTTGTAAATGTTTTTTTTTTTTTTATTGTTTGGGGTGAAGTGAATAAAAAAAATAGAATATTTTAAAGAATCTTTTATTTTGATCAAGAGACATTACTAAATACACAAGTGAAATTATTTTCTGGCAAACTGATTTAAATGTTAAACAAAATACTAATCAGGGTTAAAATTAATTTAATTTCAAAGAATATCAGAATATGACTATTTAATCCATTTTGTATCTTTAATTGCTTAGTCATGTTTGTACTTTGAGATTTGTAGATTTATCAAATATCGGTTTAACCTCCAGCTCTCGGTATTATTCATTAGTATTACTTCCTTTTCATGGGATTCTTTTTCAGGGTGAAGTAACCCTTTTATTGATTTCAGTTAAGGTTCGTTTTAGCTGTTTCCATAGCAGGACATGACAACACAATTACAAAATTTAAGCATACCATTGTTGAATAATTGGAGTCACAGCATCAGGAAACTCTTTTTGCTTGGATAACAAAGTCACCTATAGAAAGAAGGCTGTTGATTTCAATCTGTGGAAATGATTGCAAAACACTTTCTCCTCTCCAATTTATAGCCAGAAGCACACAAATGCATACTGGGATTTTTTCCTAGCCAATAAATTAGACCAGTTCACAGTTTCATCTGACTCAGTCCTGATCTGTCTTGTCTATTCCTGATATTTATTTAACTTAAATTCCTTTAATATTATAAGAAATTTCTGTTAACATCAGTAAACATTTGTGAGCATTTTCTTTGCCACGGAAAAAATGTACAAACCAATGATATGCTATTTTCTACATGTGTTTGTTTTGAACACATGATGCAGAGGATTTTGTTATGAACAGATTTAAATTGACAAATCTTAACCTCATTTTTATGTCATCTTCAAAAATATTAACACCTGTATTTATTTTACATAAATCAGAAATCTTCTGCCTAGTCAGTCATGAATCGAAAGAGACATGATTGCCCAAGTGTGCATTGCATATGGCACTTAACTGACTGGGTAAAAAGGGGCCCACTCTTGCCTAAGTGTGATCTAAAACGGCACAAACTACATGTTTTTTTTTCTCTTCTGTCTTACAAAGAGTGTAAGTCAAAGTTGTTGACAAATGAATCTGGCAAAATAAATTAATGGTATTTATTTTAAAAGGAATTAGAATCAGGAAAACGTAAATCCACAGGAATATATTTGACACAGAAAAGAGGAAAAACAAAAAATCATATCCTAAAATGGAAAAGTTCTCAAAGTTCAAAAGGAGAACATGGAACTTCTAAAAATAATTTTTATCCGAAGATAAGTTATCCTTATTTACATTCAGACTAACGTCCATATCATTTTGTTCTCTATAACAATGTTTCAGCTGTTGTTCTACCCGGCCTTCTTCAGGTATCTGTAAATTCAGGTAATCTTCAGAAAATTTTCAAACTGAACCCTTTATTCAATGTACAGAGATAGATTGTTCTCATTCTGCTGTCTATGTCTTATTGATACTTAGTACTGCTTAGTGATTACTCAGCTGGTTTTCAATAATTCTAAGTCTGTACTACCTAGTCCATGGATTGAACTCACAATCACTGTGGATCAGATTTAGACTCAGTAGAGATGGGGGTGGGGGGTGATAACCGAGTAGTACTAAAAAGCAAACATGATATCCTTTGGAATGGGCAGTGGAACAAGAACAATGTTTGCAATTCCTCGTAGGTTAACTGGATTGACAGACACCTGAAGAAGGCCTGAGGGCACAGTGGCCGAAACGTTGTGATGATAACAACAAGGATGAAGACATTAGCCTGAATATAAAGAACGTGAAAAAAGCCAAAATAAATTCTTTGAAATAAACTGTTATTCAGTTGAAAATGAACGGTAAAGATGATGAATAGAAAAATAAAAACAAAAACCAAAAACCTTAAACTCCTTCAGTTTCCTCCTCCTCTCAACCACAAGAGAAAAGGTTTACAGTCTTTGTCATCCTATGATTTGATAAAATCTTTTATTTTTTAGGCAAGCAGTGCTTTTAGATCAGAAGAGATTTGAACAAAACGGGCATTCATAGTAAAGAATAAAAATAGAAGTTAAGCAACATTAATCCTGGTCAGTACCTAGATGGGTGACCGCTTGGGAATACCAGGTGCTTTAAGCTTGGGTATGCAGGTGGTGTAATGGATAATGGATCGGAAATGTTAATCGGAGAACCAAATTCCGATTTCACTTGGGGTCATTATGTTCATTTATGTGCAAGTAACCTTGAGAAAGGTATGAATCCACCTCTTCTCCTCCCAACTATGGGTTAATTAGTAAGATTTGTATCTCTGAAATCCATTATTAAATCCAAAAAAAATTTACACAGTTTATTTAGATTTTGGCATTAAATAACTTATAGAGGTGTTGATATGCCACTAAAAAAACAACCAACATCACAAAAATGTATGCACACTTTGCTCCGTATTTCTTAACTTAATTGTTTCATGTTACCTTCGTCTCATTTATAGATTTCTCTTGGATAAATCTTTATCATCATTTTTTTCTTTTTAGCTGGATGAAAAAAGGACAGTTGTTAGATGAAAATATTAAAACAATGTTCAAATTTTTTTTTTTTTTTTTTTTTGCTGGAAAAACACATGAGTTAAAAATGTAAAAAAAAAAAACATTTTTTTAAAAGTTTTTTAGCTAAAAAAAACATATATATAAGATAAAAATATAAAAACATATTTTCTTGTATTTTTTTGTATGGGTAAACAAGATGAAAATATGAAAGTTTTTTTTTTTTTTTTTTTTTAAAGTAAATTTTTTTTTTCCCTACTGGAAAAATGATGAACAGTTATAAGATAGAATATAAAAACATTTTTTTATAAAAGTTTTTTCTTTTTTTTTTAAGCTGGAAAAAAAACGGATATTTATAAGATAAAAATATAAAACTATTTTCTATTTTTTGCCTTTGTGAGATTAAGTGTTTATCTGAAATGAGTCATGTCTTTCAGTGGTATTGAGCACTACAATGAACATTTGCAAATCTGGTGAGAAATGCATATCGAGGTGTGATTGTATCTCTTAAGAGGCTCATTTGTATATTTATTTTGTCAAATTATTTTTCCTCTTATATATATTTCATTTATCTCATCCAGTCAAAACTTGAAAAAAAAAACAACCAGAAATTATTTATAATAACAATTATAAATTATTAATCAGAACTGTGTAGAACTTTTTATTGCTAATCAGTGATGCCAAAATAATAAACCTGTGTCTTTCGAATTCATTCACTGTTCTAGAAGACTCTTTTAGGATGTTTCTACAGAAAACCTCCTGAACTATTTCAGTGAGTTTTTATCATGAAATTTAATTCACTTGTTATTAAATTTCCTTATATATCCATTCATTTTTGTTTTTTATTTTTTCTGTATAGCATTTTATACAGAATTAATCTTTTAAGATTGTCTGGTCTCCCTTAAAGGTTATATTACGGAAATTTAGAAATACTTTGTTCTTTTGAAAATTAAAAAAAAACCAAAAAAACTAGAGGAAAAAATAAAAATTCAGCTTCACTGCCATAACCCCCCCCCAAAAAAAAACCCCTCAAAATACAGAACTTTATTTTAGTATATGTCTGATAGATAATGAAAATGGTATCATGGTGGCAGTAGGGTTAGTGTACAGGTTAATGGCATGAAAACTGTAATTGTATCATTGGGATCAGATTATTACAGAGGTTGTTTTTGTTCCTTTTCTCATAATCCTCTAGAGAAAGGCATGAATTCATCTTACTTGATAGGTCTCCCATAACTATGCTCAAAAAATTGGAGCTGGAGTTCTTCAGTTTTGTAAGGTAATTTAAGTATTTATTTTCTCATGTATATTTTTATATCAGATTTCCTTTTGTATCATGAGAGAAAAAAAAAATCATTAATTTCTGAAGTGTTTATTTTATTCAAGTTTTTTTTTTTTTCTAATTTGGAAACACAAGAAAAATAGGTTTGATGAAAAGAAATCAACTGAAAAATATTAGAAGTTTTCTAGTTTAAAATTAGTTAATAAAATTTTGGATTTTTAGAAATAATTTTTTCTTTCTAAATTTCAGTGATAAAGTGTTATCATTATTTACATTTGAACTGATGTTCTCTTGTTTGTGTTATCACAATGTTTTGACTGGAAGAATCCCAGAAGGCACGAGAGCTGAAATGTTGTGATGATAAAAACAAAGATGAAGACATTAGTCTGGCTATAATCATTTAATTCATCCCACTTCTTGGGGAAAGCATTTGCCAGTTTAAGAAGCCTTAGTCTTGACAGCTAGAGCTTAGAAGGCCCAAATTTCAGTGATAGCTACATAGAACTTAGTTAACTATTTTTATATTTGTATCTTTTGTCAATTTGAATCAAAATGATAACTCTATCTGGAGAGGTTTTTTTAATTTCACTTGATCAAAACAAAAAAAAACACATTCAAGAATTTTTTTTCCTACTATTTCTCCAGACATTTGAACACATTCTTATATTGTTACCTTGTTTTGGCAAACTCATTTTACAACCTTCTTCAGATGTCAATAAGGAAAGAAAGAGGTTTCCTTCTACAGAACAAGATGGTGGACAGAACATGAACAACTTGTTTCATTCTCTGTAATGTGAGCAAAGCCTGAACTTTTCACCTATCATGATGAATGGGTTTTGTCTCGAGGAGGCTCCCTGCCTTTTATCTCTTGGGACTCAAGCTCATCTCAGATCCCAAGTAGAACTCGTATATCAGGTACTGGAAAAATGGTCAGTTCATTGTAATGCACCAATAAATATCTGACTGTCCCTGATATAGTCTATCTTTGCAAGAGCCAGATCAGACCATGCATGGAAGTGCCCAGTCCTCAATTGTCTGTGTGGCCTTGTGGGTGATGAATTATTTTCCATCCTACAACCCCTTTCCCACAGACGAAATGTTGCGAGCCTTTCACGGATTTATTGCTATTTCTATGACATGTTCTGATGGTCGTTCCTTGGTCCCAACAGCCCTGACCGTTACAACTGGGACCCGCCATGCTGCATACACAGGAGTAAATCATCCTCATTCCTCTCATATTCCATTAGTAAGGAGGAAGTTCCACTACTTTTTTCTGAGAACTGCTTATTTATGGAACAGGCTTCTGGCAGGGTGTTTTCCTGATCACTACAATCTTGACCTCTTCAAGTCTAAAGTTAACTGATCTTTCCTACAGGTCCTTGTGAACTGCATCTCTTGCCTTTTCTAATGTTAATACATCACACAGAAACACTGTCTTGAGTGGCTCTTGTGTCTTGTATGGACTGATCATTAGTAAGAAAAAACAACAATAAAAAACATGATACAATTCTGTGTATCAAGTAATTTTAATTTTTTTTCATTTTGTTTTGTAAGAGAGACAGCTTAAGAGAGAGACTTATGATTTGCATACTTGAAGACGGCTGTAGAATAGATGAGTCAAAATGTGGTGACATAAGTAACATTGTCATGTAAAGAAGAATGTTCTATTGCAAGGCTTTATTCAACTTCAAATGAGTAAATGTGTTGTAAGGCTTGATAACCAAAATGGCATCTGTTTTATCTGGATGAGTAAAAGTCCAAGGGAAAAAACTCTCATTCCCTGAATACATCATACTTATTATAAAACCCAGGTTGTGTGTGTGTGTGTGTGTGTGTCTGTACGTTTATATATTGGATCGGATTCCCTACATTTTTCAACCGATTTCAACAAAACTTCACAGGACTACGTAAAATTACCTTGCGGTGGTTCTGACAGCACCAAAAATTGGAAAAACACAATTGTTTTTGCACGAAATCAATTTGAAAACACGATTAAGAGGCATCGCAAGAATGAAAGGGGGACAACTCATATCGAGTTATACTTATTATAAAACCCAGGTTGTTTGTGTGTGTGTGTGTGTGTGTGTTCATTTATATATGGGATCGGATTTCCTATATTTTTCAACCGATTTCAACAAAACTTCACTTTTTTTTTTTGGCAGGTAGTGTTTCTTATTGTCTTGCACACTTTTTTCTTTATTTTTACATTCAGAATGCTTTAAACATTCTATTTACAAGACAATTGTTTATAATAAAATTCTATTCAATCAGTAGACTCATAACGATTGAAAACAATGTTTTTGTTTGAGTTTGGGTTTGACCAATTCGTAAAAAAAAAAAAAAAAAACTAATTAAGACATGCGTGTTCATCAACCTTAAACAATAATCTTTGTCAATTTTATTTTTTAGTCTTTATGATGGTTGATACTTGATCTATCTCTAACTGTTACATCCCCGGGCAACGCTGGGCTCTACTGCTAGTATATTTATATAACAGAATCACTGTTATAGTCAGAAAAGTGACAATTCATGGTGAATAATTTTTATTTGCCAGCTGCATATATTTATACAAGAAGCCATAATGAATGCAGTTGTCCAGATAAATTTTGGAAGGAAAACTTTTTTCTTTTTTTTTTTTTTTCTTTCAAAATTATTGACAGTATTGAAGAATTTAATATCAAATTTGATTTTTTTTTTTGTTAATTATTATTTTAATTTCTAGTAGATGTCTTTGCAATAAAAACATTTGTCTATTTTTTCTTTTTTAAGAATTGGTTTTACTGATTTATATTGTTTTTTTTTTTATGTATGAATCAAGACGAATATTATAATTTATTTATTTACCCCGTCACTCCCTCTCCACAAAAAAAAAAAAAAAAAAATGTAACACACTTAATAATGGCGATGGTTGTTGATTCTTTCCAAACAAACTGCTCAGATTTGGTTAGCCAAACATGATATGGATATTTTTCAGGATTCGGTTTCCATTGAAATGGTCAAATCCTGATATTTATGAATAAAAATTCCACTTATATTTTTCTTCCTTTTTAATGCTATGTTCCTTCAGGATGTAAGGTGATCACGGCTCTCCACAATTTCCTTTTCTTTATTATCTATGAATTACCATGACATTTTTGGAAAGATAGTGGAGTGGTTTCCCATTGTCTTTATTTTTTTTTAATACCATATCCCTTCAGTGTGTAGGTGATCATGACTCTCCACAATTTCCTTTCCTTTATTGTCTCTGAATTACCATGACTTCTAGGGAAAGATAGTGGAGTAGTTTCCAGTTGCCTTCTTCACAGTTTTGAATTCAGAATTGTCTTTCTCCTAGACTGGCTACAGAGTCCAGTCTATCCTGTTATTTAATCCATAGCTGGTGGGGAGGAATGAAGAAGAAACAAATTCCTGCCTTTTCCAAGAAGCTTACTAGAAGGATTAGGATGGAACTTGAATTCGGCTTACTAAATCCATTTTCTATTCTGATTTCCATTACATGGAACATAAATATCTATCCAAATTTGATAGTGGGAGGGGTGGGCGGGTGGTTGCGGCTTTGGTTAACCTGGGTAGTAGATAATACGTAAATTGGAATTACTTTAAAACTAGTAGAATGCAGAAATAGATTTAGTCTGAAAAGGGAGAAAGACTTCTGTATTAAAGAATAAAGATTATAATAAACTAAGCAATTCCCTCCCCCACCTCATGGAATACTTACCCCCCCCAACTCTCTGACCTTCAGGTATTTACAAAAAATAAATATAAATAAACAATAATAATTATTTTTATTTAAGGATACAAATCCTTTTAAGACTTTTCCTTTATTACTGTTCCATAAGATTTATTTTAGTTTGATCTTTTTTTTTTTTATTTGATTTTCACTTTCAAGCTGAACATTCAAATAATGATGAGAAATACTTAATAAATAATATAAGTAATAATAAGCACATAAAAAAAATAAGTTTATCTACTTTTTTATTGAATTGGTTGACATTCTTAAAGGAAAGAATATGTTTGAACAGAAGTAAGGACATTGATATTTGGTTGGAAATTGGTGAGTTTTACTCACAAGCCACCATGATTAATTTATTGAACTCTTTTGATCACCCCCCCTCCCCACCACCAGGTATTTATTGACATCTTGGATATCCCCATCGGCACCAGGGGACTCCTGTAATAAACTAATGTTATCTCTTGTGATTGTGCAATAATTTTATTAGATGTTATGTACATCTGTAAATTGTGTTACACTTTTTCTGAACATTTTTACCATTTAAAATAAAGCATTTAACATTTCTTTTTGAAGCTTATCTCTTTTATTCGATAAAGTGTTTGTACATTTTTCAGGTAAGAACCAGACCTACTCACATCCTGGGTATGATGATAAACTACGTCCAGCAGCAAGGCCTCTGATAGGAGGTTCTGAGGAGCGTGGAACCACCTCTTAATTGCTGGTGTTCCCAGCTCCACCCTGATCCTGGGTGGTAGCATCTGTTAGGGTCCAAACCATGGGCAAATAGTTAACCCCCAAAGTGCAGTCAAAAGATTATGAAAGTGTAAAAATAGGTTTTAATACCAGAAATACTTTGTAAAAAAAAAAAAAAAATTATTACCAGCAATAATTTTTTGAAGAAAAAAATATTATCAGAAATAGATTTTTGCCAAAACAAAATATTACCAGCAAAAAAAATTTGTCGGCATTACATAACCCATTGGTTGGTAAAACAAATCAAACGAAACCTACTCTAACCTAATTGGATTTTCATTGTAGACACACATTTTATATTCCTTTTCTTGACTGGAGTCTTTTGATTTTTACATTTTCTGATTACTTTCATGATCTACATGAAATATCAACAAAAGTTTTTTTTTTTTTTAATCAAATTCATCATAATTCTATTATTTCAGGATAACTTCTAAACTTTTCAAATTATACCAACAACATCAATGTTTATATGACACAGAGATAAAATAAAATAAAATTTCTACCTGGATTTTTGGGATGAGGAATTATCATTATTTACATTCAAACTAATGTCCACATCTTTGTTGTTATTATCCCAATGTTTCGGTCATTGCGCATTCTTGCCTTCTTCAGATGTTTGTTGATCCAAGTAACCTTCAGGGAATTTTAACCAGAATCCATTATTTAATCTATGAAGATAGATATGTTTTTAGGGATATCTTCTTTCATTTTATTTTAGCACTACTTAATAATTGCTCACCTTGGTTCTATTGAGTCTATGTCTGAACTACTTAGCACATTGGATTGAACTCCCAATTACTGTCAAATTCTTGAATCAATGCTTTGATCTACTAGGCTATATTCCTATGGGACAATTCTGAGTGTAGAACGTGGAGTCTTCAGCCTATCGGATTAAAACATTAAATTTTGAATTTATAAGTAATTATTACTTCAACCTCTGTACCAGGTAAGTATAGAAATAAATTTGAAGGTTATGGGGACAAGCAATAACTGAGCAGAGCTAAAAAAAAACCCCACAAAAACAATGGGGCAAGATGAGAGATCCCTAGACATGGGCAGCAAAATGAGAGGGCAAAATGGCCGAAACATTGTGATAAATCTCAATCATGATCAATTTGTCAGGAAGGTCACTTCATGATGTTATTGGTCTGGTGGAGGTGATCCCAGCATGTGGTACCTTTGGAAAGTGCCTCAAAACCATACCACTTGTATGACCCAAGTCTGGCGAGTGAAATTGGATAGATGGAACTCTTTGGGAGCTGTCAATGGTTGTGCTGGCATGAAGTCACATGTCATCATGATTGCGGTTTTGAGCAAGGTGTTCAAATTGTTGATCATGATAAATAACACACTCTCTCCCAGAAACTGTAACTAAGGTCTGCTCAGCATAGTTGCAGTATAAACCACATGTGGACTCTCTGGGTGTTGAACAAATGCAAAAATGTGCCTGAGCAGGCGTCTGCAGCAGGGATTAGCTAACCACCTTAGTAGATAGGCATCCTTGGATACAAGTGGCCAGCCATCCATCAACCCATTTTTACAAAAAAGAATGGTATAGTTTAAGAATTTACTATTAGTTTCACCTGTGTATATGGGGGATCAGTTTATTACTTAATAACAATAGAAAATAGATCCCCCACTTTATGCCCAGTAGTCTTATATTAATACTATTTTACCTATGTTATCGGCAGTGATGGTATAGTTTAAGAGTTGACTATTATAGTTTCACTTGTTTATTTGGGGGATCAGTTTATTACTTAATAAGAATAGAAAACTGATCCCCCACTTTATGCACATTAATAAAAATTCTACCCATGTTGTCAAAAATGGTGTCAAATTTTAATCCTTACTGTTCTTAGTGAGAACAATGGAGGCACGGTGGAGTAGTGGATAGCAGCTTGGATTGAGGAATCGCAGAGCCGAGTTCGAATTCCAGTCAAATCCATTACATTCACTTACGTGCTAATACCCTTGGGAAAGGTATGAATCTTCTTCCTCTCCCTCCAGCTATGGGTAACATAGCAGGACAGACTGGGTTCTATAGCCTTGGATGGCAACTGGTCTAGGAGAAGGACAACTCTGAATTCAAAACCTGCGGAGAGTTGTTTGGGAATCTTGTGGCATTTGGTGCACCAGGTCTCTGTATTCGTCCCTTCAAATCTTAGATGAGGGTGAATGGAGTCTCTCTGAGCCTTGGTTGGCAATCTATTTAGTGATGGTGTCACGATAAAAACACCCTAGCGAAGCATCAAGAATTCAGCTATTTGACAAGATTACGAACTACACCAATCAAAGTATTAGCTATGACAGATAAGGAATACTGGAAAGGTGTAGTGAGTTCAATCTCGGCTGAGGCTGCAAGATGATGATGATGATGATGTTCTTAGTGGGTTTATGCATATGAGTCCTTAAATATTTTTAAAAAAACAGAGCAAATATGTATATTTTGAGAATTGGATGGAAGATATGGGTTCAAAAATTAATTTGGCAAATTCTGGATCATTGTAATTAAATTTTTTTGCATCATTAATTTATTATCCATTTGATGAAAGAAATCAATGATTTTCCAGAAGCGACTGATATTTGATAATGCATAAAATAATTGGGAAAAAACTGACAATTTTTACTTTTATTTTTAAGCATTTAGTCATTTCACCTCTGGAAAGAATAAAATTCACAGAGATGCAACTGGTTACTTAGTGAAAGAAACAAAATGAAAAATAAAAGAACAGGATCCAAGGAGACAGAAAATGATGATTGGAATTGCATTTGAAGTTGACAAGAAAGCAAGAAGTTAGAAGAGAGTTTCACAAGTGAGAGAAGAAACTGTTAGAATAGAACTTACAGTTACATCTGGCAATTTTGACAGTGAAACTATGAGACGTATCTGCCAATCTAGTACTGCACTTACATTTTTAAAATCAAGGTACCCACAAGGAAAGCAATATTCATTTTAAAAAATATGAAAATGTGGCACAAGGCCAAAAGTGGGGGGATAGGGGAAGGCTGGTTTTCAATCTGTCTTATCTTAAACTTAGGTAGCCACAATTACTGACCCAAACATACCACAGTATTCCCTACGCCAAAACAGCACATTCTTACTACAGTCACCATAATACCTCAGAATCTCTATAAAGTCCTATATGGCTCCCATATGTACAATTTGTCTGTGGGGGAATAAAAATTACAACAAAAAAAAGAAACCCCAATGAATATTTACAATTAATACAATTTATATACAAAAAACTAAACAGAATAGTGTCAAAGTGGAAAGCTCACTGGAAGAATTTTCATGAAAGTATTTATAGAAGAGGTGAAGAGAAGCTATGCTGCAATGATTGAATCTGAGACCAATAATATTGCAAAATTCATGAAATAACAATGAAAAAAATATCAAGTTGCTTGTTGTGCCTACATTGTGGCACAAGTAAATGTAAAAACATAAAAAACATAAAAAAAAACAAAATCTAACAAATGTTTGCCATAGTGATGTAAAAGAAAAGTGTTACACGTTTTTCATTGAATCTTACTGTGAGATATATATATATATATATACATATATATATATATATATGTGGTAATGTAATATTATTTACTTCCTTATAAGGAAATATTTGGCATTAGTTAATCAAGCATCCACTGCTATTGTTGGTTGAAATTTATGAAATCTTTCTCTTAAAATAATTTTTCAGGAAAATATGTTTTTCAAGTTCACTAACACTTATCGCTCTTTCCAAAATTGATGGGGAGTTTCCTTCCTGACATTCTGTTTGAAGTTGTGTGGAGTGTCAGCATCATTATTTTCTATTCCATTTACATGTTCTATCCATTTTAGTTGTTGCTGCTGTTGAAAGTCTCCAATTGATGTGGTTTCTGTTATTTGGTACAATTCATATGATTCCATAACACCAATGATTCCATAACACCAATACACAAAATTTGAAGAAGGATGGTCCTCTTTAAGACCTACAGTCTTCACTCACTCAAAACCATTTTTAACCATTGATTTGAGAAAGTGGTTGTATACAATTGATATTTTAGACATTTCTGAATTGATTAGGTACCATGCATGACATCCATATGAAGTCTCAAGCTTTATGTATGCATATATATATATATATATATATATATATTAATGCATGTTTCATTAAATAATATAGACAAGTTTTGTCTATTTATTTTAATCAAATTCCTTTCATATCGTCTGATAAGCTTAATAACATTATCATTGAAAGATGAAAGAAAATCACCACACTGATACATGTTTTTTAATCCTATCTAAGCTTTCAGCTTAAATAACCCATCATCAAAGATGATGATAAAATTACAATATATTAAACAATACACGGACATGGCAATAATGATAATCTGTTTTTGTTTTCATGGAAGATTTCCAAGCAACGACAAACTTGTGCATATGAGACGCTTGAAGTGAAAATTGCACTGTGGCTCATGACGTCACACATGATTACGCGAGAGTGAAAACAAGAAGTATGGGAAGCCACTGGTATAAACCAATGGCTTCTGTTATCAATTATAGGCATTTAAGGATATTTGTGGAGATTTCATAGTTTATTTAGTTTGGGTTAGGTTTCAACTGTTTTATGTATATAGCTTCAAGAATTTTTAGTTTATGTCTATTGTTTTCATTTTTAAATATAGTTGTGTTTTGAACAAGGATTTTCCGGAATGTTGTTTTAAATGCCTAAAAAATGTTAGATCATTCAAATGTAGAGTCAAGTGTCATGAAAGTGAGTTTATGGTATGGCCAACATAAATATTATTTAATCTGTTGGAGATACAATCTCCTAGAGATAAATTAATAATAGAAAGCCTTTTTTTCTACCTGGAAAAATTTGTTATTGTATGGGAATGGATGGTCTGATGAATTAAGATCAAAATCTCGATTCTAAGGAAATAAATTATAACCATCATGTATCCTTAAAGTTGGTATCAGTTGGAGATTCTAACCCCTAGGCCATTGATGCACAGAAGAGAGAAAGGAGAATTTTTGCATATTTATTTTTTCATAAACACACCAGTCACTCAGAGAACTCAATCGCTAGGAAAGTCTTTCATTATCAGCAGTAATAGTGACTGTTTACAAATTCACCATTCACTCAGAGAACTCAATCGCTAGGAAAGTCTTTCATTATCAGCAGTAATAGTGACTGTTTACAAATTCACCAGTCACTCAGAGAACTCAATCGCTAGGAGAGTCTTTCATTATCAGCAGTAATAGTGACTGTTTACAAATTCACCAGTCACTCAGAGAACTCAATCGCTAGGAGAGTCTTTCATTATCAGCAGTAATAGTGACTGTTTACAAATTCATTCCTTACTCCTCACAGTGCTCGATTGATTAAATTGTTTTATCAAGAGCTTATATTGTTATCCACAGACAGACTGTTTCACTGCATCACAGCTCATCAGTGTGGCTAGACATCCGATTGCTTCAGGCCATGACCGAAAACTGACCGATTTGGTATCAGTCAGAGATTCTAACCCTTAAGCCATTGACACACGACAGAGAGAAAGGCGAATTTTTACGAATTTTTTTTAATTGTTACCTTCCTTGCAAAATAGATTTTTCTTCAGTGAATTTATGCTGAGCATTCGGTTGCAAATCAAACTGTTTTTTTTCTTTCTGCCTTTGTATTTAGGAATATAATTCTGACAAGTGTCACAGCTGAAAACAGTGGTTCTCAATTTTTTTTTTGTTTGGGACATATTTCGGGAATTAAAATTTGTTTGTGCCTCACCAAATCTTATGTGATGAAAAGAACATTAAAAAAAAACAAAAAAAAAAAAGAGAGAGGGTTAAAGAGAGATAACTGTGGATTCAAAGTCAGAACGTTATCATTGATAACTCTCTCCTCCAATTTACAGATCCTAGTTACTATATTCTTAATACTAATAATAAAAAATACTTAATAATAAAAAATATCGCAATGATAAAATCGGTCAATAATTATTTAAAACTATTTATACTGGGACTCATGCATGAAATTAAAACCAATCCATAGTAATATTTTAAATTTTGAAATCATATTTATTTTTGGTATATGAATTTTTTGAAAGCGTTTCTAAATCTTTGATTGTCTTTCAATCATTCTGCTTCACCTTCTATCCTCTTCCGCCTCACCTGCTATCCTCTTCCGCCTCACCTGCTATCCTCTTCCTCCTCACCTGCTATACACTTCCTGCTTCACCTGCTATCTTCTTCTGCCTCACCTGCTATCCTCTTCCGCCTCACCTGCTATACTCTTCCTGCTTCACCTGCTATCCTCTCCCTGCTTCACCTGCAATCCTCTCCCTGCTTCACCTGCTATCTCTTCTGCCGCACCTATGAGGTATGCCACACTGCATGGGAATTACTGGCTTAAAGAATGATAATCACTCTATGGAGAGCCAGCAACAAGGCAAGATTCGATGGAAGTGTTTTTAAATGCCGTTTCTGCCATTATGGCGGTTGTTCTTTTTAAATGGTCTGTGCAAACACAAGTAGATGCTATCATACTGTGATTCAATACAGCTGGCTACAATACATCACTTCTGCTACTTAGACAGACATACAATATAAGATTTTTAGTATTATATAGATTGCATGACAAAATTTAAAAAAAAGTATTTTTCTTACTTGCTTTCATATTTTTTTTTTGTTGGATGTTTGAAAGAAAAAGTTCTTGACCACAGCTCATTTTTTATTTTAAAGTTCGCTATTGATCTTTGTACAATTAAGTGACGTTTGTGACAAGTGAAAAATTGTGTTTTATTTTATTATTTCAATTAATATAAAAACCTGGATTGTTTTCTCATAATTAATTCATGTCAACTGATGAATTTTAAAAGAAACTGATGTTGTATTAAAAGATGACGTGATGTTATTTTTAATAAATGCTTTGAAATAAGTGAAAAGAAAAAATCCGCACAAATTCATTGAAAGAAAAAAAAAATGAAATCATTTTGTTTTTGCTGGAAACTTTCCATAGTTTGAAAAACAAGCCCTTCACGCATTTTTTTGACCTTTGTTGATTTGATCAAACCAGCATCCTTGGTTTTATTACAGCGTTTTTGGTTGATTCATTTTAATAAACTTTTGAAATTGCAATTTTATTCTTGTACATTTGGATATATATATATATAACCCTCTCTCTCTCTCTCTATATATATATATATATATATATATATATATATATAATTTTAATCATTTATATATATATATATATATATATATATATATAAAATGACAATAAGAAAACTGTAGTAGTTTCTGACGCGTTTCGTCCAATGTGGAAAGTCCACATTGGACGAAACACCAAGCAACTACTACAGTTTTCTTATTGTCATTTATATTTATAAATATTGTTTTTTTTCTACAGGTTAACTCTGAGAAATTTTCATATATATATATATATATATATATACAGTAGCGGCCATAATATAAGGAACGGAAACAACAAAGACATAAATATGTGTATTACTTAAAAAATAATGCATGATTAGCAATGAAATTTTTACCAAATAAAGATTAGGGTGTAATGCATAAATATTATACAAAGTTCTAAAAATTTACATAATAGTTTTTTTTTTTTAAATAAAGATTAAATGGAACAAAAAATAAGCTACTGGACAAAAGTTAAGCAACGATGTTAATAATTTGCATAAACTTTTAATTTACATTGTTAAAAAACTCAATCGAGCTTTTCAACAATAAGTAAAAATTCATTTATCACTAGGACTTTATTTTTAAGCAATATGGCAAATTCTACGCGCAAAACGCTCTCTTTTGAAGAAAAAAAACTCATTATCGCTATCAAGAAAAAAAGTCAATTTAAGAAATTTCTGATATTGTTCATAGGTCTAAAAGTGTCGTTCATCGTGTAATTAGCAGGTATGAAACCGATAAAACGTTAGATGCAAAATCAAAAACCGGCAGACCCCCAAAAACATCGCAAAGAGAACATTGAAGAATTGTTAGAATATCTACAAAAAAAATGTTTTGAAACTGCTACATCAATTGCCCGCAAATTTAATGAAGAGACAGATAAGATCCCAAGGAAAACAAAAAAAATGCAGGATTGCATGCCCGTATTCCAGCTTCGAAGCCTCTCATTTCAAAGCGAAACCAAAGGGCACGCCTGGAGAATGCGAGAGAACATTTTGTTTGGACTGACGCACAATGGGATACAGTTCAGTTCAGTGACGAGTTCAAGTTTACTATATTTGGTTCTGAGGGCAAAACTTAAGTACGCCGTAGAACAGGTAGACTGTCTTCTCAATGTGTCAAGAAAACCGTTAAGTTTGGTGGCGGCAGTGTGATGGTGTGGGGAATGATTTCATCTGCGTGAGTTGGCCCTATCATCCGCGTACCAGGCAATATCAATGCTGAGATTTACAAAAGGCTTCTTCAGCAGCATGTGGTACCAATATTACACCATAATCTTTATGAATCTCCTATTTTCATGCAGGACAATGCACCTTGCCACCAGGCTCAGAAGGTTATGGCTTTATTTGAAGAAGAAGGAATCGCCATAATGAAGTGGCCAGCCCAGAGCACCGACCTGAATCCAATAGAAAATGTTTGGAAGATAATTGGAGAAAGGGCCCAGAAAAGAAACCCGAAAAACCAGGATCACCTATGGGAGTTATTGAAAGACGAATGGGAGGGAATTACTGGTGATTTTTGCAATACATTAATTAGATCATGTGGTCGACGATGCAGAGAAGTCAGTGAAAATAAAAATAATAAGACAGGCTGGCAGGGGTTACTGAGAGTGAAAGAAATGGAATGAGCAATATAAGGACAGGCTTCCATAGGTTACTGAGAGTGAAAGAAATGGAATGGGCAATATAGGGACAGGCTTGCAGGGGTTACTGAGAGTGAAATAAATGGAATGGGCAATATAGGGAGAGGCTGGTAGGGGTAACTGAGAGTGAAACAAATGGAATGGGCAATATAGGGACAGGCTGGTAGGGGATACTGAGAGTGAAAGAAATGGAATGGGCAATATAGGGACAGGCTGGTAGGGGTTACTGAGAGTGAAAGAAATGGAATGGGCAATATAGGGACAGGCTGGTAGGGGTTACTGAGAGTGAAAGAAATGGAATGGGCAAAATAGGGACAGGCTGGTAGGGGTTACTGAGAGTGAAAGAAATGGAATGGGCAAAATAGGGATAGGCTGGTAGGGGTTACTGAGAGTTAAAGAAATGGAATGGGCAATATAGGGACAGGCTGGTAGGGGTTACTGAGAGTGAAAGAAATAGAATGGGCAATATAGGGACAGGCTGGTAGGGGTTACTAAGAGTGAAACAAATGGAATGGGCAATATAGGGACAGGCTGCCAGAGGTTACTGAGAGTGAAAGAAATGGAATGGGCAATATAGGGATAGGCTGGCAGGGATTACTGAGAGTGAAAGAAATGGAATGGGCAATATAGGGACTGGCTGGTAGGGGTTACTGAGAGTGAAACAAATGGAATGGGCAATATAGGGAGAGGCTGCCAGAGGTTACTGAGAGTGAAACAAATGGAATGAGCAATCTAGGGACTGGCTGGTAGGGGTTACTGAGAGTGAAAGAAATGGAATGGGCAATATAGGGACAGGCTGGTAGGGGTTACTGAGAGTGAAAGAAATGGAATGGGCAATATAGGGAGAGGCTGCCAGAGGTTACTGAGAGTGAAAGAAATGGAATGGGCAATATAGGGATAGGCTGGCAGGGATTACTGAGAGTGAAAAGAAATGGAAAAGGGGAATATAGGGATAGGCTGGCAGGGATTACTGAGAGTGAAAAAATGGAACTGGGCTGAATCAAATGGAATGGGCAATATGGACAGGCTGCCAGAGGTTACTGAGTTTGAAAAAAAATGGGTGGGCAATATAGGGACAGGCTGGTAGGGGTAACTGAAACAAACAAATGGAATGGGCAATATAGGACAGGCTGCTTCAAGAGGTTACTGAGTTTGAAAGAAATGGAATGGGCAATCTAGGGACTGGCTGGTAGGGGTTACTGAGAGAGAGGGCAATATAGGGACTGGCTGGTAGGGGTTACTGAGAGTGAAACAAATGGAATGGGCAATATAGGGAGATGCTTCAAGAGGTTACTGAGAGTGAAAGAAATGGAATGGGCAATCTAGGGACTGGCTGGTAGGGGTTACTGAGAGAGAAACAAATGGAATGGGCAATATAGGGACTGGCTGGTAGGGGTTACTGAGAGTGAAAGAAATGGAATGGGCAATATAGGGAGATGGCTGCCAGAGGTTACTGAAGAAAAAGAAATGGAATGGGCAATATAGGGACAGGCTGGTAGGGGTTACTGGTGGAATGGGCAATATAGGGAGGTTTACTGAGAGTGAAAAAAATGGAATGGGCAATATAGGGATAGGCTGGCAGGGATTACTGGACTGGGACTGGCTGGTAGGGGTTACTGAGAGTGAAAGAAATGGAATGGGCAATATAGGGAAATGGAATGGGCAATCTAGGGACTGGCTGGTTGGGGTTACTGAGAGTGAAAAGAAATGGAATGGGCAATCTAGGGACTGGCTGGTGGGGTTAAAGTGAAAAGAAATGGAATGGGCAATATAGGGAGAGGCTGCCAGAGGTTACTGAGAGTGAAAGAAATGGAATGGGCAATATAGGGACTGGCTGGTAGGGGTTACTGAGAGTGAAATAAATGGAATGGGCAATATAGGGAGAGGCTGCCAGAGGTTACTGAGAGTGAAAGAAAATGAATGGGCAATATAGGGATAGGCTGGCAGGGATTACTGAGAGTGAAAGAAATGGAATGGGCAACATAGTGACAGGCTGCCAGAGGTTACTGAGTGTGAAAGAAATGGAATGGGCAATATAGGGACTGGCTGGTAGGGGTTACTGAGAGTGAAAGAAATGGAATGGGCAATATAGGGAGATGCTTCAAGAGGTTACTGAGAGTGAAAGAAATGGAATGGGCAATCTTGGGACTGGCTGGTAGGGGTTACTGAGAGTGAAAGAAATGGAATGGGCAATATAGGGACAGGCTACAAGAGATTACTGAGAGTGAAAGAAATGGAATGAGCAATATAGGGACTGGCTGGTAGGGGTTACTGAGAGTGAAACAAATGGAATGGGCAATATAGGGACAGGCTACAAGAGGTTACTGAGAGTGAAAGAAATGGAATGGGCAACATAGTGACAGGCTGCCAGAGGTTACTGAGTGTGAAAGAAATGGAATGGGCAATATAGGGATAGGCTGGCAGGGGTTACTGAGAGTGAAAGAAATGGAATGGGCAATATAGGGACTGGCTGGTAGGGGTTACTGAGAGTGAAACAAATGGAATGGGCAATATAGGGAGAGGCTGCCAGAGGTTACTGAGAGTGAAAGAAATGGAATGGGCAATCTAGGGACTGGCTGGTAGGGGTTACTGAGAGTGAAAGAAATGGAATGGGCAATATAGGGAGAGGCTGCCAGAGGTTACTGAGAGTGAAAGAAATGGAATGGGCAATATAGGGACTGGCTGGTAGGGGTTACTGAGAGTGAAATAAATGGAATGGGCAATATAGGGAGAGGCTGCCAGAGGTTACTGAGAGTGAAAGAAAATGAATGGGCAATATAGGGATTGGCTGGCAGGGATTACTGAGAGTGAAAGAAATGGAATGGGCAACATAGTGACAGGCTGCCAGAGGTTACTGAGTGTGAAAGAAATGGAATGGGCAATATAGGGACTGGCTGGTAGGGGTTACTGAGAGTGAAAAAAAATGGAATGGGCAATATAGGGAGATGCTTCAAGAGGTTACTGAGAGTGAAAAGAAATGGAATGGGCAATCTTGGGACTGGCTGGTAGGGGTTACTGAGAGTGAAAGAAATGGAATGGGCAATATAGGGACAGGCTACAAGAGGTTACTGTGAGTGAAAGAAATGGAATGAGCAATATAGGGACTGGCTGGTAGGGGTTACTGAGAGTGAAACAAATGGAATGGGCAATATAGGGAGAGGCTGCCAGAGGTTACTGAGAGTGAAAGAAATGGAATGGGCAATATAGGGATAGGCTGGCAGGGGTTACTGAGAGTGAAAGAAATGGAATGGGCAATATAGGGACTGGCTGGTAGGGGTTACTGAGAGTGAAAGAAATGGAATGGGCAATCTAGGGACTGGCTGGTAGGGGTTACTGAGAGTGAAAGAAATGGAATGGGCAATATAGGGAGATGCTTCAAGAGGTTACTGAGAGTGAAAGAAATGGAATGGGCAATCTAGGGACTGGCTGGTAGGGGTTACTGAGAGTGAAAGAAATGGAATGGGCAATATAGGGACAGGCTGGTAGGGGTTACTAAGAGTGAAACAAATGGAATGGGCAATATAGGGAGAGGCTGCCAGAGGTTACTGAGAGTGAAAGAAATGGAATGGGCAATATAGGGACAGGCTGGTAGGGGTTACTAAGAGTGAAACAAATGGAATGGGCAATATAGGGAGAGGCTTCCAGAGGTTACTGAGAGTGAAAGAAATGGAATGGGCAATATAGGGATAGGCTGGCAGGGATTACTGTGAGTGAAAGAAATGGAATGGGCAATATAGGGACTGGCTGGTAAGGGTTACTGAGAGTGAAACAAATGGAATGGGCAACATAGGGAGAGGCTGCCAGAGGTTACTGAGAGTGAAAGAAATGGAATGGGAAATATAGGGACTGGCTGGTAGGGGTTACTAAGAGTGAAACAAATGGAATGGGCAATATAGGGAGAGGCTGCCAGAGGTTACTGAGAGTGAAAGAAAATGAATGGGCAATAAAGGGATAGGCTGGCAGGGATTACTGAGAGTGAAAGAAATGGAATGGGCAACATAGTGACAGGCTGCCAGAGGTTACTGAGTGTGAAAGAAATGGAATGGGCAATATAGGGACTGGCTGGTAGGGGTTACTGAGAGTGAAAGAAATGGAATGGGCAATATAGGGAGATGCTTCAAGAGGTTACTGAGAGTGAAAGAAATGGAATGGGCAATCTAGGGACTGGCTGGTAGGGGTTACTGAGAGTGAAAGAAATGGAATGGGCAATATAGGGACAGGCTACAAGAGGTTACTGAGAGTGAAAGAAATGGAATGAGCAATATAGGGACTGGCTGGTAGGGGTTACTGAGAGTGAAACAAATGGAATGGGCAATATAGGGAGAGGCTGCCAGAGGTTACTGAGAGTGAAAGAAATGGAATGGGTAATATAGGGATAGGCTGGCAGGGATTACTGAGAGTGAAAGAAATGGAATGGGCAATCTAGGGACTGGCTGGTAGGGGTTACTGAGAGTGAAAGAAATGGAATGGGCAATATAGGGACAGGCTACAAGAGGTTACTGAGAGTGAAAGAAATGGAATGGGCAACATAGTGACAGGCTGCCAGAGGTTACTGAGTGTGAAAGCAATGGAATGGGCAATATAGGGACAGGCTGGTAGGGGTAACGTAGAATGAAAGAAATGGAATGGGCAATATAGGGACAGGCTGTTAGGGGTTACTGAGATTGAAACAAATGGAATGGGCAATATAGGGAGAGGGTTCAAGAGTTTACTGAGAATGAAAGAAATGGAATGGGCAATATAGGGAGTGGCTGCCAGAGGTTACTGAGAATGAAAGAAATGGAATGGGCAATCTAGGGACTGACTGGTAGGGGTTACTGGGAGTGAAAGAAATGGAATGGGCAATATAGGGAGAGGCTGCCAGAGGTTACTGAGAGTGAAACTAATGGAATGGGCAATATAGGGACAGGCTGGAAGGGGTTACTGAGAATGGAAGTAATTCAGAGTACAAGAATGTGACAGGCTCTCACTGGTTTATGACAGTGAAAAAGTGGAGTGGACAATAAAGTAACAATATGGAAGTGTTACTGTGCGTGAAAGAAAAGGAGAAGACAATAAAGCGACAGGCTGCAATGGTTTACGGAGAGGAAAAGAAATTGAGTGGACACTATAGGAAAAGGCTATCGAAATGGAGTCGACTATAAATTAATATGATACAATGGGTTGTTAAGATTGAATGAAGGAAAACGATAAAACTTGGTGGTAGCCGACAGAATATAAAAATGGTCACAGCATTTTATCATTGCAAAAATTATGTTGGTGCTATACATCTAATAACCTAGAGGTAAGGACTGACATCATCGTGCGTTGTTGCACTTTCCGATTTTCACGCTGCAATTAATTGATCCTATTTAGACCTGACGAATCCTGGCCTTTTCGTTCGAAGAGATCCAGTCTTCGTCAGTTTTAAATGGGTGTTTGAAGCTGGTGCTCAAAAGAAAACTTGTCAGACCTGAAAATTCGAATCAGTTATCTGGGTAAATTTGTTTGTGACTGGAAAATCAAGAAAGACGGATCGTCCATGAGGTTTTGTCGGTGAAGTCCTTCAGGGGAAGGGGAGAGGACGGAAAAGTTTGGCGTAATAGAATGTTCTTACTTTTACTGGTTGGCACTGTTGACATGTACAAGAGCAAATATAAGCCAGATGCGAACAAAAACTCTCTTGCGCTGAAATAAAAAATTAACAAGAGAGATGAGAGAGAGAGAGAGAGAGAGAGAGAGAGAAAGAGAGAGAGAGAAAGAGAGAGAGAGAAAGAGAGAGAGAGAGGTGTTAGGAGATCACTGCATAGAAAAATGTCACAATTTATATGACTAAGTCTTATATGAAAGAGGCGTGAGTGAAAAATCAAGCATTAGAAATAATGTTCTTACTTAAACATGAACTATTTTGTAAAGGACGTGTTACATGAAGTATTCAATAGAAATACAGTTAAATTGAGTTATATTTGTATGCGTAACAGAAAAAATACTTAAAATTCACAACAGAGTAATATTAAATAAACATTTAACTAATAACCAAAGTACTTGTAACTGTAAAATGTTAGACAACTGCCCCCTTAATGATAACTGCCATCAAGGAATATCATCTACAAGGCAGTGGTAAAATTTGAAGGAATCTCAGACAAACCCAGTGTAGGTGCTACTTAATGTTCATTTATGCAGCGGCTTTAAGATCGCGGGTCTTTTCCAATTTGTAAAAATATAAAAATATCAACGCGCTGTGAAAATACATATAAAAACTATAAAAAATATATATTCACCTAGTTAATAAATGAAGTATATATAAATAAAAGACCAGCAAAACCGACGAAATAAAAGAGGTGGAAACTATGACCAAATTCTTGTATGTCCTTCTGGCCCATATGACACTTGATTAGGCAAATAGGATGTTATAGATGGGTCTATGGTAATTTGATGTAATCAAGAATGTATAAAAATCTTTGTGATATGGACTGGGAGAAATATATTTCTTCTCCCACATAACGAGTCAATACTCCCTCGGCTTCGGCTGGGGTAGATTCAAAATATTATTAAGCTCAAGCGTCACGGGTGCCATCCCCCAGGCTATGTCGCTCCTTCGAGAGGGGGCTGCGGTCATTAGACGGCACCTGAGTCTTCCCCCAAAAATGGAAATGCCGAGGGGGCTGATCAATTTATCCACGGTATTTCCGTTAAACCCACTTTAAACCTTGACCCTCAGCCCCTACGTGACAAGTCCTTTTCAGATGAAACTCTAATAGTAAATGAACAAATATTGTTTTTACAGTTATTTGCGTTTTTATTGCTGCTCTGCTATTTATCGTTGAGCACTCTTAGTAATTACTGTCTATTTTCAAGATAATGTATTTATACATATATCGAAAAATTTATTACTACCGTAATTTCCTATGTATAATACGCATTTTTCTAAAATATAATAAGCAAAATCAGGGATGCGTATTATGCACAGCTACAAAAATCTTGCCGTAAAATAAAATAAGGATTATCATGAAACTAAATTAGAATAATATTATTCTATGTTTAAAACCATTTTTTAAAATAAAAGTAGGAAACGCTGGCCATAATGAAATTAGAGACGTACAATTTATAGGGTTTGATTACAAAACAAGGGGTGCGTATTATGCGTGAGTAGAATCATTTTCCCATAGTTTCAGTACAATTTTAGATGTGCGTATTATGGATGAAAGTGTATTATACATGGCGAATTACGGTAACTTTTTTGTATATAAACTATTTACATTATTAATTTATTAAATTAGTATCCACTTTTTTCTCTTTTTATATAAATGTCATGTCTATTTAGGATGTCGACAGATATGGCCCTCCACAGCTTCCTTTTCTTTAATATTTATAAACTGTGCATTGTTTAATGAACTGTTAAAGTAAAAAACACTGGCATGTCTTCTTTCTTTCATTATTCGTTGTCATGTGTGATATACGCTTGGGCGATCATGTCTCTTTTTATGGTTGAAATGGAAATCCCGCAGTAGGCTGTCGTTACATACTGCAGTAGACTGATCGGTAACCAAGGCTATAGGAACCAGTCTGTTCTGCAATTTAACCCATAGCTGGCGGAGAGAAGAGATGGATTCATACCTTCTCCTACGGTATTTCCGCGTAAGTGAATGTAACCAACTCAACTGGAATTCGAACCCGGTTCTCCGATTTCTCATTTTCAGCCTGTTATCTATCACAAGGATAATACAGGAACCGATGTTTTAACGTGATGTGATAGTAAGCCCTTTATACCACCCGCACATCCAAGTTTTCAGCACTGTATATTCCCAAGGAGTTACCTTTCTAAGCACTGACCAAGCACAACGTTGCTTAACTTCGTTGTTCGGACGTAGAATCATTGTTTCAACGTGATATAGACGAATGGTGACTAGTAGTAAAATATATTAGGTTGTCACCCATGAAGTGCTACACTTTATAGGAAATGAATAAAATGCTTCTGAAATGTTAATTTATTTAGTTGAAATAGGCAGCATGTTGATAAATGACTGCTTTCTAATGTACCTCTAAATTCTTGATCCCATCTTTAAAAAAAAATTCTCATTTGATATGATAAACAGTTTAAATGCTTTGATTACATCTTCCTTATTGGAGAATGTTTTATTGCATATAAAAAGCTCAAAATGCTTAAATAAGTGATAATCAGTAGAAATATCATGTGAATATGGAGGATAAGGCAAAATTTTATAATTTAGGCTATGCAGCTTTTGGACAGTTGATTGAGAAGTGTGTGGTTGTGCAACAAAATTGGGCCATTCCTATATACAAGTCTAGGATGTTCTTTTTCAATTTGTCCACAATATAAGGTTTCTGTTATTGTTAACCCTAGAGGCAAGAATGAATAATGAATAACTCCTTTGAAAGACCACCACACAGTAAGCATTAATTTTTAGGGTGCAGTGGAGGTTTTGGGTATTGTTTTGGTGATTCACTTGCATCTAACTATTTAGCCTACTCTCTTACTGTTGTCAAAGAGTATCCATTTCTCAATGCATGTAATAATTCAATGCAAAAAATGATTATTTTTCCAGTCAGGTAAGCAACAAAGAGTACACCTCAAAGAGACGTTTTCTTTTTTTTTCGAATTGTTTTCAAGTGCTTAGTTCAAGAGCGAGAAGTTTCGAGTTTTGATGCAAGTTTTCGGACTGTAGTTCTCGAATTTTGATCTACGAAAACATTCAATTGATTAAGTCTGATAACCAATCATTGTCTTTCCCTTGGTTTCTTTTCAATAATTATTATTATGATTATGACTATAATCTTTCGAACAAAACTTCTGAAACCATCTCTGTAGAGTTCCGGTTTCAACAATACAAAAACCAAAGACCGCCTTGTTATTCCGAAATTATTCAGAGGCAGAATGATTCATACATTAAGATTACTCGACATTTTCTCATTGTAATCATTTTCATTGGGCTTATGTGTAACAATATACTGAAAAAAATTATCTGAAAAGAAAAAGAGTTTGGAATAAATCAAGATTTTTTTATATACTGAGGACGTTAATTCTTTAGACGACCGGGTCAACAACCAATCAAAAATGTGTTATTTCATGTGTGACAACCTAAAATATAAAGAAACCTACAGAGACAGTGAGGGTGGTGTGAATCACCCACTCGCTCAGTGAATTGTTTATGAAATCCAAGCGATCTGGTTTGTAGGATAATATATAAAGAAACCTATAGAGACAGTGAGAGTTCTTAGATACTTATAAGATAATTTGCAGGAGGGATAGTTCTTATGAGGATCATAATAAGTCATTAGTTTGAAAACTGGCTTCACCAAAGGAGTTAAAAATCGAACCTTCACTTCATTCAATAGTTTATTTCATCTAAAAATCAAACCGTTGAAAATTAAATGGAGATAAATTTTATATCTGAATTAGTACAATTTAAAAAATGACATCCAAGTTAAAATAGTTAAAATGCCTCATCTCAGAAATATAGATATATTTCTGAGATGAGGCATTTTAACTATTTATATCGTTCAGACTGTTGCACTGATCTTTATAGCCATATTCATGACCTTTCGCCATTATATGTTCTGTGCTTCTTCAGTTGATATACGTTGGAATTTCGAACCGAATCCTAGTCCACGAGGATAAATTATTCTAGTTCCAAGTGACATATTTTTTTTAATATCTGAGTATTAGTTAATTCCCTTTAGTAATTCAACTCTCCAAGTTTTTGTTCCCTCTGCTGTGGCCAGGTATTGAACTCACAATTCTTTGGGTCAAGTCACTTTTTGCATTACTTCAACCAATGCTTTTATCCATTTGGAAATGTGTCCCCCGGGGTAAAATACACTTGATTTTTGTTCTTTCTAGTGTGACCAGGTATTGAATTCATAACTTTCTAGGCCAACAACAGAGGGAACAATCTTGAAGTGTTGAGTTGCTAAAGAGAATTAACTGAAATTGAGATATCCCACCCACACAAAAAGGCATGGCACGTGGAATTAGAACAACCTACTCCCGTGGGCCAAATAAAGTATAATAATTAAAATATTCCTAGAGGAAAACCAAAATATTAATCATCATTATTACGTCTATGAAGATTTTAAAGATAAATTTATGAAGAAAAAAATATTCATTTTCGTAAATAAACAACTATACAATTAACCGTTGTAATTTTTAGATGAAACACACTTTTAAAAAGCACTATTCAGATACAAAAGTCATCTCCCTTTAATTTTCTAACTTTTAGATTTTCGGTGTTATTTAACGCTATAAGAAGAGAGAGCTACGGTAGGAAGGTTTATTCGCTCATTTTTATTTCCCCCGTTATAGGCATTATTATACCAGTGATTTAATAACACAGTATTTCACTGACGGAACGGAGAGGCTGAATAGAAAAAGAATGAGAAACATGCTTTGTTCTCAGAGGGAATTTTATTTCATTAAGACGTACAAACAAATATATATACATGTGTCCCACGTAGAGAAAGATATATGACATATATCTACGCAGAAAGCAGGGTGTAAGGAGAGAAAAAAGTTATATGGAGATACTTCTGTACCTGGAGAAAGCATGTTTAAGATTCAAACGGACCGGATTCATCTTCGATGTCCCAGGTGATGACATAATCCACAAACAGGAAACGGCGAGTCTTGGGTTTTCCCAAATTGACGACTGCGAGCCGGAGTCTCTATTTATATGTAGGGAAGATGGAAACGACACCATGGAGTTATAATCCGTAACATTTGGTGAAGGAGGCAGATTTAGCCTCAGCCTGTGCTAAACAAAGCATCCGCTTGGTTGCTGTAAACAAACTGAAATTAACTGCCTCTTTCGTCACTGTATAGAGTGACGTTATTAATCGGGAACCCACGTGTCTTATCTCGAGCAAAGGGAAATAATCATCTGTTTCATCCTTACAACGCTTTCGGTGAAGCCAGATTTCTGACAAATACGATTAATTGAGACTAACCAACGGCAGTACCCGAGAATCGACTAAACTTACGACAAACTGAAATTCAATATTGATGAGGAATGTCCACAATTCAAAATAGGTAAAAGTCTTTACACTTCCAGTAAAACAACATCGGAAAATAACTAGTCACAAGTCTGCTAAAGTGCTAATTTAATTTATCGGCGTTTATTAATTTTTAATAAGGAACAGTTGTAATTTCAAAGTCACATAATGAGGAAAGAGGAGTAGGAAAAATTTGATACTCACAGGACAAATTGTAGACAATAAGGACAAAGGAAAATGACGCATAACCTACATAGAGAGCTTGAGTAAATAGATGACAGAACAAGGTTTGGAAAAGATATCAAAAACACAAAGTTTATTAAGAGCTGCAAAAGTCAGGAAATTGTGAAGAGCCATGATCGCCAACGTCCCCAGGGGACACAGCAAATGAAGAAGAAGAAGCCTGCTTAAGTAGATGACGAATCGAGGTTTAGGAGAGATGACAAAAAGATAAAATTTATTAAGAGATGCAAAGGACAGGAATGTGTGGAGAGCCATGATCTTCAAACGTCCTAATTGGACACAGCACATGAAGAAGAATGATCCTGTATAAATAGATTGCAGAACAAGGTTTAGGAGAGATGACAAAAAGAGAACATTTCTTAGGAGATGCAAAGGGCAGGAAAATGTGGAGAGCCATGATTGGCAAACGTCTTGAGGGGACACGGCACATAGAAGAATTATGAGCTTGAGTAAATGGATGGCGGGACAAGGTTTAAGAGATATGACAAAATATTCAAACTTAAGAGATACAAAGGAGAAGAAAATGTGGAGAGCCATGACCGTCTAGATTGACAAACATCCTGAAGGGACACAGCATACAGAGAAGAAGAATTAATTATTTGTTCCTAAGACTCATTAAGGCTATGTCTCGACGCCATGAAGTATTACCAAGTGTTGTGTACTCTATAGTATCATAGTGATATATAAAGAAATAATTTGGTAACATATATACCAGTGAATCATTACCTGTAGACGACACTCCTATACCTTAAGCCAATCTGTCGTGATAGAATTCTAGTTTTTGCTCCATTTTACCTTAACATCACAGGAGACAAGAAAACTAAATGTCTCTATTATTAGCATTAGCCAAACTAGAATATCTGGTTCTTGAAATCCCGTATTTGGTTGGAACAAACACAGGAATGCCATGTATGTAAATGTGTGTCGAAAACCAAGGATTCACATTTTAATTAGTGCTGGGGGATTTTTATGCGCGAGTTAAATCATTTTGTAAAGCCATTTTGTAACAGTCTTGCATATACGTCGCAAAAACATACCCGGAGAACCATGATCTTTAAACAAATTAGAATTATTATAACAAGGATAATTCTTAGAGAAACGCTTGTTCGTATACGCTGTTATTTAATGTTTAGGTATAATTACATCTTTATGCGTCCAAATACATCAACTTAGTGTTGAACATCGCTGTAAAACAAAGTTTTACAGCGATGTTCAACACTAAGTTGATGTCAGAGATTTTTTTTCATTAAGACATACACAAAACTATATATATATATACATGTATAGACGTGTCCCACGTAGAGAAAAATATATGACATATATCTACACAGCAAGTTTAAAGGAAAAGAAGTAATATGGAGATACTTCTGTACCTGGAGAAAGCATGTTTAAGATTCAAACGGGCCGGATTCATCTACTATGTCCCAGGTGATGACATGTTCTACAAACAGGAAACGACGAGTCTTGGGTTTTCCCAAATTGACGAATGCAAGCCGGAGTCTCTATTTATATCTGAGGAAGATATATTCCCAGGAGGAAACGGCACCATTGACTTAATCATAAAATTTGATTGTATTTTTAATAATATAAAATACGCATGTGGCAATGAGTTTATGATAGATCTAAAAAAATAGTAAAGAAAAGCGGGAAGAAAGGACTAACCATCAATCGTATGAAGACAGAATGTACGGTTGAGGAGAAGAGGAGGAGCCTGACATACGGGCTACGAAATAGAGACGTTAAGATCAAGCAAATAAAGAAATCTGAGAAGTGTTAGAACAGACAACGATAAATGTGAGAACTTTGAAGATGCA
The DNA here is from genome assembly GCA_903632075.3 of Acanthosepion pharaonis. Lineage (NCBI taxonomy): Eukaryota > Metazoa > Mollusca > Cephalopoda > Sepiida > Sepiidae > Acanthosepion > Acanthosepion pharaonis. The sequence continues at coordinate 1,227,890 of CAHIKZ030000005.1, read as the reverse complement.
TTGGAATAGCGAAAGTGACTTTCTAAAACTAAGCAAAATACTAAGACGTTTCGGCTGTTATACGCCCCGACCTTCTTCAGGTGATATACGTTGGAATTTCGAAACGAACTCTTTATTTAGTGTTATAGTGGAACACACCTATTCTATAGTTAATAGACTCTCCCACCTATAATAAGTAGGAGTAGTAAGAGTAACAAGTCAGTCGCTAAGTCGCTCAGTGAGTTGGTCAGTCAGTCAATGTCGGACGAGAGTTAGTCGAATAAACTATCAGCGACCACAACTAGATTTCTCTGCGTCATACCTATTATATGAAGTTCCTAACGTTTTGTACGTCGAACCTATTTTAGGACCGACTTAGTATAAATACAAGCCTCCACTGTGAAATCACTCCATAACATTTAGTCCACAGAGTTAGTTGTTCTAGTTCCACGTTCCGCGCATTTTCCGGATATCTCAATATCAGTTAATTCCTTTTAGTAACACAATTCTCCAAGTTTTTTTTAATTCACAACTCGTTCCTCAGACAAAGCTTTAATCCAATTGGCTACGTGTTATACAGGAATAAAGTGTCGCTGCCGACACTTGAGTTTGAACACAGATCGCCAGAGAGCAAACATAGGTGATCCTTTTATTGAATTAAGTAGATCACGTGACCATGGGAGAAACGCATAAGTAGGAGGTTGCGGTACGTCTAAACGATCACCATTTCTAGTCTATCCTCTATTACTAATCGTATTGCAGTTTATATTCTATCCTGTATTACTATTCAGATCACTATACGGATTACTATTCGAGCGAGTATTATCGAGCAAGTACTATTAATGCGAGTGTCATTCAAAGTCGTCTGACACCAGCATTGTTCAGCGGCGTTAATATAGTTGTATCTACGATTACAAAATCTCTGCTACAACGAGTATTACGAAAGTGGCAAAGAGTATTCGTTGACATCACAAAAGTAGGAACGAGTGTTCGTTGACATCACAAAACCATGTGTCATGTTAAATATGTCATGTGGGTACATCTATCAGGAGCATACAACGGACGAATCGTCGTGAACGTGGCAATTAAGATGAAGACAACCGTCCGAACGATGTAAGTAGTGTAAATAGTTACAGTACCTCATCTCAGGAATATAGACAGATCCTGAAGAATGCCGGAGCGTACAACGGCCGAAACGTCGTAAATGTGGCAATAAAGATGAGAACAACAGTCCGAACGATGTAAATAGTGTAAATAGTTACAATACTTCATCTCAGAAATATAGACAGATAGTAAAGTACTAAGAAACGAAAATGTTACGTAAGATTTTCCAATGCCTAAATGATCCTCAGCTTAAGTCCCTCTAGGCTTGTAAGAAGAGGGGGATATAGACATGTCCTTTCACATAGTCCTATAGAGAAAAATCACAATGTGTCAAGTCAGGTGAACGTGGTGGCCATTTCAACATCACATTGTCAATCTTCCTGTTAGATTTTTATTGAGATTAAGTCTGCACTGAAGCACTGGAGAATGTTACGCAAGACATGCTACAACGTGTTTGACAGGAGCAGGACTACCGACTTGACGTGTGTCGGGTCAAAAGTGGTGGGCATATTGAACATTTGTGAAACTTTTTGAAATCGCTTATAAAATCTACATCCCTTTGCATATCGTGTTTGAATTTTGATAAATAAATTATTTATTGTTCAACATTTTATTTCGTTATCTTTGGACATATAGTTAAACAGATATTCACATTTTAAATGATGTCGATTGGGGAGGGCACCCTGTATATATAGAATTTCAAACGTTATTTTTAGTGGATAAAGGTATTTGAAATCGACGTCTATTTTTTTCTATTTTAAACATGGACATCTATTTTAAATACGGGAATACATTAAAATAACGCTTGAAGTAGTACAAATACTGATTTAAAAATAAACTCATTAATTCTTATATATATATATATATATATATATATATATATATATATATGAGAGTCAATTGCTTAATGTTCTTGACGAGTGAATCAAACGATTACAAAAAGATTAATGTAGAAACATTGGAGCTGAATATAACATCAATCAGCCAAGTGACAAATTACTTTTATTTGTATTAAACACACACACACACACACACACACACACACACACACACACACATCTATATTAATAATAACAGTTTGTTTAGCTAAACATGTATTTAAGAGAATTTCTATCCAAATGCACAATATATATATATATATATATATATATATATATATATATATATATATATATAAAAGAAATATAGTCTTAAGGTGTGCTATATTTATGGGATAAAGTGCTCAATATCAGAGATAGAGCGTGTGTAAATATAAAATTGAACATTGAAGTCAAACTCAGAGGCGACAGGTTGTTTCATGCTAGACGCAATCGTCAGGCGTGACAATTGCGTCTAGCATGAAACAACCTGTCGCCTTCACAGTGTTGACTTCAATGTTCAATTTATATATATATATATATATATATATATATATATATATATATACATACATACATGGATTAACCGATTAAATGTCAGATCTTAGCTAAATAGGAAAATAAGTCCAAAAGGTGGAAGTGTGGGTTATTTTTTCGTCATGTCGCGATAAACCGACATATAGGCATGTCAACATTGAGGATTGTAGAAAACATGACAGCGACAAATGTATCGTGGTTGTAGCCGGATATGATAAGTTGTATTTGTTTTAAGGAGTTTGTTAAGTTAATCAGATGTAAAGTTACGAGAAGAAATTCTTTCTTCAAAAAGTTTTGTATTCCTGGACGCTTCTTAAAGGGGCCTGGAGATAAAATTAAAAAAATGTGGAACATCTATATATGATGCTAATAATACTAAATAGACTAAATGTAGAACACACACACACACACACACACATATATATATATATATGAATAATAACAAAAGAAAAACGTTTTAGCCGACTGGTCCGTCGGAGCACAAAATGAATCGTTTAAAAAAATTGTTTCTGTTCTTTTTATTCATTTCGTCTTTTTACAAATATATTTTTAGTTGTATCTGAATTTTACACAACAACAATCTCACACAGAGTCTATATATATATATATATATATATATATATATATATATATATATATATGATCGAAATAAAAGTATAAAATTTAATATTACAAGATATATTAAAACAATATTAAATAATAAAAAAAAACTCAACAACAAGGGGAAGCAACCAGAGTCGCTTCCGCTCTTCAGGCTTCCATGGGAGATTCAAAATTAAAACAGAGAAATGTACAATAAGAATAGGTGGAAAAAAAATATATATATATATATATATATATATATATATATATATATATATATATATATATATATATATATATATATATATATGCAAGAAGGAACTAGAGGCAGATGACAGCGAGTCCCAGCAAACACTCACGTTGTTTGCACAAAGAAGGCTTGCGGGACCCGATGTAAAGCGTCTCCAGAATGAAATACAGAGTGTGACCGGGTCAAAACGGTGAACCAGTCGACACTAAATTTGGCAGCACAATTTCTGCTATTTAAAAGATGTTAGCATATGGCGGTACTGTAGGTGTTCGGGACGAGTCCATTCAAAGGCAATATGTGGTTTCTAATTTTAGTAGGAACGTGCTGCTTTATTCTAATGTCTAAGCGCTGAGTTGTTCTCCCTATGTAGTTGGCTCCGCAACTACAAACGTATTTGTAAACAATTGAATTAATATGGTGGGGAGAGAGAACGTCTTTACACGCAGATCGGGACATAGGCCAAGTTTGAAAAATAATCCGAACTTCAGCAGAGAAAAAGCAACAGCGAACCTTTGATGAAATTTGTTTGGCTATTTTTTCACATTTGGTACCAATCCAGGGTAATCTAAGGTAAACAGGGCAGTTTTTGACAGTGTAGAGATCGGCACTTCTGAACTCTTCAACTTTACTGCGGATAACTGAATTAACAGTATCAAGAGGATAACCCAAATTACATAGGGTATCCTTAATAAAGTTAATTTCGTCGTTCAAGAAAGGCTCAGAGCATATCTTTAATGCTCTGTGGAGGAGGGTTTTAATAATGTTGATCTTGCGCTTAGTGGGACAAAAAGAGTCCCAACGCGTGTATAACCCTGCAAAAGTAGGTTTTCTATAAACGGAAGTAAGAAAACCTGTTACCGTACGATGTACTAATACATCTAAAAAAGCCAATTGATGATTAGACTCTTTTTCGATAGTGAACCTCAGTGCCGGATGGATACCATTTAAAAACGAAAGAAACTGGTCAGCCTCAACTTCACCGTTAAATAAACAAAAGGTGTCATCAACATACCGACAATACAGTTGAGGACAAAGTGGATTCTTTCGTATCTTTTCTTCCTGGAAGCCAACAAATATGTTAGCAAGTGCCGGACCCAAAGGCGAGCCCATAGCGACTCCGTCGATCTGTCGGTACATAGTATTGTTGAAACTGAATTCGACGGAGGACGTGGCAAATCTCATCAATTCCCGAAAAATTGACTCAGGAAAACTAGGTGGAGTTAATGAACTGCGATAGAGATAGTCGCAGCAAATATCGATGGTTTCCATCAAAGGGACACAAGTATACAAGGAAGAAACATCAAAAGAGCACATGAACTTACCAGAAGAAGACAAATTTCGCACGCGGTCAACAAAGGAAAAGGAATCCTTGATACAAAAACCATCCAGGCATTGCAACACAGGATCCAAAAGTGTGGAGAGCCATTGGGCTACCTTGTGTTGGGCTGACCCGATCATGGACAAAATCGGTCGCAAAGGTACACCTTCCTTATGGATTTTCGGGAGACCATATAATCGGGGACGAATCGAACCGGAAGGACGGATTTCGTTGGCAATTTCCTTTGAAAGTAACCCTGATTTTACCCACTTTAAAAGTGATTTTTGAAATTTCGCTTCACATGAGGAGGTTCCACCACAGGTGTCAGCAGAATCAAGTCTGGTAAATTTTGAAGTGTCTTCTAAGACAGAAGACATTTTGGTTATATAGTCTGCTCGATCTAAAATAACTACACCAGCACCTTTGTCAGGTCTGGAAATTATCAAGTTATAATTATTCCTCAGAGAGTTAACAACACTCTGAACTGAATTTGAAGCAGTTGCGACAGGGAAAAGGTGTGTGCAAACCTCGACAAGGTGGGAGAGAGTCTTGGATACATTGTTTCTCCTTGAATAGAAGGAATGGAGAAGTTTGAATTTTAAATCATATTCAACAGTTCTTTTATTTGAATTAGGTTCAGAAGTGACTCCGTATTTCTTCTGGACCAAACTATTCCCATCTTGCTTTGTAGATAATTTAACACACTGCCCTTGATGGACAAACAAACCTAGAGAACCTAATCCAATCAAAAATGTTTCATATTTAATAATCTCCTGTAATCAAAGGCACAGGCTTCTAGAAGAAAGATGTTTAATCCGATCTTTAATAAAGACCGGGACCCCTCCTCACTGAACTGAATGAAAGGGGCTTGTTGAAGAAATTTAATTTCATATTCAACAGTTCTTTGGACCCAATGTTGTTTGCAAAAAGAAGGGACCCGATGCGGGACCCGATGTTTTTTTTCCACCTATTCTTATTGTACATTTCTCTGTTTTAATTTTGAATCTCCCGTGGAAGCCTGAAGAGCAGGAGCAAAACCAGTTGCTTACCCCCTTGTTGTTGAGTTTCTTTTTTTATTATTTAATATTGTTTTAATATGTCTTGTAATATTAAATTTTATACTTTTATTTCGATCATTAAATTTTGTACCTACAAAAATATCTTTAAATATATATATATATATATATATATATATATATATATATATATGTCTGTGTGTGTGTGTGTGTGTGTGTGTGTTGTATAAGAATAATAAGAATAAAAGAAGCAGCTTGTTTAATAGTCTGCCATAAATGCAAACAGGAAAAAGTGCTCCATTTTAAATGGTAGAGGCTTAAGATATATATATATATATATATATATATATATATATATATATATAATCGACTCTCCCGTCGAGATTCGACGTATGAGGGTCGTGCAGATCAGTTTCCAGGAAACCGACAGCCCGACACCGGCACATGAGATTTGATTATAGTGGTGAAGGCCTCGTGTAGGACCACCCATACTTTTTGAAGGGACGAATACAGAGACCTGGTGCACCCTCCGCAGGTTTTGAATTCAGAGTTGCCCTTCTCCTAGACCAGTTGCCATCCAAGGCTATAGAACCCAGTCTGTTCTGCTATTTTACCCATAGCTGGAGGGTAATACACACACACACACACACACATATATATATATATATATATATATATATATATATATATATATATATATATATATATAAGAAAGCAAGTAGTTCTAAAAGAGTCTGCTATAGATATATAATCAAGATTCCGGTGGGCAAGTACTGACCACGACTGCCGGTTTCAATACGTTTTCCTGGTTTCCTCAGGTGGCCGGTCAAAAATATTTCTTTAAAAAAACAATATTCTGAAAGGCCGTGGCACATAGAAGACGACGGTCCACCTGATGAATGCGTGCATGAAACTAGCAGTTGTGGCCGGTCAATGATCAATGGAAATTTGATTTAAAGTACACACGCCAGGAAAGGAAAAACTTGTATAGATATTGTAATATTAAATTTATTCAAACATCACGAGATTAATACGTGTTACCTTTGGACTCTCCAATCACAGGAGATGCTCAAAATGGTAGCCTCTATCTTGCAGACATTTATAAGTACTGCGAAATACTGATTGGTAAATGATGACAAAAGTATCCAGTGAGATAGCTATACATGCATTTTCAATTTCATATCTATGCGCCGCCAATGTAATGCCATCTGTCGGGAAAATATCGTACTACAGTAAAACAGTATCATCGCAATTTGATAAAACTACGAAAGACAAGTTTTTCTTTTTCTGAAGGGTGTAGACATTTTTGGGTAGAACTCTGTTTCTGTCACTGTCTCTGTCTGTCTGTCTGTCTGTCTGTCTGTCTGTCTGTCTGTCTGTCTGTCTGTCTGTCTTTCTCTTTCTCTCTCTCTCTCTCTCTCTCTATATATATATATATATATATATATATGCTCCTGAAAAATTTACTTCTGTTGAGCACTTTGGGGAAGGCAATGTGAGTTTGCAAACAGTGACTATTATGGTTGATAATGCAAGACTCTTCGGTAAAGCGAATCGAGTCATCTCGGTCATTGTGTGTTTATCTAAAAATAGATACGCTTAAAACTCACCTTCTTCCCTGCCATGCGCCAACGGCTTGGGGGTAAGATCTCCGACTGATGCCAATTCAGCCGGGTTTCGATCTTAGCTGGAGACAATATAGACGTCTGGCCACACTGATGAGCTGTGATACGGCGAAACAGTCTGTCTGTGGATGACTATATGTATATATCTCGAGAGAGATGCTGCACTACTAAGTAGGTTATGTACTGTTTTCTTCTGGTTCTCTTTCCTTTATTCTGTCTTGTGTGTGTGTCAAAGTTTTCTAGCCCTCTTTCCTCATTATGTACCTTAGAAATGTCAACTATCTGTTTCCGACGTTAAGTATAAGTGTCCTTTTAGCTTTCATTTTCTCTAAAACATATCATCTTATCCGTTCATGGTATTAGCATATCATCATGTCTTTACTGCATTATTGTCTTTTTATGAAAGCTGCCTGGATCGGGAAATAAAGCTTGTCACCATGTATCTCACAGTGTGCTGGCTCGTCTGAAATGAATGATGTCATTTATCAGTATGGGCACAAAGTGACCGACTGGCCAAACCGGTCCGACGAGCCTGCAGGGTGTGGGATGTGGATTCTAACCTCATCATCCATTTTATAACAATTTGGATTGCAGGAGTAAAGACATTGTCATATTTTTAAAGATACAGAATTGTCGGTATAACCGAGAAAAGAGAAAAAAGAAAAAGAATAGATAGATAGATAGATAGATAGAGAGAGAGAGAGAGAGAGAGAGAGAGGAGAGAGCGGGAGAGGGGGCATTGACGTGGTAGATTATTAGAGATAAGAGGGACAGAGTAAAGAAGCGCATAGCCCCTGCCTAACGAGCTTATTTAAATTGGTGGCAGAAGAGGGATTAGGAGAGATAACCAAAAAGACAAAATTTTGATAATAGCCAGAAACGACAGGAAATTGTGGAGAGCCATGATCGCCAATGTTCTTAAACGAAAAGCCAACTAGAAGAAGAAGAAACTTGTGTAAATGGATAGAAGTCAAATGTTTAGGAGAGATAACAAAAAGACAAACTTTATTAGGAGCTACAAAGGACAGAAAGTAGTGGAGAGCCATGATCGCCAACGCTCTGAAAGGAAAAGCTAAATAGAAAGATAACGATCTTGTGTAAATGGATGACAGTCAAAGGTTGAGGAGAGATAATAAAATTTATCAAGAGTTACAAAATGCCGGAAGTAATGGCGAGCCATGATCGCCAATGTCTTGAAGAGACACGGCAAGTAGAATTTTTAGGACGCAAGTATTCATCCAAATACTTTAGATTAAAAGGAAGCCTCAAGGATCCGCTCAACGTTAAATACTTGTGGCAGTTCGTGAAGCTTACTTGGATCAGCAAGCACCCAATGAAGGCCCGAGAGCACAACGACCGAAACGTTGTGATAACAACAACAAAGATGAAGACAATAGTCTGCGTGTAAATAATGTCAATAAACTTGCAATGTTTGCTTGAAGACGGTTTTAATTTCTAGTTTATCACTTTCACAGGAAGCCATTCGACGACATGAAATCGTAAATGTTTGAAATTAAAAGTCACAACAATGAAAGATGCTTTTCTTCTTTTACGACATTCAAAATGCAACGAGACGTAAACAAATGAAAGCCGGGCGTGTGAATTTTATTCAAATAAAGAGTAACGGACAAGAAACCGAGAGGCGGTACTCTCCGATCAAAGTGCCTGAAGTTTTGAGAAACCCTATTATAAAGTTGACTTGTGGATGAAATAATTGCGTATTTCTTATTTGAATGCTCAGAGTTCGATCCCAGATAAAAGGTATGATTTCGAATGCTGATTTTCAAGGTATATACTCACCAATTGAAATAACTGACCTGAAGGAACAATGTGAGGAAGAAAAGAGGGGGAGAGAGAAAGTAACGAGTAAGGAGATGAGGAAGAAGAAAGAAAGAAGATAAAGAAGAAGAAATAAAGTAAGAGAGAAAGATAGATGTAACAAGGTGGGGAAGAAGAAAGAAAGAAAGAAGATAAGGAAGAAGAAATAAAGTAAGAGAGAAAGATAGATGTAACAAGGTGGGGAAGAAGAAAGAAAGAAGATAAAGAAGAAGAAATAAAGTAAGAGAGAAAGATAGATGTAACAAGGTGGGGAAGAAGAAAGAAAGAAGATAAAGAAGAAGAAATAAAGTAAGAGAGAAAGATAGATGTAACAAGGTGAGGAAGAAGAAAGAAAGAAGATAAAGAAGAAGAAGTAAAGTAAGGGAGAAAGATAGATGTAACAAGGTGGGGAAGAAGAAAGATAACGATGTTTTCTTTTCTTATATTCATCCCCGCTCAGTTATCTTCCCCAGAGTCTTTGTGGCTTTATAGCCTTCCTTGGGGTGGAAATATTTAAAAAAAATATCACCTGACTTTTTCTAGCAGTTCCGTTTTATGTCAAATTCTTCTTTGTGTTTGCCGGCCATTCTTTTCTTTTAATTTTAGCAGCAGGATGTCTGTCACATACCATTTTTACAAGTCCACCAGATAATGGTTAACGGACTTGCCTGGTTGATCGATAGTCGTGAGAGCGCCGCATACTTGTAGCCTTGTGTCAAAACTAAAATACGCTTAGTAAACTGCAACTAAAATAGACGTATCTACAGAAGGGGCATCGAAATACTTTATGCTTTATTGAAATATTAATATAACAAATTTTAGTCGTGCTTTCTGCTATTATAAATTTTAGAACCATTGAAACTGAATTAATATCTGTACTCCCACTACTATCGATATTACTGTTCACTTTTATTATTGGCGTGTAACCGAGTGACTAGATCGTCGCTTTCTGACTATGAGACTCTGGTTCAAATCTTACCATTTGTATTAGCCCAACGAGATTGTTTAAATGGGTGGCAGAACAGGGATTAGGAGAGATAACGAAAAAGACAAAATTTTGCTAATAGCTAGAAAGGACAGTAAATTGTGATCGCCAACGTTCTTAAACGAAAAGCTAACTAGAAGAAGAAGAAGAAGAAGCTTGTGTAAATGGATAGCAGTAAAAAATTTAGGAGAGATAACAAAAAAAAGTTTTATTAAGATCTACAAAGGACAGAAAATAGTGGAGAACTATGATCACCAACGTTCTTAAAGGAAAAGTCACGCATTGTGATTGAAACTGAGTAGACGGAACTCTTTGGAAGCCGTCCATAGTTGTACTAGCACAAAATCAAAAGTCATCGTGACAGAGGTTTTGAGGATACTGGCTGTTATAACAACATCAATAATGATAATTATGACTATGATTGTAAGCACTTCCGTCTTCATCTTAGTCACTAGGGAATAGTGGGATCAAGATGGATCCAGCGTGCAGTTTGAATAATAAAGTTGTCAAGTTTACCACGTCTCGTGGGGTCTTTGTGTTGCTTTGACTTTTCAGTTTCTCATATAATATATCTGTCCCCCTTAAGTCAAGTGGAACACTGGTATTGTTCAAAAAGACCGATCACGCCATTTTGTGATCTCTCCCAGAAACTGTAACAACGGCCAGCTCAACATAGCCTCAGTATAAACCACAGGTGAGCTTTGTGGGTGTTGAACAGGCGTCTAGGATAGTCTAACCACCCTAGTAGACAGGCGTGTTCGATAACGATCAGTAGCAGGCAATTTCATTTATTATTTGGGCTCTTAGTATGGTTATTATCTCATTATCAATTTTTGCTTTTATCTACTGACGTACTCACATTACGAGAGATGATTTTTTTGCACTGTTCGAAAAAAAATTTACACTACAGCCACAAGTAGCATCGATGGTGATAAAAATCGATAATACGGCAGTAACGGACGAAGGTTAAACTTTTAAAAGATTTGAAACATACTTGCTATTTAAATTCATAAACTTTCATGTTCCACTTAAAATTTTGCTTCAGTCAAAATAAAACGCATCGACATTTTCCTGATTCGTATTGACTTACTTTCTTGGAAACAGGATAAAAAACCACGGCACACAACAAGGAGATGTTTTCCTGATTCGTATTGGCTTACTTTCTTTCTTGGGAACAGGATAAAAACCACGGCACACAAGATGTTTCCCAAATTCACACCCTGAGAAAGTTAGATTTTTTTCTTGTGAAAGCAATCAGTAGAACAGTATCAACCGCGAAATATTCCTATTCGTTCTATTTGTATTTGTAGTAACTCCAAATTTTACCTGTTTTAGAACCAGATGTTTTCAAGTCTAAAAATAGATTAACACATGGCGTCTAGAAGAGGCTCACTTTATATAAAATTTAGAAATAAAGAAATAAATTTCAACTAACAATTTAGAACAAGTCAAAACATTAGTAGTGACCAAACCATAAACTGACTTTGCGATTCTATTTGAGACAATAAATAGAGACGCAAAAGATTTTCTTCAGTAGCTCAACAAAACTCGAAACAACAACGCTTCTTCCATAAGGTTGAACCTGATAACAAGAAATGTCTTCTTCGAGGTTTCTCACCCCAATATTTTCAGAGCAACTTGCGTTATGCTTAAGGCATTTTTTTTACATTAGCATTCAATGTATTCTCAACTTTTTTGTTCTATAAGGCACAATTTGCAAAATTATACTTTATTAGGATTTTCATTGACACTCGTTTTCTTCTACAAACATTTTACAAACTTCCAACACTTCAAAGGATTTTTGCACACTCTGTAACCTTGTTTAATATTTTTGCAAAAAAAAAAAGTTCTTATTTGTAACATAAAAGAAGAATTGTTTTTTTTTTTTTTACTCTGCCTCTCCTAATTTCTATATTCATGACTTTCTTTATCCAACCTTTTTCTTTTTACTTAGTAATAAACCATGACGGTTATTCATCTGTAACAAGGCAAACAGTGTTTTTAAGTAGAAACTCATGTACCGACACACTATAACATCCTTAAAGTTACCCATAAAGCACCTGTTGGTCGTATTATGAAATCGTTTTGTTATCAATAAATATATTAAATAAATAAAAATAATTCTGCAATTTTTGGCAGAACGATTGACAGGCATTTGAAAAATTGATTATATCGTTTCAATATTTGAGGTCAGGTTCCAAGTGCTGCGTTTGTGTGCAGCCATTTTGAATTTCAAAACGAAGATTTTCCACTACTTACTCACAGTTATTATGATGTTGTTCTTAAAGTAACGTCTTTTTGTTATTTTTTCGAAAGTTAAGGAAAATGTGATGTGTTTACATCACCAGATTGAGACATTGGTACCGCTTAACGGATGTCATTTCTTTTTTTTTTTCTTTTTCAGCATTATTATTGGTCCTGATGATCGGGTGGCTCAGTTGCACTCACTTTCACACCGCCGTAAGGTTGCCTCTCTGTGTCTTTTCTATAAAGACTTCCATGGTAATTGTTCGAATGAGTTCTTTGCTATGGTACCTAGAGATTTTGAATTTAAGCGCAGCACTAGACTGGCGGCGAGATCTCATTGATTTACAGTTGAGCTGTCTAGATATAGCCGTAAATTCGTCCCTCGCACTTCTCGCCTGTGGGACTCCCTTCCGGTTCCTTGCTTTCCAGCCAACTTTAATCTGCAAAAATTTAAATGCAATGTCAATCGCTATCTACTGTCCCCCTGATTACTCTCTTCTCTTCCTGCTCATCATTAATGTTTCTGTTTCTAATTCTTCCACACCCTCTAACCCCTTGTGTCTTAGCGGCTTTAGTGATTGCATGGGATGATACCGATTAAAAAAATAAGGTGTCGCATAATCATTAATAAAAAAGCAGAAACAGTGAGCTATTTAAATTCATATACTTTCAAAGAAGAAGGTGTAGTTGTAAACATCCATCGAAATATCAGAAATGTGTAATGGCGAGGCGACAATTGATGAGTGAAATGCCGGGTAAGTGTAGATGAAACCAGTTTGAAAACAAAACCACATTGTGCAATGCCATTACTCACGAGTGGGCATTTTTTCATGCAAGACCACAGCAATGTCGGCCATAAAGCCCAATAACAACACAGCCTTCCAATGACGGCCATAAATAGTGATTTTCCAAGCGTAGCTTAGATGTGGCACAAGGCCGAAAGTATGACGGCCATAAATAACACACTCTCATACATACGCACCTGGTGTGTAAATTAATATAAAGGGGTGTATAAATTCCTCTCTCTCGAATGGTATACACATTCTGATACTTACCTGGCACAGGGATCCGTCCCTGTGCTGGTGGTATCACGGCTACGACTAGTTTGGACCGGATCTAACCAGCTTGGGCTAGCTATGACAAGCCAAGACCAGCTATAACTAGCTTAGACCAGCTCTGACCAGCTTGGGCAAGCTATGACCAGCTAAGACCAACTTGGACCAGCGGCCCGAGGGAAAACACTCGGTTCCCCACGTTAAAAATGACCTTGTGTCACTACCTGACTCTGTGGGTGGATCCAAGTAAATATCCTCATACATACGCATCTTATTTTTACATTTATTTACTTATTGCTGATATTTTAAGAACAAGATGAACAAATATAAGAGGAAAAAGTTTAATATTTAATACATTTATTGCTATTGATGAGATTTGTTCAACTATTTTATAATAATAAGATATACTTGGTAAATCTCGCGAGAAATAAGGTCATATATTTATCTCCAGATGGAGATAAACACTGGCATCTAGATCCCTATGTCATTTTACACTATACTCATGGCTAATGTATCGTACTTTACATACTGTACACCCGTCTTTGTTTACAACTGAAAGGCCTGTCAGCGTCACCAAGTGGTCACTTTGAGAACTAATACGACTCATTCCGCTAAGCCCGCAAATTCTGAAATGCATCGCTGACGATTTGGGAGATTTTGTTTCCTGTAGATTTTTTCCTGTAGATTTTTTTTATTTTGCCTGCAGATTTTGTCCGTTGTATCCGATGTCCGTTGATGAGGGGTCCGTAGAAGAGAGGTTTGTCTGTATATAATTATTGTTCTGATGGGCTTTCCGTTTTGGTATTTCGACTTTACAAATATAAGTGCATTACTAGATTGGTGTCATGGTCTCATCATTTTACAGTTGAAATGTCTAGTTGTAACCATAAGTTCTATGCTAACAGTTTCTTCTCTCATACTTCTTGCTTGTGGAACTCAATTCCAGCTTCTTTCTTTCCAGTCAATTTTGATCTTCAAAAATTTATATGCAATGTTAATCGTTGTCGTCTGTCTTTCTCTTCTTTTATTGTTCTCTCTCCTAAATGATGTTTTCTTTTTCTCATATTCTCTCACACTTAGTAACTACTTGAACCTTAGCGGCTTTATTGCCTTGCTTGGGGTGAAATGTTAAAAAAACAAAGTAATTAAAATTAACACTCATACATACGCATCTTATTGCACAAATCTATGAGAAATTAGATTAATATTTAATAAATTTATTATCGATGAGATTTGTGCAACTGATACCGATGATACATCATATGTTATAGAGTAGTTTCACAGTGGAGGTTTGTATTTCACTAAGTCGGTCCTAAAATAGGTTCGACGTACAAAACGTTAGGAACTTGATATAATAGTTAATGACGCAGCAATCTAGTTGTGGTGGCTGATACTTTAATATCCGACTAACGGTCGTCCGACATCGACTGACTGACCAACTTTCTGAGCCGCTTAGCGACTGCTACTACTCCTACTTATTATAGGTGGGAGAGTCTATTAACAATAGAATAGGTGTGTTCCAGTATATCATATATTTTCGGCTGTTGTGCCCACCGGCCTTTATGTTAAAAAATGCGGAGGTTGGGCCTGGATGGTCAGCAATTGGTCAGAATAACCTGTGGGCTTGGTATTTTGATAGTCATAGATTTATTTTGTCTAAAATGGCGCGAAGTCGAGGGGGCGCAGTAATTTTTAAGCTTCGACAATGCTTCTCACGCCAAGGTTCGAAACATAGGCTAAGACCATACACGGAGGGACGCAAAGCCAGCGGGTGGCATGCGGCCCCTTGAAGCTCTTCCTCCCGCTGCCTCCTAGAATCCATGCTGCCACGTCTGTTCCTCACCTTTAATAAAACGAGGTCTTATTTAAACATAATTAGATATTGTTCAACATGTTTCTACTAATTCTATGTCTTCCCGACTCGGGATTATAGCCAAGTGAATTGTTGCATTTGTTCTTGAATTCTGAGTTCAATCCCGAGTAGAGGTTCATTCGTAAACCATAGTATCTTCTGCATACAGGGGACTGCAAAAGTAGGTATACAATAAGTTATACGTGTTGATATGTCCGTAAGATTGAGAAAATACGTTTTGCTTTTCCTTACCGTATACCTAATTTTAACACCCTGAATATACTTATTAATGCTCGAAACCATTGTAATACGTTTCTATATCTTTGACGCTGTCACATCCTGTTCTGGACTATTCAATTTCTCCGGCACATACTTCGACTCGATGCTTTTCATGTTGTCCTGAAACAAACAAATACATTCAAACGTTAGTATTATTATCAATATTAATTGCTGCTTACATAACGCGTGATATTTCATCCGGAGGATTTATTTAGGAAATCCATTAAATATTCATTACATTTGATGATTAAATATATATAACGGTGAGGATTTACAGTAGTTTTTGCCCCCTTTAATGATTCCCTATTTAGCTCTGTCCTTTAACCTCTCTCTCCCTCTCACACATAGATGGGATGTTGCAAACCTCTCACTGCTCTATCGCTACTACCATGGAAAGTGCTCGGACGAACTGGATTCCTTGGTTCCGCCAGTTTTAACTTTCATGGCTACGGCCCGCCATGTCACTTACATAGAAGAAAACCACCCTCATTTCCCCCGTATTCCATCGGTGAGAAGTAAGTTCCACTCGAACAGCTTCTTCCCGTGAACTACTGTCCTGTGGAACGGAGTGCCAAGAGAACGTTTTCCAGATCACAACAATTTTAACCTGATCAAAGCTAAGGTCAACCGTTATCATCAACTCCTATCCGCACAGATTGCCCCCTAACGTAGCCCTCTACCTTGAGTGGCTTTCAGGCCTTGTACAGAGTGAACCCAATTGTAAAGAAAAATAATGAAAGAGTAAATATTAAAATGTATTTGACTCTAATTTAATACAAAAATTACATCTTAATTTGTCAGCATTTTTTATGCAAGTTGTGACATCAGGTCTCGGATCGACTGAAAGGAAACCACGCGAGAAATTTCATGAAAGTTAACGCAGCAAATCCAAATTCAAGAGAAAGTCTTTTAAGACAGAAATGCGTTATAAAATAATAACCAAATGCGTTACTAATGGATTTGTTGACGGAACTGCATTGCAAATGATTTTAACCTTTTCTTTACATCAACCGACGAGGATTAAATAGAGCCTGAAATCTCAAATTTAGAAATTGAGTCATACATTTTAAAAAAAAATTAATATCACGCCATGCAAGGTAGTAAAGCCACTAAGACACAAGGGGTTACTGAGTGCTAAAGAACAAGAAAAAGAGGAAATATTAGGGAGTAAGAGGAATAGAAGACTAATCAAGATAACGATGGAAAATTTAATTCTTTTAGCATAGAAATTACGGCTACATTTACCCAATTCAACTGTGAATTGGTGAGACCTTGCCGCCAATCTAGTACTGCGTTCATATTCATAAAGAGTAGGTGCCATAGCATCCAAACAATTGCCATGAAAATATCTATAGAAAAAGTACAGGGAAGTTACGTTATGGTGGTGGGAGTGTGACCGAAGCTGAGATGCCAGGCCAGGACTAATAATATTGCTGATTCTTCTTTAAATTTTATCCAGAATCTCTAAATATACATTGGGAGCACTGGGCCAAATGTGACAGCAATATTCAAAGCATGGACGAATTATAGACTTATAAATATGCAAAATGGATTCTGGAGAGAAAAATTGTCTCGCACTACACGATGAACCGATCGTCGGTGATCGCTCGAGAATGTTCGACTGAGAAGGCACAATTATCACTGTCATTGGTGTTAGCATCAACCATGCTGATGAGAGGCAGGACGGTGTCTTTCAGATGATGAAACCAGTTTTTGGTCAGGAAAACCAAATAATGATTAGTATCCTCCCAAATCTCGATTTTTGCATGCAGATTCAGCGACTTGTAGGTTTCTGTATAAAATGCAGGCTTACTTGCGAGAAGAAAGAATTTTTGTTTGTCATCAGGTGAGAAAGTCCAAGATGTGAAGTACGGATTGGAGATGCCAAAATCAAACAAATACAGAAGTTTCACTATTTGGGAAGTCTTTGAGCAGACGATAGAAAATGTAACCGTAAGTTCTATGCTAGCAGTTTCTTCTCTCGCATAAGATTCACTTATTGGCGTTTCGGCTTCAGTCACTTTCCTACCACCATAATGTAGCTTTCCTGTGCCTTTCCTTTAAATAATTTCATGCTAATTCTTCTTTTCACTATGTTACATAGACTTTAAGAATTTAAGCGCAGTACTAGATTGACGGCAAGGTCTCATCATTTTACAGTTGAAATGGTTAGATGTAACTGTAAGTTCTATGCTCACAGTTTCTTACACTATTTACATTGCACGGACTATCATCCTCATCTTTGTTGCCATATTTATCATAACGTTTCGGTCATTGTACGCTCCGGCCTTTTTCAGGTGGTTGGAATGTCGAACTGAAGCCTTTATTTCGCTAACGCCTTTATCCACTGTGCCATCTGTCCTCAAGGACACAAAGCACAGTGGACAAAGGCGTTAGTTAGATCCAGTGATAGGACCCAAAGAGTGTGAGTTCAATATATAGTTAAGGTGGTGGGGAACTTGGAGAGGGGAATTAACAGAAGATAACTGATAACTGACATCCATTAAACATGGCACGTGGAACTAGAACAGTCTATCCCAGTGAGCGAAATAAAGGGTTCAGTTCAACATTCCAAACACCTGAAGAAGGAGCATACAACGGCTGAAAAGTTGTGATAAATATGGCAACAAAGATGAGGATGATAGTCCGAGCAATGTAAATAGTGTACATAATACCTCATCTCAGAAATATAGACAGATACTAACAGTTTCTTCTATCGCACTTCTCGCTTGTGGAATACTTTTTTGGCTCATTGCTTACCAGTCAACTTTGATATTCAAAAATGTATATGCAATGTCAATCATTATCTTCTGGCTTCTTAATTCTTGTTCTTTTATTGTGAAATGTAGTCACCCAGGTGCATTTGATAGTACATGGGTATTGTTCGGATGGGCTTTCCTTTGATACCTCGACTTTACGGATTAAAGCACATCATGCATATCTCGCAGAAAGAATATGTTCCCAACACCAGATTCCTTGCCAAAGCAAACATGCCGAGTGTAGAATCCCTGCTAACAGCAGCGAGACTATGATGGAGTCGGCATGTGAATCGTTTAGACGACAGTCGATTGCCGAAAATCACTCAGTGTGGTGAATTAAAGTGCGGGAAGGAAACGACGGCGAGGCGATCAAAGACACTGGCTATAAAGACTGCACTAAGAGGGACCTGAAAACGATGCAGATCGCAACTGGGAGCACCTGGCTGCGGACTGCCACGAGAAACATGGTTTCCCCTCGATTCAAACCGCCAGAACTAGATGAATCTCCATGTGTCTTCGTCGAATACGACATAAAGTCGATGATAAATAATGCTGTAAATTTATATATATATATATATATATATATATATATATATATAAAAAGAAATATAGTCTTAAGGTGTGCTATATTTATGGGATAAAGTGCTCAATATCAGAGATAGAGCGTGTGTAAATATAAAAAAGTGAACATAGAAGTCAACACTTAGAGGCGACTGTTTCATGCTATATGCAATCGTCAGGCCTGACGATTGCATATAGCATGAAACAGACTGTCGCCTCTAAGTGTTGACTTCTATGTTCACTTTATATATATATATATATATATATATAAGGCAGGATGTGCGTGTGTGTGTGTAACGAATGCACGGCCGCAATTTTCGCAATTTGCATCAAAAATTTACATGCACATGCTCCAAGTTAGTAGAAAGGCAAAGACCGACCTTGCATTTCCCAACTCCCATCGATAGTGGAAATAATCGATTTTTTCATGCTTCTTCGGCAGTTTTTATGTAGTTTGCGGCCATTTTCTACTGGCCAGAGTGAGAGCTGGCTGCCACGAATAGGCAGGAAGAATCTATTGGCTAGCGTGAGAGCCAACAGCTGACTGACACGAATGTTAACTAGCATGCTAGCATGCAAAAAAAAAATCGATAGCTGCATTCGTCACAAGTGGGACAAATTTAAATCTGCATGGCACTTTACTCCAATTGGCTTATTCGCTTGCTTAAACTCAACGCTGTTTCTGATTCCGCAGAACTGGGTTGGGTGTGAAAAGTATTTGTTGTTAACATTCTTTTTTCATTCGGTTTTTCCAGTTACGAGTCCTTTTTTAAAGCTGATCGTTTTGTGTTCATTTTTTTCGTAACAGAGTTAATGTTTAGTATAGAGCTTAGAAAAAATTCGCAGTATGAGATAGGCAAGAAGTAAGGCATGTAGCAACATCAGCACGGCAAAGGGCACTCCTTTAAAAAGGCAAGGAAGGGCAAAAATATTTTAAGTCAAGTGATAGCGATTACTGTATGAGACGTACGATTTTTGAATCAAGCACGGGCAACGCCGGGCCATGCTGCTCGTATATATATATATATATATATATATATATATATATATATATATATATATATATATATATATATTAATACAAATGTCAGTGTGTCACTGTGTCACATCTTTTAAACTTTACTCCTAGAGGAAGAAACCCAACATATCATATCATTTTGAAATCAGACCAACCCCGTGAGCAAATTAAAAACATTCAGGGCCGGAATCGAACTCGCAATCCTGAAATTTTGGATTCACAAATTTTCATTACTGCGATAGTTTTCGCCGGTTTTTTGGGACGATAGCAATTTTTACAAATTAGAAATAAATTTGGGAATAATTTAAATTAATTGCGAAATCCAGCGAAATTAACCCATAAAATGAAAATAATTATTTGTACGGAAAGTAAGGACCTACGGCCATCAGATTGTCTTTAAATTAAGTGCCGGCAGAAGAATTATCGTTGAACTTTTAAAAGGTAAGTTTAAATATCAATGTGATACTTTAATGCAGCTATCCATTTTGAGTTCTTCTGTAGTTTATTGTTGCCTATCGTTGAGTTAAAGGGAAATAACTGAGACATCTAGAAAAGGCATGGCACGTGGAACTAGAGCAATCTACCCCGGTGGACGAAATAAAGGATTCGGTTCGAAATTCCAGTCACCTGAAAAAGGCCGGAGCTTACAAAGGCCGAAAATTTGAGAATATGACAATGAAGATGAGGATAACAGTCCGAATAATGTAAATAATGCAAATAATTTCAATAGAAGCTCAAAAAATATTAACGGTTTTTTAAGTATAAGTAAACAAATATACTAGACAGCATTAAAAATGATGAAATAATGCATAAATAAACAAACACGGATATCGAAAAATTTGTTCATTTTAAACAAAGATAGCATGGATAAAAAGAAATGAAAATATATATCAGGAATTTAAGCCTAAAATACCCGGAGATGAAGTCCTTATTTCAAATACAATAAAATCATTTACTGCCTTTTTGACAGTACTAACACCTAAACTATCAACGATGGTCCCACGGGCAATGGTGGCAGGCTTTTTTAGTTTGCATCCATACATTGTCGGTGGGTTCGTGATTGCTGTGTCGACTCGTCACTGTGCTGGCCTATTCAGGATTCCCGCAGCCCACCCCAATTATAGAAACCCCTAGAAAAAGCGGGGTAATCATCGGTCGTCACGAATACCTCTGTCTGGCTAACAGCAGTCAGCAGGTGACCCATTCTTGCGACTCAGATATTTCAATAATAAAGTAGTAATTGATGAAATTCTGCTCAGTTGACATTGAGCCTCTTTGTAACGTTGCAAATACGTGACATTGTGCTGATGTTATTGTAACATTGTAAACAATTATTTTCCTAAATCCAAACTGACCGCTCATCTACGACATTTAAATAATGCTGTAGCTGAAAAAAATCTATATATATATTAAGTGAAGAAAAAAAAAAACATTTTAGAGATGCTTAGGTGGAGCATGTCCCCTCCCCCCAAAAAAAGGTTGGGAATCTTTGTTGGAGCTGAAAAATTCTGCATTAGTTAAATAACCTATTTTACTGTTTCAACATTTAACAATATGTCCAAAAGGTAGAAAATATTTTTTCATATTAATTTTATTGGGAATCATTAATTTCCATGAAGCATGTAAATATTAGGTTGGTGCAAAAATAATGTCATTTTTTGACGTTAAGTTGAACGTCAAAAAACATTATTTTTGCACCAACCTAATACTAATATTTTCCGGGAATTTATTATCCATTTTCTGTTACATGACAATGCTACAAGACAATGTTACAAGACAATGTTACAAGACAACGTAACGGTCATCCTGTGGGTCGTCGACAGAAATTATTTTTGCATTCTCTATGTATTTTGTTAAACGGATGATTAAATAAATCTAATTTAATGATTTTAAATTATCGCAATATACTCGACTGAAATTCGATCTAATGTAAAGTTTGCCCCTCATCCCTGTAATTTACGCGAAAAAAAGAAATATAAAAAAAAAACAAATCTGTAAAAAGTCAATCTTGTCTTCGCATAAACATTGCGGAAACCTCTATTGAAATATGTCTTTTTAAGAATAAGGTTTAAGAATCCGACTTATCTGGTCTCATCCGGTCATATCCGGTCATATCCGGTCTTATTCGGTCTTATTTGGTCGTATCCAGTCTTATTCGGTCTTATTCAGTCGTATCCGGTCCTATTTGGTCGTATCCAGTCTTATCTGGTCTTATTCGGTCGTATCTTGTCTTATCCGGTCTTATTCAGTCGTATCCGGTCGTATCCGGTTTTATCCGGTCGCATCCGGTCTTATCCTGAATGTAAAAGCTAAACTAGCTTGCGACCATATCACGTTGAAACATCGGTTCTCATAAGATCACCGAAGTTAAGCAACGTCAACATAGAACCGTATCTAGATGGGCGACCGCTTGGGAATACTAGGTGTTTGGATGCGCTCAAATACCCTTGGGAATAAAATGAATCCATCGCTTCTCCCCCCTCAGTTATCGGTTAATTAGTAAGACTTGTATCAATAAATCATTCTTACTTCAAAAAACTGTTATAATCTAAAAATATTTCCCAGCTTTAAATAATCAACAAAAGGTTGATAAGCCATAAAAAACGAATCAATCAATCAATTTACACTAAACTACTAGTAACTAGCCAAATCTCCACATAACGAACATTTATCTCAATAATAATTGAAAAATAATTCAGCAGACGATTTTATTTTATTTATGGTAACTGGATTTTTGGCGATTATCTTACTCAGTTTCCGTCGTTCGTGCATCAGAAAAATGCCGCTTTTATAACAGCCGCCATTCCTTCTGGAGATTTTTGGTTAAGATCAAAGTGTAATATCTGTTCTTATTATCAGTTTAATCTGATTCCCTTTCTCTACTTCTATCTCCCTTTTTTGCTGTCTTTCTTTCACTTTCTCACTTGAAACCAAGTAGTGTCTTTCCCCTCTTTCCATGCGATCAAAACGGAATAGTTCATTATTTACAAAGTATAGGCGGTTGTGTGAACTAACGAAAGGACAAGCACAATTATAATAGGATATTGACTACTTAGTGTCTGCTTTGTCAGATCCTGTCACAAACAAAATACAAGGATCAACATTAAAAGATTGAACAGCATATATTCATGTTAATATTCGGACATGTTAGTATTGCAGTGTGCGACATGCTGAAAAATGGTAGTAACATCTTCCTGAAAGCCATAGAAGGCCATGAATTATTTATTCTTTGGGACTTTCATTAATATTGACAGACATATAAAAGCCAACAAGCTATGTATAATGATTAAAAAAAAACTCCAAACAAAAATTGGCTTGTTATAAATATGGTAGGGCCATTAGATCAAAATATATATTTGTTAAAGAATAACATAAGATAAGTAAATATAAGGATCTTGAAATCGAATTTGAGAAAATATGTCAACTTAGGTACTGGCAAGAACGTTAACAGGATACCTGGCAACCCCTGTTTACAAGAGATTCGAAATAATGTAGCTTCTCGCGTAATCAGGAGTCTTATCAATGTAAAGAAAACATCAACTGTGTACATATTAAGTATCGCTTACGATCAGAATTTGTGCAAACAGAATGCCATACTCCAGGTCACAGATAAAATCTTGGCAAAGGAGTGTACGAAACAGAAGGTAAAAGATAATAATAATAATAATAATAATAATAATAATAATAATAAGTAGTAGTAGTAGTATTAAAAGCAGTAGTTGTAGTACAAGGAAGTGATTGATTGGTTTTCAACGGTTTATCAGGTTATTTAAAGCCAGAAAATAATTTTAGATTCTAAGGATATATTTTGGCGATAATAATGCTTTACAAGTGTTACTAATTTCTTCTTTAAATTTCTTTTGCTTAATCAGTAGATTGATTGATTGATTCATTTTCTACGGTTTATCAACCCTTTGCAGGTTATTTAAAGCCAGAAAATATTTTTAGATTCTAAGAATATATTTTGACGATAATAATGCTTTACAAGTGTTACTAATTTCTTCTTTAAATTTCTTTTGCTTAATCAGTAGATTGATTGATTCATCCATTTTCTACGGTTTATCAACCCTTTGCAGGTTATTTAAAGCCAGAAAATATTTTTAGATTCTAAGAATATATTTTGGTGATAATAACAATTTACTGATACAAGGATAAAAGCTAGATTCATACCCAATCAATATTTGATAAAGTAGAAAGAATAATGCGGATATAAAATGAGGGATCAATTCTATGACTAAATCAGTATGTAAACTGATCCTTTAACTTTCTGGCTACGGTAGTTTCTATACAGATCAGAGTCACAATAACAGACGTATTTTAAGCTTAAATAGACATTTTTGCAGAATATTTGCTGAGCCAAGCAACGCGGACTTGTGAATTGAATGTTAGGCCTTATTCAGCTTTTCTTAATGCAGGTTGTTAGGCTCGTTGTTATAGACATTAACGCTCCAATGATAACTGGAAAGATAGTAACCTTAACGTTCCATGTCCTGGCAACTTTAATTCGTAGGTCAATGTACTTTTTAAACTTTTCTATTTATTTCATTTTGACATTAGGGTCACCAGGAACAGTTACATCAATTAAGAGACATTTTGTTTTTTGTTTTTTCAACAAAGCGATGTTTGGTTTGTTGACCTAAATAATGCGGTCTTTTTCGATATTGAAATTCCTGTAAGATTTTGACCTGGTCGTTTCTAAACACTTTTTTTTTGTATCGGTACCAATGTTAAACATTTATTTCAAATCTCATTTCAGATAGACATCTAAAAAGTATCAATTATACTATATTATTAATATTATTATTTTATTTCTTTTGATTTCTGGTGTGTACTCATTTATTTCCGGGTCCCAACCAGAGACGTAAGGTCAGAAATGGCATCATGACCTTTTCCACTGAGCAAAAAAAAAAAAAAAAAAAAAAAAAAAAAAATCACATATACATAGATAAAGCCCTTCGTAAGATGTGGACTGTACTCGTAAGAATCTTTTTTTGTGTTCCTTTAAAGCCTACCAAGAATCTCTTCAATGAGTCTATTGAAATCTTTTCCAATTAATCCGAGGGCTCCAACTACAACTGGAATTATTGATGTTCTCATGTGACACATTTTGGAGATTTCGATTTCAAGATCCTTGTATTATGATAGCTTTTTGAAGATCTTCAAAGATACATTGCAATCTGCAGAGACTGACATGTCAATAAAAAGAACATTTTCTTTTTGCGGTCTCTGATCTCGATGTCTGGGCGATTAGCTTTCATTGTTCTGTCTGTGTGTATTGTAAAGTCCCATAAGCCTTATCTCCGTGACCAGGTGTTGAGATGTTGTGAGTTTCCCGCGTGTCGGTGTATGAATTAAGACAAACACAGTTGTAGAGGAAAATACTGGTATATTCATAAAAGCAATTAACAATAGAGTGATTAGTAGAACGAAGGTTGGTTAGTACGAAACAATATCCAGTCTATAGTCCAACGGTATGTACCGGGTAAGCTTATCTGGACTGCTAACGCTGACGCTCTCTCTGACGCTCTGTCACTCTCTCTCCAGAGCTGACTTATATAAGAGGGACCAGTCCATTACTAGTTAGAAGGTGGGTGCGCCCCAACACCAGGTCTGAGTAGTTTTCATACCAATTTTTTGTAGTTTATTTTATTTAAAAGTTTCAGTTTTTCCTGTGCAGATATTGGCCCACTCTGTCATGCCGGGTTTTATATTAAGTCGATGCCAATACCACGCAACCTGATACAAGATGATCGACTATTTCTGGATATTTATCACATAATCTGCATTTTGAGTTAACACAGTTTTTCAGTATGTGTTTGGTAATTTCAAGTTTGTAAGCATTGGTGGCGTGTAGCAAGAATAAAACCCTCGGTTTCAGCTTTTAACCCAGCACTACATAGCAACTGATGAGTACGGGGTCTCTGTACATCATCTTGTTTAGTACGATCAGAGAATTGACCGTGAAGCGGTTTATCTTGCCATCATTTCTATATCTGGTCGGTTGCATTTGCCTTTGCTTTCTTTTTTAAGTATTTTGCAACTTCAGTTTGTGTGTTATGCTTTAATTTTATTTCTTCGCCCATTTGAAACGCCATTTTGAACCTGTTGGCTTCCGTTATTGATGAACAAAGTCGCTTACTACTTTCGTGTTCTTTGACACTTATCATCATCCAGTCTTCTGTAGTTTCCAGGTATCTTTTGAAGGTCGGTTCTAGTTTTGTAAGCCAGTTCTAGTGGAACTAATTCTCTGTCTCCTTCAGATCTGGGCATATACAGACGATCAACATTAGCTTTGGGATGATGCATGCGGTTACAGGTGAGAAGCTTTCTCGTTTTGGCATCCATTCGTTTAATATTAGCCATGGTCCATTTAAGGATGTTGAAACTGTATTGCACGACAAGGACATCCAATGTGTTTATGGCTGATATTCTGTTTTTTGAATTCAGCTCGGTATTCAATACCTGTAGTACTCCTTTCTTACCCTCTCCTTCATTTGGTAATGCTGTATTCCATCCCCTTCGCTAATTCCTAGGTACCTATATGCTTCTTCTTGTTCCAAGTCCCTAATCTTTATGACAAAATCTAAATCTATTAAGTGTGTTTCTGTAATTCTCCCTTTCTTGAATGTTACTTTTGCACATTTATCTAATTCGAAATTCATGCCTATGTCGTCACTGAAACATTTTACAGTATTGAGAAGGCCTTTCAACTCATTGTCGTCTTTGACAAAGAGTTTGAGATCATCCATGTAGAGTAGGTGAATGAATAGTTTCTTTTTAAGTTTGTAACCAGAGCGATTATTGTTTAGTTCATGCGTAAGGGGGATTAAGGACAAACAAAATAAAAGGGGTGACAGGGAGCCTCCTTGAAAGATTGTTTGTCGGATATTCAGGCGGTTGGAGATGGCAGTACCTCTGGTGTGATTTAGGTATAATGTGGTTTTCCATATATCTAAGCCGTGTTTAAAGAAATTTACTATCACGGGGTAGACTTTGTACATTTTCAGAGTCTTAAGAATCCAAGAGTGTTGCATACTATCAAAAGCTTTACGATAATCGATCCACGCTCCGCTATGATTTCTACATAGTCTCCTGCAATTTTCCTGGATCATTTTGTTTATCAGTATTTGATCTTTGCAGACATATGACCCTCTCCTGCATCCTATCTGTTCCAGTGGAAGAATGTTGTTTGCTTCGGAAAAAAGTTTAAGTGCAGTTCGTCAGGATAGACGTGATCAATTTATACGTGGTGGACAGATATCTTATTGGCCTATAATTTTTCGGGTTATCTGTTCCACTCGTTATTGGCATCAGATATGTAATACCTTCAGTGATCCATTCCGGGATTTCATTAGGATTATTTATAAGCATCGATAGAGTTTGTGCAAGGGTTTTATGGATCCATTCTGCATTGGGGTTATATTCCTTTGGGCTGCTCCAAATATTCTCTCCAAATTTCTGCACTTTGCCAATGATTATCGTCTTGCCCAGGACGCGGATGTAGTTTATCGTCTTACTCAGGTCGCGGATGTAGTTTATCCTCTTACCTAGTATGTGGATGTAGTTTATCGTTTTACCCAGGACGCGGATGTATTTTATCCTCTTACCCAGGACGCAGGTGTAGTTTATCGCCTTACCCAAGAGGCGGGTGTAGTTTATCGTCTTATCCAGGACGTGGATCTAGTTTATCGTCTTACCCAAGAGGCGGGTGTATTTTATCGTCATACCCAGGGCGCAGATGTATTTTATCGTCATATCCAGGACGCAGATGTATTTTATCGTCATACCCAGGACGCGAAAACACTTGAGGAAAACGTCTTTCTTTCTCAAGTCCAGTGGCTGTTTATCACTCTTTCTAGTATTGATGGGTATTTCTTTCGGAAAATACAATTTGAAGTGATGTGGTGTTACACGGATCGACAGACATCCAAAGAGTGAACAACGACTAGAACGATGTAATAATAACAACAAAGATGATCGTATTGATCTGAATGTAAATAAGAAATATCGTATTTATCAATTTTCCTGTTTCATGCTTTCAATGCTTTGTGTTATTTTCTAAACTTTAACTCCATTTGGATTCGTTTCACGATAAACATACCTTTTTTGTCATCTCTCCCGCCTCTTCATTTAAAATCTAATTCAATTTGCGATGTGTCCCAACATGCGACAGCGATTTATAAAGTTTACTTTTCTATCTACTGTTGAGGATATTGAGTTGTATCTATATATTACCTTTTATGGCATTGATTGAAGCCTAGTGGCTAAACAGGTTTTCAGTCCAATTTTCAACCGCTTTTTTTTTCTGACCTGAAACTTCATTTCTTTTCTGACTTTTACTCATTCCAGTCTGTCTGCTTTTTTCTCTATTCAACTCTCGTCCGTTGTGTCTTCCCTCTGAGCCGGCCGAAAATCAAATCATCAACTCTCAGATTTGAAACTGACGAGCAAGTAAAAGAAAACAAAAAGAACCAAATAAAAGATAAAAATGAGTAACAGTTGGAAAAAGGGGAAAAATGCTTCTGCGAAGGTAATCAAAATAATTATTTATTAATTTCGATACATGTTTTTTTTTTCTTTTTTCTTTTCATTCGAGATTTTTATTTACGCCGAAAAAACAAACAAACAAAAAAAAAGTTCGATCACTCATTCACTTGTATCAGAGAGAAATATTAATTAACTTTTTTTTCTCTTTTTAGTGTTTATTAATAGTTGTTCAATGTGTTTGCTTATTTTTTTTCTTTTAAATAGCAAAAGGATATATGAATTCCATATTTTACAATTGTTAGGGAAATTGTCATTACAATTGTGAAGAAAATACTTCCTATGTCCCGTAATTATTATGAATTTCTATACATAATACATACTTTATGCATACACATTATTGGGACAGATGTAATGCAAAAATAAACGATTGTGTGCGATTATAAACAGATAAACTTCCTCCATTTTTATGCATGAAGGTTTGTCAGGAGATGCTTTTTTTTAACTGAGGCTGAAGGAATATCTACCATGGCTCATTCGGTAAAGACAGCTTTCATTTGTGTCTGACAAAAAGAAAAACTTGAGAAACTCGTTACAATAGAGATATCTCCACTGATATTTTTTACATTTGTTCCCACCCCACTAGACTTATTTAATTTTATAAAATTTCAAGAAATTAATTTTTGTACGTCTTAATGTTATATTAATTATACACAGAACTCTTTGAAGAATTTAAATCATTTTTTTTGTAAAACAGGAATCCCAGTTATCAAAAATGTGCTCGGAATTTTAAAAAGAAAATGATCATACCATGATGAAAAACTAACCCCAAACTTAATAAAAACAAAGCTTTATCGTTAAAATCTTTACTTTTATTATTAAAAGGAAAGAACAAAGGATTTTTTGATTATTGAACTATATTTTTTATCCTTTTTAGAACATTCGAAATTTTGGTTAAAAATCTTTTTTCTTTCTTGCGTCAACGAAAGGATTATAAATTAGTATAGAAAATTTTAGCGTCTTCTTTGTGGAGAAAAAAACATTGATTTTGAAATTCTTGCAAATAATTGTCGGATTTATTCACAAATGAATGAAATTATTATAGAAAATCTTGGTAAAAACACATTTTTTTTTTTACATTTGTTACCTACCCCGTACACTTATTCTATTTTATAAAATTTCGATAAATTAATTTTTGTACGGCTTAATGTTATATTAATTATACACAAAACTCCTTGAAGAATTTAAAATCATTTTTTTTTTTGTAAAACAAGAATCCCAGTTATCACAAATGTGCTCGGAATTTAAAAAAAATGCAATAAAACTGTAACAATATTTAATTAGACAAAATTTTTAATTGTTTTATGAATAAGACGTGTTATAGACACTATTGTCTTAAGAAAAAAATTCGATGAATAACGGATTTTTTCAAGAATTGCATTCATTTTTTTAAAAATTTTAATTTATAAAGTTTTAAATCTTTTACATTTCTGTAAATTAATACAGAAAATGAACCGACTTTACAATATGTATTTTTGGAATGTTTCCATTTCATCACTGATGAGGGGATTGGTGATGTAATTGCGTTCATACAACAGGAAGAAAAAAATCAAAAAGCTTGGACAAAACATAAAAGAAACGGTTACACAATAAAAGCCTATTTGTTTATCAAATATGAATTATTTACGTTCTAAGCAATTTAGCCAAAGAGCCTCACGTATTGAATAGAATTTTCTGAGATACAAAAAACATTTTAGCAAAAAATCGGTTTGTTCAGTCACTGTCAAATTCAACTAATACAAGGCTTGGGAGTCTCTCAAGGTAGAGAGTTACTGTTAAAATTGTAATGATTCATTGATTTGCTTTTTTACGGTTTACCAACCTTTTTCAGGTTATTTAAAGCCAGAAAATATTTTTAAATTGTAAGATTTGTATGGAGATAATAACGATTTTATTGAAACAAGTCCTACTAAATAACCCATAGGTGAGGGGTAAAAGAGGTGGATTCGTACCTTTTCCAGGGATATTTTTACGTAAATGAATATAATGAACCTAACTGGAATTTGAACTCGACTCGCCGAGTTTCAATTGTGAGCCATCGTTTACTACACCACACGCACATCCAACTCAGAAGAAAGAAAATGGAAGAAGAAGAAGAAAATGGAAGAAGAAGAGGAAGAAAGGGTAGAAGGAGAAGAAGGAGAAATAAGTAGAAAGAGAACACCTTCTCAAAACGTCTACACAGATTCCAAAGAGCCATCATAAATAGCTTAAGAAATACAGCCTATTTATTATTCTCTCTATACACAATGTTTTATAACACTCATAAATATAAAATAAACATTATTTGACAATAATTTACCGAACCACATAATGAATAAACAAATTCAATTAACTTGAAAAGGTAAAAAATTATAATAATAATAATAACTATATAAAAAAAACCTTAAATTAGTTTACAGAAACCAAATATAAACCGAAGAATTCGACGAAAAGATTCTAAGAAAACCAACTTACAGATACATATCAACATACAGATATATATCAACATACAGATATATATCAACATACAGATACATATCAACTACCAAACATAGAAAATAAAATCTTCAAGAAACTGTTGTATATGAATTCGTTTACCCAATTGGCGAATGTCTCTCCAATAATAACAATTCAAAGACTATATACATTTATTCCACAATCATTATATTATCGCGCCAGTTAAGTTGCCATACATCTGATGATAAACAGTTACATTTCATATTACCAGCCAACACGATAAATACTAGAAATCTGCTAAATACTTATCAATAACACAAATTACCATACGATATAAACTGTAAAAAAAAAGAACAATAAATAAAAAAGATTATAAATATTAGAAGTCTAAATCATAAAAGATTAAATCCGAAAAGAATAAAATTTCATTCAATTTAGGAAAGCACATACGAAATATATTTCACAATTAAATAAATACAAATAAAAAAAAAATAAAAAAAAAATATCTACATGACACCACTTCATGGTGTCATGAAGGTACGGCACGACAAAAAATTGTCACGTGAAGACGTGAAACTCTCGCAAAGGAACAATGTGTACAAATAGATACAGCGCTATCAACAATAAAAAAAACATTTAAACAATGGCTTCTGAAAACCAAAATTGTTCAGAAGACAATTGGACATTTCATGTTCAAATTCTACCTGGATACCAGAAAAAATGGTCTGAACTATTGATAAATTGAATAAAATAACAAAACAAAGAACTTTCGTGGGTTTTCAATCAAACTGCAAAAACAAACCGCTGCCCAAATTTATCTGTGTATCTATCTCTTCATTTTCCCTATATCCCATTCTCTGATGAAGCTTTAATAAAAGTGAAACGTGTTAGATTGATAAACGTTTCCTATTTGTTCTTTATCTTATCATATTGTCGGATTCTGATCCATATTTCATCCCTCCCGATCTATCTATCTATCTATCTATCTATCTATCTATCTATCTATCTATCTATCTATGTGCGCGTGTGTAATTACTATAACTGGTGGTTTCGCCTACATAAAGAGGAGTCTTGTTCGAATCCTGCCGAAGAACACATTCTCTTTATTAAAGACTCTCGAAAAATACAGGCCAGTAGACGTCAATTATTCTGTTTTTTTTAAAGGCACAAACAAAACAGTGACGTCTATTCAAACACGAGTATCCCCTAAAAAATAACGTTTAAAGTAACAAGAAATAATGTTTGATCAAATAATACATTAATTCCTATATATATATATATATATATATATATATGGTTTGGGATCAAATATAGAATAAATATGGCTTAGAATCCGACAGAAAGATAGAATAAGGAACAAATCGAAAAATTTAAAAAATTTTAAATGTTTCGCTTATTTTTAAGCTTCATCATAAAAATGAAATATGCAGAAGAAAAGAAAAAAAAATGCCAGACGTTTCTTGTCTCCTCCATGTTTAATTTTCTGATGAAGTGAAATAAAAGCGAAACGTTAAATATATATAAACGTTTCCTATTTGTTCATTATCCTATATATATATATATATATATATATATATATATATATATATATATTTTTTGTGGCTCATATATATATATATATATATATATATATATATATATATATATATATATATATATATATGAGCCACAAAAATTACAAAAGTATTGGTAAAACCAACACAATGCCTTACAGGTGACCAAAGAAAAAACAATAAAATAAAAGAAAAAACAAGAGAAAAACCGATAGAAGAAAAGGGGGAAAAGAAACATAAACAAAAAAAGAAAAAAACAAAACAAAAGGTAGCCATATACCTAAACAGTAATAATACAGTGCTCTACTGTATAAATTATCAAGACAGAGCAAATAGGCTTCCCAGCTTCACGATTCGGAAAGAGACACAATTTGGACCGCTACTTAAGTTCCACGTTCCCGCGATCATCAGGCGACCAGAGCGCAAATGAAAGAAAGAAGAAGGGACTATTTATATTAACAACACGGGATAAAAAAAAGAAAGAAAAATATTTGTGTGTGTGCGTATGTATCTGCTTGTTCATTCATTTATGCGTTTTTAGTGAATACACACATATATGTATGTATTGTGAGTTTAACGAATATTTAGAATACTATAGTTTGTAGTTGGGACATCTTGTAATTAAATATGTCGAGCCTTAGGTGGACCCCATAGAGATTGTCGTTAGTCTGCAAGTAAATATGACCGTTATGGCCACAGAATAAGATACTGGTTGTGTATGCTCTAATAGTTCGTTGCCTCGTGGGGGTATGTCTAATATTTGGTGAATGAAAGGGAGAGTGTATACCGAATGTAGAATAATTTTTTACTTTATGTTATGTAAATAGATTTCTGCCACTGAGGGAATCTAAGATATAGTTACAAAAGTGTACGGAATATTAAGTTGTATTTAGTTGGTAATGATAGTAATTTAATATGGTTCAATGTTTTTGACAGTTCATATATGAGGGTAGGAATTTCGGAGAAGATAGGTCTTAAAGGAGCACCAGGTTTATGAATTCTAACGGATACATGTACCCGCCACGTCCAGCACTTTCCAATTACTATATATATATATTTATATATAATTTCTAAAGAAGTAATGAATTTTTTATTTATAAATCCGACAGATTTTTATCACTTAAGAAGTTATTTTTAGTGTCTACTCATCTTTGACTAGACGCTCTGTTTGTTTTAAACAATATTATTTTCATTTAACAGACTGAATATTCGACAAGATCTTATTAAAAAAAAAAGAAGAAAAAAGTGCCCTTTCTACAGGATTCGAACCTACGACGCCTCCTTCGCAGAAAAAGAGCCGTCATTAGTTCCGAGCCGCTTTTAACCAATTCTGCCACTAAGGGCGTAACCGTCCAAGCAAGGCCGAACACTGCACACCTTTCTTGTTTTAGATTCCCGGGAGTTCGTAACTACTCTGTTACGTACCCGTAACGCAAACAAAACGATTTCTAAAGAAATAATGGATGCTCTTTATTTATTAAACCATAGAGATTTTTTATCACATTAAACATTATTTTTTTGTTGGATGAACGTATTTGAGTAGACTCTCCGTTTATTTTAAGCAGTATTTTATTTTCATTTACCACCTTGAATAAATAATATTTAAAGTGATAATATATATATATATATATATATATATATATATATATATATATATATTTATATATCAAAATCAACACCCAGAGGCAACAGTTTCATGTTAAACGAAATCATCAGACCAGACGATTGCGCTAAGCAAGAAACTCTCGCCTTTGAGTATTGACTTCAATATCCACTTTTATATTTACATACGGTCTATCCCTGATATTAAGCACTTTAACCCATAAATATAATATAACTTAATATTTTTTTCGCATATATATATATATATATATATATATATATTTATTTATATATATATATATATATATATATTATTTATTTTATTATATACTTTAGTATATTACAAGAAAAACATGTAAAATTGCTACACAATTGCAGCCGTGTTTCAACGCATAACAATGTGTCTCCTCAAGCGATTGCTTGCTCATATATATATATATATATATATATATATATATATATATATATATATATATATATATATATATATGAGCATAGTGATTAAAACGTTCGCATTCTGACCATGAGACCCGGGTTCAAATCTCACGATGGTCGATTTGTTATCGGACTGGAGAGGTCCCAGTGTGCGACACGTTTGGAAAGTGCCTGAAAATCATACCACGTGAGTGAAATTGGGTAGGCGGAACCCTTTGCGGCCGTCGATAGCTGTGCTAGCATGAAGTCACAAGTAATCGTGGCATAGGGTTTGGACTTGTTCAAAAATGCTGATCACTCTAGATAACACGCTCTCTCTCTCTCAGCATAGTTGCAGGTGGGCTCTATGGGTGTTGAATAAACAGAAATGCGCCTGAGCAAGCGCGTCTGCAGTAGGCCTTGGCTAGCCCTCTAATAGACGGGTATCGAATACGAGTGCCCAGCTATATATATATATAATAGTGTACCGTCAAAATTGGCGGCAAGAAAGAATGTATTGTAAGTAATTTTCGTTTAATCCAAGTACAATTTTATAATTTAATTTTGTAAGTTTGTTGTTAACGCTAATAATTGAACAGTGTACAATTTTTAACATCTCAGGAAAGATATCCGTATTTTATTTTCAATGTGTGCGTACGTGCGCATAGATCTTGTGTCACACACCTTGGGTGTTCTTGAGAGTCAAATTTGCTGAGAAATTAGAACATCAACGATCCCACAATTCAAGTCACCCGGAAGAAAATTAACTTTATGTGAAGTTTAATTCAAGCTGAAAAAAAATATAAACCTCAGCCAAGTTTTGTCAAACATCTATTTATCTTCTCTCCCTAAACCTTTCTATTTACCCTCCTCTCTCTTTCTTTCTTCCTTTCATTCTTTCTTTCTTTGCAGTTGTCTATCAGATTCTTTTCGTGGCTACTTTCTGTCCTTCCTTTAGCTTTGATTGTAGTTCGCAGGGAGAAGGAAATAAGGGGATAACTTTGTAGTTTGTGAGCGCGGTAGATTTTTGCGTGTGGACGTAAATGGATCATGACTGTGTGTCTTATGTCAAGATTTTGCGCACTTCCTGTCAATTGTTTTACAATTGTTACACAGCAAAAATCTAAATATATATATATATATATATATATATATATATATATATATATATATATATAGTTCTCCGGTCATTGGCGTGTTTGTCTAAAAAAATACGTCTAAATTCACCTTTAATCCCGGTTTGAGGCAATAGGATGTCTAGCCACACTGATAAGCTGTGAAACAGCAAAAACAGTCTGTCTATGGATGACAATATATATATATATATATATATATATATATATATGCTGTAACCTAGGGAAGGTTACTGTATAGAATAATCACATAATACTCTTCATGAAGTTTCATGCGTAGAAGAAACAGTCAAGAGCTAGAATCTCCAACTCCAGACCAACATACAGTATTTACTACTGTATTTATGTGTATGGCGCCATTATCGTCCGTAGGTATGCTACAAGAATATATATATATATATATATATATATATATATATATATATATATGTAGGTGGGCGTATTATATTTATGGATATATATATATATATATATATATATATATATATATATACCTTCAGAGAATCAATAAAAAAATGAGCGTATTATGTTTTAATGCCCCAAACTTAATGAAAACAAAATTTTATCGTAAAAATGTTGTTATTTTTAGAGGAAAGACCGAAGGATTTTTTGATTATTAAATTATATTTTTTGATCCTTTTTAGAACCTTTGAAATTTTAGTTTTTTTGGGGGGGGGGCGGGATTAATATAGGAAATTTTAGCGTCTTTTTTACAAGAAAAAAAAAGCATTGATTTGGAAATTATAGAAAAAAATCGAATAATTGTCGAATTTTAATGAAGCTTTCAGAACTTATTAACAAATGAATCAATTTGTTTTTGTAAAACAGGACACCCCCCCCCAGTTAAAGAAAATCCGGTATGAATTATCAAATAAAAATGCAATAAAAGTAAGACATTATTTAATTATAAAAGCTTTTAATTGCTTTTACAAATAAGACATATTGACGCTCACGTTATATTCTTCAAGTAATTTTTACAGATGACATATCTGTAGAAAAAAAATTAGATAAACTTCTGTCTTTCAATCAACCTGTCAACACGTCAAATAGTGATCTACGGCTGTGTTAAAAATGCATTTTTTGCGATATTTTAAACTTAAAGTAAATAATATTTGTTTCAAATTATATTAATCAAACTTTAAATCAGATAATATTCCTCAAATAAAGATTCAGAAAACTATATTTTATTTTTGAAAGATTTTTAATAAAGAGAATTACATTGTGATGGCGGATAGCTAAAAATGGCGTGATTTTTATGGTTTCAAAACAAAAACACTTTCCAACCAATTTAATTTAGTTTTGAAATACAGCAAAGAATTTTGCTTGTTGGAAATATTAAAAAAATTAACCTATTAGCTTGAAATTAAGACTAAAATAAAAATTTCAAGAAAGAGTTTTCATTTTTAAAAATTAATTTTAAAACTTACGCAAAGTGGAAAACAGTCTGTGTAACGCATTTCGTCCTCTAGAAGGACTTAATCGAACTAAAGTAATGTTTTTCTTGATGGAATTATATATGTGTTGACGGAGGCGATATAAGTATGCGAGTATTGTTAACCATATTCTCCCATATGTGTGTACGTGTGTACGTATGTGTACATGTCTATAGACAGACCTTTTATTACTGAACGGCATATAAATCATATATAATATAGTCTTTATAACTCCGGCATACAATTGTGATTTTTTTCACACGACCAAAATGTTGTGGTTTTGAAAAAATGTACAAAAGAATGAAAGGTTGTACCATGTCTAAATAAACCTGTAAATGAATGTTTGGCGTTTTTAATTGCTAGAATACGAGAGTAGAAAAGCAGATTTTTTCGGTTATGGTGAGTTCTTCGCAACTCACTCTGCATTCCAGGCCTTCTGCCCCATAAGGCTCACCTTAAGAAATATCGCCGTGCTGGGTTTGACGATGATCCACATCCATCGCATGACCTTTGATCGGGAGGCCAAGGTCTACTCTGACCCGGGGTGGTAGTACCTGTTAGGGTCCCAGCTATGGGCAAATAGTGAACACCCAAACTGGGGTTAAAACATGAAAATATAAAAACACATTTTTATAGAAAAATATTATCATTAATATATTTTTGAAAAAAAAAAGTTACCAAAGGTCCCCCAAAATTAAATTTCGGCATTAAATGACTCGTAAAGTGTTGATATGCCGTTAAACAAATCAAACGAAACCGAACTAAGAAATATCGCCAGAATAAACTTTGATTTTTTTTTTAATTGATTTTTTACGGCTTATCAACCTTTCATCTTTTAAAGCCAGAAAACATTTTTAGATTGCAAGAATTTTTTGGCGATAATAATGATTTATTGATACAAGGCCTACTGATTAACCCATAGGTGGGGGAGAGAGAAGAGGTGAATTCATACCTTTCCTAAGGGTATTTGTATGTAAATGAATATAACGAATGCGACTGGAATTGGAACTCCGCTCACCGCTTTCCAACTCCGAGCCGTTATCCATTGCACCACCCTCATATCCAAGCGTACAGCACCTGGTCCTCCCAAGCGATCACCCATTTAGGTAATGACCAGGCTCGACGTTGCTTACATTCGATGGTCGTACGAGAACGGAACCTTATTCAGAATATTTAATGATTAATTGACTTCATATTTGCTAAGCCTAGTAGGTGAACAGGAAGATTGTATTGCGCCAGGCTTCTTAAGTTGAGCGGATCCACCTTCTTAGAAAGATATAATTCACAATCCAGATATTTTGTATAGGATCGAACACAGGTCTCTGACTAGGATGAGAAAACAGGCGGTTGAAACGTCGTGAATATGACAAAAAAAAAAAAAGATGAGGATAACAGTTCGAACAATGTAAATAGTGTAAATAATATATTTCTCCTTTGAAATTCGCTTAAAAAGTCCTACGAACATTCGTTTGACCCAAATGTTGTTATTCTCTTTAAAATGTATTCATTTTCAATCTTCTTTCCATGTTATTTGCAATATTCGTCGGGAGAACCACATATTTGTTATTTCCGGTGTTTACTTAATTTGTGACGAAATTGTCTAGCATTTACCTACATATAAGGGAGTAGATCTCGGTGAATATTTTTTTAGAATATATAAAATATTTGAGTAATAGAACTCCAAACAAACTGGTAAACAGGTAGAATTTATGACAAAAAAAAAAAAAAAAAAAAAGTAAAGAAAATAAGATAAAAGAAAAGAAAGAAAGTTATAAAAAAGCAAAATGTCGCCAGATCAGCAAAATGTTTTATGTCTTCTGTGAAATTCAAATTTGACGAGAGAAAAAAGTGCTGAGACGCGAAAGTTGATGTTATAAATAAACTACAAAAGAAAGTTTGTTTATACCCTTTGTTGTTCCCTAAGGTCTGTTTATCTAATTTTCCCACGGACATGACTAACTGGAACATTCGTTTCATTAGTCACATTACTTTTGGCTTTTATTTTCCGTTACTATTTGGTTTCGATTGACTAAGCATTTTCACAAACATTTAACATATATACTTTTTATTTGTGCTACTAAGTGACAACGATTATCTTCTGCATCCTATAACATATATATATATATATATATATATATATATATATATATGCACATTTCATTGAATACGACAGTCAAAGTGCTTTGATTTATTTTTTTATACAATTTTATATTTATACATGTGATCTAATAATTTTTCTTTTCGGCTGATAAAAAAAACAAAAAAAAAACTGTCCAATTGTTCTTTTTATCCGAGCGCTTTCGGCTATACATTTAACCATTACTTGTTAACAGTTAATATATTTCAACCTTGAAAATGGTTAAATGTAGAGCCGGAAGCGCTCGGATAAAAAGAACAATTGGACAGTTTTTATATAATTTATCAGCCGAAAAGAAAAAAACATTAAAATTGTCTGTTGTATTCAATGTGCATAAAAGAAGGATTGCTGCCTAAACACACTCACACTCACACGCACACGCACGCACGCACACACGCACATATATATATATATATATGTTTACCCAATACATGGCTCAAGGGCCACTCAAGGTAGAGGGTTACTGTGTGGAGTTGTATTAGCGTAAGAAAGGGCAAGAAAACAGGAAAAATAGATAATTTTAGACTCGAAAAGGTCAAGATTTAATTATCGAAAAAAAAATTCAGAGTTCAGGTGGAGACGTAAGTAGTCTAGAGTTGAAGGAAATTTTAGAAAAGACCGGAAAAGCAATTCTAAACAAGGAAAAAAGGATAAACTTCTACTCCTGTTCAAAAGACAGGTGTGGCACCTTGCATTATTAGAAATATTCATAGAAATATGATTTAATTTTTTTTTTTTTACTCGGTTTATTAAACAGGTTGTTGATTTTTTTTTTTTAAACGGAAAATAATTGAGTTGAAAATAATTCACTAAAGTTGTACTTAGACGATCCTAAGGAAAGAAGAAGGAAGGGGAAAGAAAAAGAGGAAGAAAGGAAAAAAAAAAAAGAAAGAGAGATGGATGATGCATGACCCGGTCATAAGCGAAGATAGGTGTCAGAAAGATATCTTGGCCTGCGTGTTGGCCGAATTTTAAAAGACAATAGAGAATTGTTATTTGAAATGAAAAATCATTTAGAGGGAGAAAAAGAACCAGGCTTGATGACAGTGTATTGGGATTGATAAGAATATCGGTCAAAGCACCTAGCCTACTTTTGCGTGCGTGGAAAGACTCATTGTCAAATTGGAGAAAGGGGAATTTCTTTTTAGAACAATAGAAACGAAATTTTTTTTAATCGGAGAAAAAGTGTCTTTTGGGTTGAGGGGAGTGACCGGTGGAACTGTATACAGATTCTGACCTATTAAGAATTGGAAACCCACGATAATAAAGTGGGGACATTTTCAATGTAGATAA
>CAHIKZ030000005.1:1140000-1182500 GCA_903632075.3 Acanthosepion pharaonis | reverse complement strand
ACTTCAATGTTCACTTATATATATATATATATATATATATATATATATATATATATATATTCTGATGCCTTTGATGTTATTCATGAATCACTGATTCTTGTTTTGCTGGTTATTGTTGATATCTTTAGTTTTTTTTTTATTTATCTCCGACGCGAATAATTCATATTTTATATATGAACGATTTTAATTAGCTAAATAATACAAAAATAACAACATCTCCACTTTCTCAGAAAAGAATAAACAGAAACTGAGATTTACACCCCCCCAGAACTGCCTATAAACACTCGTCTCTGTTCACATTCATAAAAGTTAATCATAAGATCTAGCAGTAATTGTGTGAATTTCACGGTTTTCCTATTTGAATTTTCTGATGAATCATAATGAATCATAATTCTGAATTCTGAATCTTAATTCTTTAATTAATCATGGCGAGTTTTACCATTATAAAATACCCATGAAAAATCTATTTTATCGTTAAATATTTGAGCTTAACAATTTTAACGGAATATTGCAATAGCAATCTGTTATACTACCTATTCTATGGTAATGGAATCTCCCATAGACAATAAGTAGTAGTAGCAGTCACCAGTTCGGGTCAGAGTGGTGTTTAGCGCGTCAGACGATATCGGACATTGAAGTACCAACCATCAAAACTAGATTGCTGCGTCAACTCTTATTTTCAAGTTCCTAACGTTTTGTACGTTGAACCTAATTTAGGACGACTTCTTGAAATATAAGCCTCCAATGTGAAAACTACTCCACAACACAATCATAATTATTAATAATTCTTATTTAAAGAAGTGAGAGCGTACACATGAAAAATTAAAAAATTGACAAAGTTTTCGATTTTTCACTGCAGCAGACGTTAAACGAATGAGAGTGTTATTGCATTTTCTTTCGGATTCGTTGCATTCACCTACGCACAAATATATTTCGGAAAGGTATAAATCCATCAATTCTCCCACCATCTATGGGTTAATTAATAAGAACTGTTAGTACTAAATCATTATTATCGCCCCTACTCCCAAATTCTTACAATCAAAAATATTTTCTGGTTTTAAATAAACTGCAAAGGGTTGATAAGTCGTATCAATCATCCATTCATTACGAAAGCGTGAAGTGAATACAGACAGAAGCACAGCAAAGAGAACAGATACTACATTTTGATCGCCACCCAAAGGCCGTGTAAGTATAGCTCAGGGTCATAATTTTGCTAAACCAATGAAGATGTAACTCACTGCGTAGTCATCTGCTAGATAAGCTTCCTAGCTGTTGATCCACTGCAAGGCGCATCTTCCTTCTTTTTTATTTTATTTGTCTAGTCCTTTCAGGGCGTAGGCGATCCTAACTCTTCACAACTTCTGGTTTTGTTGCTCTAAGAATTTGCTTAATCTTTTACCATCGGTTCTTTTTATCTTTGTTCCATCATCCATCATCTTCTCTATGCCTTCTGTCCTCATATGTGCTCCAGAAACTTCAACTGGCTCTTTTTGATTGTAAGCTTTTTGCCTTGTTCCGATTTTGATTGTAAGCATGTTTCCGTGTTCCGATTTTCGCAGGT
This sequence comes from Acanthosepion pharaonis, assembly GCA_903632075.3. NCBI lineage: Eukaryota > Metazoa > Mollusca > Cephalopoda > Sepiida > Sepiidae > Acanthosepion > Acanthosepion pharaonis. Next base: position 1,180,939 of record CAHIKZ030000005.1, on the reverse strand, counting down.
TCCGTCCACATTTCTGTCGCATTCTCTTCTTATTTTTATACTAAATCTTCATTCAATATAAGACACAAGAGCCTTTCAAGGTAGAGGGTAACTAAGTGAGGTTGTTGTATGAACATAAGAGGGGGAGAAAGAAATAAGTGAGGATTCGTACGTTGACCCTAGGCTTGGCGAGGTTATGGTTGTAGTCTTGGGGAAACATCTTCGCGGGAGTAGGTTGTTCTTTATTCGTAAAGTGATTGTCCAGGATTAATTGTTCAGCAAGGAGTCAACCGGGATCATCGAATCGATGTGAACGTTTCTTTCTTTAGGTGCAAGGCTATAGAACCCAGTCTGGACTACTATTTACTTATAGCTGGGGAGGGTATTAGCACATAAGCGATTCTAATGAACTCGACTGGAATTCGAACTCGGTTCCCCGATTCCTCCATTTGTGTCTCCTCATTACTCTACCTACTGCCATATAGACGGACCGAAATGCAGTTCTGCAATAGTTTTTTGTTTCTAACGATATTTTCTTATCTCCTAATAAATTGCTTATTTTCTGGAAGTCATCTTTATTCCTATACGCTTTTAGCCATTCTGTGCCATATTTTCTGTCATCTGTTATTACATTATGCAGATGGTTAAATTTTCTGTATTTTCTGTATTTTCAAGTCCTTAATACGTATCTCCAAGCCTAGACTGTCTCTTTTGTTGACAACCACAAATTCGGTATTTGTAGTCCTTGTGTCGGAACTGAAGTCGTTACACTAGAGAGTTTGCAATACCTGTTTGTTAACCATCACTCTATCACAAGCATCTCAGTGGTTCTCGTTTTTTATTTACTGCCTTTTTGCTGACAAAATTCGATGTGTATTACCAGAAAATCGAGTTACAGTACAAAAATAAGAAAAAAAAAAAGTATATCAAAGTAAAAAAAAATCCAAGTTATAAAATATGTACCGAGTAAATCACAGAATTTATCTTTACTTATCACCGGTCGTGTCGAGACTGGCAATGGCCATAAAAGCTTACTTTTTCTTTATATTTTGAATTCTTGCCGACGTCATTACTTTCATTTCCGCATAAATATCCTCGAAAAGAATCATTGGTCGTGTCGAGACTGGCAATGGGCATAAAAGCTTATTTTTCTCCTTCAGTAGAATTTAGAGAGCGAGAGAGAGAGAGAGAGAGAGAGAGAGAGAGAGTTTGTATAAGTTCACACTCTTTCACACTATTTTTCGCCAACAGAAGCCACCCACTAGTAACGAAATATCTTTTTCAAGAAATCTGGTGATCAGACAGTACGCAAGGAGAAGTGGATTCATGCCTTGTTACTTTCACTTCTGTATAAATATTCTCGAAAAGAATCACTGGTCGTGTCGAAATACACACACACACACACACACACACACACACACACACACACACACATATATATATATATATATATATATATATATATATATATATATATACCTGTTTCATTAAAGATGACAGAAAATGTACTTCTATTAAGTTTTTATTTAATTTTTATTGTGTTCGAACAAGTGTTTTCTTTTTTGGACACACAGTGTGTATATAAAAACTGTCCGAATGTCCTGTAATTCTGAGCGCTTTCGGCTATACTTTCAGCCATTGTCAAGGATGATTTTATTTTTGCTTTTTAATTGGGTGTATGGGTTGTGTTTATATTTCTAGATTTATAGGGATGTTTCATTTTCCGAACACAGTCAGCACATTGTGGCCGTGTTCGTAGTTAATATTATTGAGTGTTGGATTTTTCTTTTTTTATTATTAAGGCTTCCATTATTACCAGACTCCATCTGAAACATACTATTAGAAGAAAATCTTAAGAAATTAAATTTAAATTAATTACAATTATCTTCTCTCCTTTCTTTTCTTCGACTTATTTTGTTAATTTCATTATTTTTAAGGTTTAATATTAAATAATATACCAACACATTAATATTAATTAATTAATATTAATTAAGTAATATATCAACACATCAGCGTCGTGAGAGCCAGATATATTTTAATTCAAACCGTAAAACTTTCATTTTGAGCTCAGCACCCAAGGATTGCGTCATGCATGAAACTCAGTCGTACTAGATATATATATATATATATATATATATATATATATGTGTATATGCTCTGTTTCATTACATTGAACGCTGCTTCATTAACACCTGCATTAAATAAGACACCTTTATCAGTATATGTGGTAATGGTCAATTTCTCTTCCTGGCACAGCCGTCAACAATTAGCACGAATTTTGCCGTTTTTTACCCTCCTTATAATGTTTACACCTCTCACTGTATTTCCAGACACAATCGGCGCGCTTGGTGTCACTTCTGTGGCTCTTCAACCTAAAAGATATCTATCTATATCTATATCTATCCCTCTATACATATATTTATATATATCTATGTATATATATTATCACTTTAAACGTTATTTTTAGTGGATACTCGTATTTGAATAGACGCTCCGGTTATTTATTATACAGTATATTTAATTTCGTCTACCGGCCTGAATACCCGAAAAATTTATTAGAGAGGAATATGCGCTCTAATAAGATTTTTCGAATATTGTCCGAGAAACAGTTAGCATAGAAGATTTTGAAGATCAAAGTTGACTGAAAAGCAAGAAGCCAGAAGAGAGTTCTACAAGCAAGAAATGCGATAGAAGAAACTGTTAGCATAGAACTTACGGTTACATCTAGGCATTTCAACTGTAAAATGATGAGACCTAGCTGCCAATCTAGTACTGCGCTTAAATTCATAATGTTTAGATACCAAAGCTGAAAGCTCATCAGAACAATTATCATGGAGATATTTATAGAAAGAGCAAAGCAGCTACTTTATAGCAGTATTTGCCGATTTGCCAGGTCAGAACCGATAACATTGCATATTCTTATTGAATTTTATCAAGAATCTCTAAATATAAAAGCAGAAGCATCAAACCAAATTTGACAGCAATATTCAATGCGTGGACGCATAGACGATCAGGTTACATGACTGACGAAGCAGATTTTTTCCCGCAGTAGGTTGCCATTTCTTTCTGCGGTAGACCAGCTGCCATCCAAGGCTATAGAACCCGGTCCGTCCTGCTATTTACCCATAGCTGGGGAGAGAAGACGAGGTTTATTACCTTTCGTAAGGGTATTAGCACGTAAGTGAATGTAATGGATTCGGCTGGAATTCGAACTCGGCTCTCCGATTCCTCAATCCGAATCACTATCCATTACTCCACCGACTTATAAATGTGAAAACGTTCATTACTGTCTACAACAGTTTCGAAAGGTATAATTAAAATTTCTTTGATAGTTAACGCTATCTGCGAAAGGCAACAGATTTCTAAGATGATATACTGGCTTCCACTGGCTTCCACAGATTGGAACCAGACAAGGTGGTCAAAAACGAAAGGTCTAATAATGTAAAAGGACATCGTCACATCCCTAAGGCATGGTAATAATAAGAAAGCCTCTGGGTTGGGCGGCTTGCCTAACGAGTTGTACGGGACGATGACGCATACTTTTGTTTCTCGCTTTGTAATTGTGTTCAAATACTTGTTCGTCTATAGTAATATATCACGAAAGATAGCCAGGAGTGTGGTTACTTTGCCGCAGGAATATAACGATGAACGGGAAATGGAGTGGAAGACTTCCGGTTTATGGCTTCACCTCAGCACAACACTAAAAAGTCTTGGTATATTGGTAGATTGTTGTTAATAGGCGGATTGGGGTCTGGAGCAGAATTGTGATATAAAGGGACAGACAATTCAGAACAGTATGCACTTGGCGAGTACAATGTTTAAGGAGTTAGATTATGACACCAGCAAAACGAGTTATGAACGTGGAGCAGTTCAAGTCCTTTGATAGGATAGTTCACTGGTTCTGGGTGTTGCCGGAGTCATTATTTTTTTTTACAGTGAGGTTTACCCTGTACAAGGCCCGGGGTCTACTCGAGGTAGAGGTTACGTTAGGGTGCAGTTTGTACAAATAGGAGGAGGAAGATAATGGTAAACCCTAGACCTGAACAGGTTAAGATTGCAGTGATTGGTGAAGCATCCTCTTGGGAGTCGGTTACACAGAGCAGTGGTTCATGAGAAGAAGCTATTCGAGTGGAAAGACCCTTGTTAAACCGGCCTTGTGCCATACCCCGCTCTTTGGGGAGCTCAAATACAGTGAGTGCGGTTGCAGTAGTGAACAGGAGTCATCGGCCAGAGTGTGTGTGTGCGTGGGGGAGGGTGCTTACGCTACTTTGAAGGAAACAGATTAGGGAACCTTATTACAAGCCAGAAGAAACTACAAATACAATTATTTTGAATTTTGCTATTAGATTAAGCATTTTTAATTATTTTTAATTTTTGACTAGTGTTGTTTTCATCTTAATTTCAAATTATTTTGTTTTATTAATATTAGTAATATTATCTTTGCATTATTTACATTTCTTAGATGAATACTTGTCCTCATTTTTGTTGCCAAATTCACAACATTTCGGCCGTTGTACACTCCGGACTTCTTCAAGTGATTGGAATTTCGAACTATGCAACGGCCAAAACGGTGTGAATGTTGCAATAAAGATGAGGACAACAGTCCGAACAATGTAAACAATGTAAATAGTTACAATACCTCATCTCAGAAATAGAGACAGGTGTTGAAGGTGAATATATCAACAAAGATGAGGACAACAGTCCGAACAATGTAGATAGTGTAAATAATTACAATACCTCATCTCAGAAATAGAGACAGATCGTAAATAAGGGCGGGGAGTACAACGGCCGAAACGTCTTAAATATGGCAACAAAGATGAGGACAACAGTCCGAACAATGTAAATAATTACAATACCTCATCTTAGAAATATAGAAAGATAATATTCTCTTATATTATTTTTTACATGAAGCATTGCTAATCATTAAATTTCATTTGAGGCAATTTGACGCGATGTAATGGTCAGCAATTGAATAGTAAGTTCGATCCTCACAGGGTTCCTTGTCCTTTTGACCTTCTGCAAAATGTAAGCGACGCTTAGAAATTCGTCATTATTAAATTTCAATTTATTTTGCGGGCAGTATTATTAATAGTAATATACTGAATTTTTATTCTTGAAGCATTGTCAAAATTGATTTTGACGAGCATTTTTGTCGTTTTATTTATGTCAATTGTTTAAACGAAATTGTGTTAATAATAACAGAGGGACCTAGCCAGGATCATCAAGCCAATACGAATGATCCTTTCCTTAGCTGTACAGGCTACCATTCATGCCTTTCCCTAGAGGATTAGGCGCGTAAATGAATGCAATGAACTTGACTGGAACTCGAACTCGGCTCTCCGAATTTCAGTCGGAGCCGATATCCATCACTCCACCGTGCCTCCATAAAATTGACAGCATTTCTTAAATGTAACATTTGCATTTATTATTAACTTGCCGTAAAAAAATGCCACATTTAATTAATTTTGCAGTTGCGTTGGTTATGTTTTTTGCAGGTGAAATCTAGAATTTGTATCTATAAAATTAACTAAATTGTCGCATATAAGAAAGTATACTGTCTTTCAAATCATTAAAATTTTAAAATATTCAAAAAAATCTAGGGCGAGACAAATGAAAAAATCTGTATTAGCAGTCTGGTCATCCCTATTTATGAGATATTTCCTTTCTAATATAGTACGTGCAATTTTCGGTTATTGATATTGCATAATGAATTTTGTTATCAAAAAAACGGAATATCTCATGACTATGAAGAGTAGATCAGGTTGAATAACCGATAAATGCATAACGTCGTATTGTGTTTTATATAACAGAATATTTTTTTATCGTTTTAAATTCAGTTGCTTTAAATAAATCTGTTGTGGTCACACAGAACATGTATAAAAACAACAGAAATTACGCTCAATATGGAAAGCTTTTTCCACTATTATCCCACACAAAAGGGAAATGTTGCTTTCAAGTAATACAGGCGTATGTAAATATTCTGAGTGAAGGTGAGCGTATCATTGATCGGTTTAGCGTTTCATTCAGAAACAAATTCCAAAACGCCAGATATACATAATTGAAAACAACATCAGAGTATTCGTTTGACGCCAAAGAATTGGCGACAAATAGATTTATTTGTAATTTTTGCAATCAAGCAGTAATTGCTTGCCTCATGACTGCGGTGTCAGAGGACGAACCCGGGCAAAAGCCAACATTTCGACTGTCACATGAGTCTTATGAGCCAGGGGTTGGCAACCTACGGCAAGCGTGCCACACGTGGCACACCAAGTAATTTCCAATGACACGCAGCCGCAAATGACATCACGAAGTCCGAACTATACATATATATACGCTGGACTGGTCATGTCTTGAGAATGTCTGATGACAGGATACCCAAGATCCTAATGTACAGCCAGTTAGATCAGGGCTACAGGAATGTAGGACGCCCATGGCTAAGATACAAATACAAGCTGAAAAGCAACTTGTCAGCAGTTAATATACCACATAACACCCTTGAGCGCTTAACTTTGGAACGGGTAGAATGGAGATCAACGTGTTTTAGTGGACTCGGCAAATTTCAATCTGCTTGTTTGAATCATCTTCAAGAAGCGAGAGCAAGATCTAAAAGGTCAACCAATCTAACAGTGATCTCATCTCACAATCCTCGCACTTGCTCCATATGCGACCCCTGTAAATCACTAGCGGGTCTTAAATGTCACTTAAGATTAGCGCATAAACTTTGATAACTGAACCAATAAGCTGGCAGTTCCTCATACGTCGAAACCGACAGGAGAGTCCATTATATATATATATATATATATATATATATATATATATATATATATATATATAACTATAGGTATCATGTGAAAATTTCACGGTTTTCCTATACGGATTTTTCTGATGAATCATGATTTTTAAGATCTTTGCGAGTTCTCCGACTATAAAATACTCGTGGAAATTCCTCTGTCCCATCGTTAAATATTTGAGCCTAACAACTAACATTAGTATAATCTTTTATAATAAAAATATAATATATAGAAAGAGAGAGAGAGAGAGAGAGAGAAAAAAGAAAGAAAGAAAGAAAGAAAGAAAGAGACATCGTATAAGTATATATTTTGTTGGTAAAAATGCAATATATTGAAAATGATAATGTTGACTTCCACTTCCTCTCCCTCCAGATATGGGTTAATTAGTAAAACTTGAATCACTAGTTGCCATAGATGGTCTGGTGCTACCGCTGTTCATCTCGAGGTCCTTGATAAAATCCAGAAACGGATATGCATTGTCTCGCTAACACAAAACAACGTTTCTCATATATCGTTTTCTTCTGTCTTTTCTCGTATTCAAAACGGAAAGGTCCATTATTTATCTGATGTAATGGCATAGCGTAATGCCCGTGCTAACTAACGCATTATTTAATGGAGGAACAAGCGGAATTAGAATATGATGGCACTAATTTCCGTAGTGTTGTCAGCGGGGTAATCAAGATTTTGTGAGCTACATCCTGTTGCTTTTGCCTGAATGTCGCCAACAGAAGCTTGTCTGTTACAATGACAACACCCAGTTCTTGATAATAACTGAGTATAACATCTTATTCATAAATTCGAAAAATAGCGTAAAGAAATAAACAGTAGACAGACCTGGGTTGAATTTAACAAAATTTGTTTGGATTAATTGAGTTAAAGTATCAAGCCCTGTTTCATACTCAAGCGAAAATTTAGGAATAACCAATCTTGAAATTTACGCATTTTTATAAGCATATTCATTCGCAATGATACTTTAACTCAATTTAATTTTAATAATTATATTGAGGTTTTCTGCTTTCGTTTTTGAAATATGAGAACTCTTATGTAGCGAAGGAATCATATTTTTTAAATAATAATTATAATTTAAGCTCTACTTCTGTATGGAGCACTTTTTTTTCTTTTTTTTGTTTTTAAATAAAAACAAAAATGCTAAACAACTCCGGATTATTTACCTAACGTGTTCTTTCCTATTTTTCTCCATATCTGCACACACACACACACACACACACACACACACACACACACACACACACACACACACACACACACACCACACGTATATATATATATATATATATATATATATATATATATTCATTCTTTAAACGTTATTTCCGTGGGGAATCGTATTTAAGTAGACCCTCCGTTTGTTTATCAAACAGTATATTTATTTATTTTCGGCTACCGGCCCGAATGCCCGAGAAATCTTATTAAAGGAAACATTTGCGCTCTTTCGAAGAAAAGTCGGACAGTTAAGGCCAAATGTGTGCCTTCACGCGAAATTTCCCATGACCGACTGTTCTCCGTAGCTCCGTTGGTTAGAGCATACCGGGTATAAAGGTAGTTCCCTTTACTCCCGGGGACGCAGATTCGAATAAGATATCTTGAACATTCATAAATATATACTTATACGAGGTATTTATATATCTCTATAAATATATGTATATATACGTAAATGAGAGAAAGGTCAAATGGAGTAAAAATCCACTGTTCGTAGCATTTATTTTTTTAAAAGTGCTCAATACAAAGTAGAGTAATATATTATTATTATATTTTTATTATAAGAGATTATGGTAAAAACAATTTGAAATCGCTGCACAAAAGCTTTCATGTTTCAATACTATGATTGTACTTCTTCAGGCGATGAAAGGAATAAATCATGAAACATGAAAACCTTTGTGTAGCAATTTCAAAATGTTTTTAGTATAATCTTTATAATAAAATATATATATATATATATATATATATATATATATATAGAGAGAGAGAGAGAGAGAGAAAGAAAGAAAGAAAGAAAGAGACATCGTATAAGTATATATTTTGTTGGTAAAATGCAATATATTGAATATGATAATATTGACTTCCACTTCCTCTCCCTCCAGATATAGGTTAATTAGTAAAACTTGAATCACTAGTTGCCATAGATGGTCTGGTGCTACCGCTGCATATCCGTCTCTGGATTTTGTCAAGGACCTCGAGATTCATCTCGAGGTCCTTGACAAAATCCAGAGACGGATATGCATTGTCATAGGTCCTGATTTGGCATTTCATCTACACTCACTTTCTCACCAGCGTGATGTGGCCTCCCTCTGTCTTTTCTACAATTATTTTCAGGAGAATTGCTCTGAGGAGCTGCCCTCTTTAGTTCCTCGACTGCATGAATTTAAGCGTAGTACTAGATTGGCAATTAGGTCCCACCGTTTTACTGTTGGAGTTGCTAGATGCAACCGCATGTTCTACTCTAATAGTTTCTTTTCTCGCATTTGTCAAACTCTCCTCCGGTTTCTTGCTTTAGATGCAAACTTCAATCGCCATCTTCTGTCTTGTATCCTATTCTTTTATTGTCCTTTCTCCTCACTAAAAGATTCTCATTCTCTTTCCCTCTCAACAACCTCTTGCGTCTTAGTGGCATTGTTACCTTGCTTGGGGTGAAATGATTAAAAAACGTTGTTATATTGAGTAAAAATAAATCTCAAATTTAGCTGTTAATACTCCTCCGTAAATGTTTCTTCAGGAGGTAGATAATTGTGGCTCTCCACAGCTTCCATTCAACATCTATCAAATATGCATTGCTATGACTGTTCTTGGAAAGAAGAGTGAAACTTTTCCCTTCTCTTTTTCACTGTTTTGAATTCCAAGTTGTTGTTCTACTTGACTGATTGCCAACCAAGGATCGTGGATGCAGTTTAATTGAAATTTAAATGCAACGTCAATCGCCATCTCCTGCCTTCGTTGAATCATGTTCTTTTATTTCTTTTTCTCCTAACTAAAGTCTTATAATTCTGTTTCACTTCAAGTGACTTGCAATGCTTGTTGCTGACGCCGAAAATTGGGTTGTTTTGTACAGGGCTTGACCTGATTTGTAAATGCTGTTCAGCTTGCTCGTGGGTTTTCATGTTATGGGTGAGACAAGAGTGGTTTCTGCAGTTTTTTCGACACACCCCGCGTGTTAAGTTATTCTCAGCATAGTATAGATATATAGATAATGAGCATTCTTAAATAATGAGCAGTTTTAGATAATGAGCAGTCTTAGAAAGATACATAGATAGACAGATAATGTGCAATCTTAGATAATGAGCAGTCTTAGATAATGAGCAGTCTTAGATAATGAGTAGTCTTAGATAGATAATGAGCTGCCTTAATGAGCAGTATTAGATAATGAGCCCTTTTAGATAGATAATGAGCAGTCTTAGATAAATAGATAATGAACAGTCTTAGATAGACAGATAAATAATGAGCAGTTTTAGATAATGAGCAGTCTTAGATAGATACATAGATAATAAGCAATTTTATAAAACGAGCTGTCTTAATGAGCAGTCTTAGATAATGAGCCCTCTTAGATAATGAGTAGTCTTTGATAAATAGATAATGAGCAGTCTTAGATAGATAGATAGATAGATAGATAGATAGATAGATAATGAGCAGTCTTAATGGAGTTATTGCTTTGCTTTGGGTGAAATAATTAAAAATAGAAAGAAATTATCATCAGCACTTTACGAGGGTTTCTGTTGAGTTCTTCATGTTTAGCACAATTCTGTTGAATTTCATCATTGAAAATCGCTGCTTTTCTTCAGTATAAACGCTTGACAGATTTTCCCAGTCATTTTGCATGACGTTGGCCATCTTCAGTATTCTCTTAATGCACACTTTATGCTTCAACTTCGGCCAAATCATCGCATAGAAACTGCTTCGATACGATATCGTCCTTCATCCTAACCAGATGATCACATGAAGTCCTAAAACTCCGATGTATCGTATTTTTGTTTTTGATTATCTTTAGCGAAGTTCCTCGGCTTTTCTGTATTTGTATTTATTTAATTTTTTTTATATGTATTCTGAAAATTCTTATTATCTTCTTTTGTCCTTACATAATGGCCGTCTGCTAGATCGGAAAGCATATCCTTTTTTTTAGATATCTCCTCAGACACATATGCGTTTCTTCAACATCCATAGAGCGCACATGTGCTTTATACTACAACTAGCGTACCTTAGCTGCAATTTCTGGGAGAGAGCACGGTATCTAGCATAAGCAACAGTCTGAACAAGGCTAGTATACTCAAACCCTCGGTCACGATGACTTGAGACTTCGTGCTGTCACAACCAACAACGGATCCCTAAAGAGTTCTCGCTGCCAAATTTAACTTACAACGCTCGGGTCAGTCCGTGGTATGGTTTTCAGGCACATTCCAGGAGTGTCGCATGCTGGGATAGCCAACTGAAGTCGATATCATGACAAACGGACTATAGCGAAATTCAAACGCATGTCTCATGGTCATAAAGTAAAGTTTTTTTCGTGGTTTTTCATGAGAGACGGATATGTAATATAACTGGCCCTGATCTGGCATCTCGTCTACAGTCACTCTCTCACAGACGCGCCGTCACCTCTCTCTGTCTTTTCTACAAATACTTTCATGGTAATTGCTCCGATGAGCTGCTTTCACTGGTTCCCAGACTCCATGAATTCAAGCGCCCTACGAGGCTGGCATCCCGCTCCCACCCTTACACTGTAGAAACTTTTAAATGTAGCCGTCTCTTCTAGTTCAATAGCTTCATACCTCGCACCTCTCGCCTGTGGAACACCCTTCCCAATTACTGTTTCCCTGAGAGCTATAATCTCCAACTATTCAAATGTAATGTCAATCGACATCTCCAGTTACCTTGATCTACCCACTATCCTTCTCCTCATCCTTTCTTCTATCACTCCTATCTGCTCTCGCTCCAAATCTTCTGCAACCCCCTGCATCCTAGTGGCTTCACGCCTTGCTCGGGGCGTAATGCTTAAAAAAATGTGATGGCTGAGAACAGAGCAGTTCTGAAGGCTATCTGTATGTTATTCCCACCTTAGTACTGATCGTAATTTGTGTAAGGTCTATCAAAATAACTCTTCTTGTGGCTAACGAGGCGGTCTGCATTGGAGAGACATACTGTACCACATTTATCCTCTCTAAATTGATGGAGTGCTATATCAATGATTTCCACTTTTCTAGCTAAACATACCTGTTGATTGCCGCCTCCTCGCCTCTCGTATCACTTGTGATGGCTTCCGTCTAAATTCGATGTCCATGGACCCTAAGATGACTCTTGAGACCAGCATTCAATGTCATAGGTATCAAGATTATATAACATATAAACTCTGTATTCGTGATTGGGTTGATTGGGTCTGCGTAGCGTACAACTCCCCTGTGAACCTCCATGTGCCTTCTCAGTCCGGATGATAATCTGCAATTATTGCATCTGGTTGCTCTGATGACCTTTCAGATGCTTCTGGATGTTCTGATGACCTTTCAGATGGCTTACATAACCTGGTTTCGACAACGGTATGCGCTCACATCCCACATTTCCAAGACTGTATATTAGCCTCTAAATTAGAGTGACCGCCTCTTCTCAGGCCACGCTTGATCTGATCACGCTGAGACATTCATCATCAAAGGTGTTCCACCCTTTCTAATATATACATACATACAGACGCATATATATTTATATATAAGATAAGTATGTTATTTTGTACTTGTCTGTAACTTTCTTTGTTAAACTCAAAAACTGAGAACTTGTTGATTATTGTTAAACAACGCCCACATTAATTCAGGGACATGTTGATGTATCATGGCGAAGAAAGAACACATTGTTAGTTATCTAGGATGTGAAAGAAACATGCTCGACGACATATTTAAAAGAGTATATTTATGTTTGATGATTTTATTACAAAGTTTCGGTCGATTTGTTCTTCATTGAACTGTTGCCGATCAATTTTGATATTTTCTCGAAAGAAATACCGGCATGAAAAGAAACGTTCTCTAGCGGATGTTGACTTAGTTAAAAATAAGATTTAGACAAAGGAATATTGATATATATTGGCTACGTTGGTTGAGACGTCTTAGATCGGTGTTCGAGCACAAGTAAAATTAGAATTTTGAATGCCGATTTTCTAGGTAAGCGTTCCCCGCCCTTTTTGAAACATTGAAGAAATACAATCTTCTTAGATGTTTCTTTCTCTCATGTGTTGTAAGCTAACAATCAAAATTTTGGCTTATGATGGGCTCAGTCAGTTATGTGCCTTACGTTTAGGCGATCATGTATCTTTCGATACATGACTGACGAGGCAGACTTTTCCCGCAGTAGGTTGCCATTTCTTTCTTATCTACTATATCCCGTGTCGGTAACCTTTTGCTTACTATATGCCGAGTTAGGGTTTTAAAATCATTTAATGTGCCAACAGCATACATATTTTTTATACAAGACAAGGTTAATATACCTATTCTAAAATATATTTTATATAGTAATATATAGAATATTATGTAAACCACATTAATAGAAATAAACTGTTTTTAAAAGTTTTTATTATTAATGGGAGTCCAACGAGTGAGCAGTTTTGAATTCCCTTCCTGCTACTTGCTTACCTAATAGCTATAATCTTCAAATATTCAATTGTAATGTCAATCGACATCTTCTCATGCCTTAATCCTGATCCTCGTCCTTCTCTATAACTTTTCCTCAAACAACCCTCTTTACTCTTGCTCCCATTCTCTGTAACCCCTTGCGTGCTAGTGGCACTCCTGCCTTGCTTAGGGAGAAAAGCTTAAAAAATGACTGTAAATGTGTATACACGTCTGTTTATCGAAATATGCTGAAATAAATGAATCGAAACACAACTTTTGTTGACTCCAATAAAGAACTGTCTATATCTCTGAGATGAGATATTATGATTACTTGCATTATTTACTTTATTCGGACTGTCAACTTCATCTTTATTGCCATATTCACAACGTTTCGGCCTCTATATCTCTGAGATGAGGTATTATGATTACTTGCATTATTTACTTTATTCGGACTGTCAACTTCATCTTTATTGCCATATTCACAACGTTTCGGCCTCTATATCTCTGAGATGAGGTATTATGATTACTTGAATTATTTACATTATTCGGACTGTCAACTTCATCTTCATTGCCATATTCACAACGTTTCGGTCTCTATATCTCTGAGATGAGGTATTATGATTACTTGCATTATTTACTTTATTCGGGCTGTTATCCTCATATTCATTGCCATATAATAAAGGGTTCAGTTCAAAGTTCCAATCATCTGAAGAAAGCCGGAGCGTACAACGGCTGAAACGTTATGAATAATGAAGATGAGGATAACAGTATATAATTCAAGTAGTCGTATATTCATATTAATAAAACCAGCATTACCCAAGTGATTTCATTATTAACAGGCAGATTATTAATGCAAGTAACCAATGAAGAACGTTATTATGAAGAGTTTTCAAAGGGCAGTAGAGTTCTTCTCTCATACATTTTTTTATCATTAGTAAATTTTCATGTTGCTCCGTTTGGTGTTAGCCACTTACATTGAATAGGATTGAATATTTTTAGGGCCTTTTATTTATTTCCTCTTTTCATCAGCACGTGAAAGGAAAAACCTGAGAACCTCATTACAGTCAGAGTGATTCACCTGTACTTCCTACTCACAGCCCCGCACACTTTCTCTCCTGCTCAATTCCCTGACCACCAGACTAATTTATTCTAAACCTTGGTCACGTGTATTTTATTTGTCCTGGATTCTTCCCAAAAGCAGGTAGGGAGGGCATTTATTGTTGGGCGATGATTCGAATGTGGGCCTTGCAAACAATTGCGATTGGAATTGTTTTAAAAGTATGAACTGAAGGGAGCTTCGTCGGGGAACAGTTGTCAGCAAGCCATTTTGCTGCTGTATGGATTTGGTTCCGCACAAAGCCTAATATCACATCGTTTTCATAAGTGTGCGTGGCCTGGCTATGAACCTATTCTGTGAAAGGTGATTTCTGTTTGAGGTCGTCCGACTTGGTGGAGAAGAACTAAAATGGAAAATCTCCGGTGGAAAAGGAAAAACCGTGCGGCAGAAGTGACGATAATAATAAAGAAAGAAATACAAATAATTATATTAAGTTTTTTTTTTTAATTTCTTTTTCTTTATGTGTCATGTCCTGAAAGGACATGAACGATCATGACTCTTTACAACTTCCTGTTTTTTCCTTGTTTTAACTAATCTTTGACTCATTCAGTCAGTTATGTGCCATGCATGATACACGCTTAGGCGATCATGTATCTTTCGATACATGACTGACGAGGCAGACTTTTTTTCCCCGCAGTAGGTTGCCATTTCTTTCGTCGGTAGACCAAGGTTAGAGAACCCGAATTGTCCTGCTATTTACCCGTAGCTGGGGGGAGAAGAAGAGGATTTATTTTTTCCCAATAGTATTAGCACGTAAGTGACTGTAATGGATTCGACTGGAATTCGAACTCGACTCTCCGATTCCTCAATCCGTGCCGCTATCTATTACTCCACCGTATTTACATACATGAGCATAAATTTTCCTTTTGTGCGCCTTACAAAAACTAAGGCCAGATAACAAATCAAATATACCAGACAAAAAAAACTTACACTTTTAGAAAAAAAAAAAAAAAAGGGAACAAAAATTAGACAAAGTAGAAAATACGCAAAGCGGATCCACTTAATTTTTTACGATGGAATAGGAATGTCTCAACACAAAGTTTTTTTTTTTTTAGTTAACTTTTTTAGTTGAGCTGGATGTTTTCACGGGGACCTTTTTTTCCTTTAATAAAAAGCTCAATTTCGTTGAAATTCTAGAAGCAGCTGAAATGGATGTCGAAATGGATGACCCTTTTGGGACTTGTAACTGCCTTCCGTTTAAAATTTGCTGTCGACGCGTCTTTCTTTCTCCGTAGTAATTTATGACCCCCTTCCGCTTTGACACTTCCTTCTGTCTTGAAGTCTGAGTGCTTTCTGATCTTATCTGCTGACCTGACTCCTTTTATGAGAAATCAGGTAGTTCCCACAGACCATAATTTCAAATTTTACAAGGAAACGAGACAACGTCTCTGATTGGTCAATAAATACGATACAAACCGTCCGTCTTGCTTCAAAATGCACTTTTTACAAATCGTCCCTTTTGCTTCAAAATGCACTTTTCTCAAAAGTACGTGTAAACAAAATAAAACAAAACAACCTAGATGATTATAATATTTATTTATTACACGTTTAACTAACAAATAACTTTATTTGACAAAACTAAAAAATATAAAATTTTAATATCATCTTCAAAGGTGTCGAAGTTTGAAGAACCTTTGTGTTTTAATAATCTACTTACATAGGATTCACAATTGATAATGATGCGATTAAGTGTAGATACTAACAGTTGCGGGGCATGGCCAGTTTTCTCTTTTCTCTCTTGGATTGTGATTAACTTGATTGACCGCCCTCCATCTCTTTACATCAAATGCAATCATTCTATAAATGTCTAGACGAGCTTCGTTCCTTCGTTGCACCAGTTCAGACCTTTACAACTAGGACCCGCCATGCCATGCGCAAGGAGTCAAATTAGCCTCATTCCCTTCGTATTTCTTTCATAAGGAGTAAGTTTCCCTCGGCCAGCTTCTTTCCTAGAACTGTCATTCTGGGGAACAAACTCCCGAGAGGGTGCTTTTCCAAAATCTACAATCTTGATCAATTCAGGTCGAGAGTTAACCGATATCTATCCTACATATCCTCATAAGATGCAGCACTTTCTTCTCCTCAACGCCTAAACAACAACCCCATTCAATGACTCTCTACATTGAGTATCACTTGGGCCTTGTATCGAGTGAACAATAGTAAAACAAAACAAAACAAAAAAAAAAAAACGCAACAAATTACACATCACTTATTTCGATTATCCGTGTTAGTTACATGAGGCACTGTAGCTATTTACATAATTCGAACTGTTGTCCTCATACTTATTGCCGTTTTTACGACGTTTCAGCCATTGTAAACTTCTTCAGGTAAAAAAAAAAACCCCAAAAAAAACGTTGGAGTTTCGAACCGAACCCTTTATTTAGTCTACGGGGGTAGATTGTTCTAATTCCACGTACCATGCCCCCACTTTTTTTTTTTTTTAGATATCTCAGTTTCAGTTAATTCCCTTTAGTAATTCAACTCTCCAAGTTTTTTATTCCCTTTACTGTGGCCAACTAATGAACTTCAAACGTATATTACCTGAAGAAGACCGAAGCTTACAACGGCCGAAATGTGAATATGCCAATAAAGATGATGACAATAGTTCGAACTATGTAAATAGAGTCAATTTTAACAAATTAAGCAGCACTTATTTCGATTAACCGCGTAACTTAGAACGATTACTTTGCTACATATGTAAAAGTAAAAACAGACTTATCGTCAATAAAGTGACAGATGGCTATAAAAGGGCATTGTTGCTTATTTACAGCTAATTTGTTTAAATCAATTATGTCATGTGGCAATAGTTCTAAGTAAAATGATGCACTAAAATAAGTAACAAATTAATCGATTTAAGTGACTTTTTCAACATAAAGCCCTTCCTTGTAAATTAATTTATTACAGTGATTAATAGTAACGGCAGGGACTGAAAATTATTTTGTGAATATTTCAGAAAAAAATAAGTTCAATATAACTCTTCTTATGTACATAGATATTCCAGTCAGATCCATTACATTCATTTACTCTTGGGAAAGGTATGAATCCTCTTCCCCCCAGCTATGGGTAAATAGCAGAACAGACCGGGTTCTATAGCCTTGAATGGCAACTGGTCTACCGCAGAAAGAAATGGCAATCTACTGCGAGAAAAAAATCTGCTCCGTCAGTCATGTATGGAAAGATACATGACCGCTTAAGCGCGTATTACGCATGGCACATAACTGACTGAATCAGCAATATTATCGGTCCTAATCTGGCGGCTCGGCTCCAGTCATTTTCCCACCGCCGTAAGGTTGCTGCTCTGTGTCTTTTCTATAAATACTTTCATAGTAATTGTTTGAATGGGCTATTCGTTATTGGGGATTAAATTTCAAAATTGTTATTATATTCCCCTTTCCTCACAGACGCCAATTGTACATATGGGGACTAGTCATTTTTTTTCATAGAGACTCGGAGGTATTACGGTGGATGTATTAAGAATGGTATGTAAGAATGCGTTGTTTTGGTGTAAGAAATATTATAATATGTTTGGGTTAGTGATTGTGGCTAGCTAAGTTTAAATTTAAAACAGAAAAAGACCAACCTTTTTCTCATTTTGGCCATGTGCCACATTTTGTATTTTTAAATATTGCTCTTCGTTTTAGTACTGTTACGAATTTGCAACATATGGAGATATGAACCCCACGTTCAAGAAAAAATAAAAGATGGGTTCGCTCAGATACTAACACACGGCACAGATGTCGACGAATGACAAACACAAGATAAACGTTTGTAAATAATTTTATATAACAAAAACAACAGAATATGGAAAGAGTATGGGGTAACAGAGAGTAAATCAATAAACGGCATTTAACTGATACTGGGTGTTTCATGAATTTGTAAGTTTGAATGTTCATAATGGCAAATAGAGAGAATCCAAATAAAAATCGGTAGTTCTTTCCGCAATATAAGATATAAGACTCCGGAGTAATACTGGTATTTCGTTTCCCCTGTGGTAATCGAATTACATCCAAAATGAAATTGATATGATTTCTTCGGGTATAATATTTTCTTATTCTCTATACATCAAGTAACCGTCCTGGCTATGATGATAAACTACATCCGTGTCCTGGGTAAGACGATAAACTACGTCCAACTGCAAGGATTTTTATCAGGAGGTTTTGAGGAGTGTGTCACCACCTCTTACTTGCTGGTGTTCCCAGATCTACCCTGACTCGGGGTGGTAGCACCTGCTAGGGTCCCAGCTATGGGTTAATAGTTAACCCCCCAAACTGAGGTTAAAACGCTATGAAAGTGTAAAAATAGGTTTTAATACCAGAAATAATTTGTAAAGAATTAATACCAGCAATAATTTTTTGAAGAAAAATTATAACCAGCAATACATTATAACCAGTAAAACATTTTTGAAAAAAAAAATATTACCAGCAATAAAAATCTTGTTGGCATTAAATTGAGATTGATGTGCCGTAAACCAAACCAAACCAAACCACACATTTTTTTAAAAAATTTACCAGCTATACATTTTTGGGGAAAAATACCAGCTATACATTTTTTAGAAAAAAATATTACCAGCGATACATTTTAGAGGAAAAATATTACCAGAAATAGATTTTTGAAGAAAAAAAATATCACCAGCGATACATTTATGAAGAAAATATTACCAGCAATCAAAATTGTCGGCTTTAAATAACCCATTGTGGTTGATATGCCGTAAGAGAAAGCAAACTAAACCAAACCAGAAATACTTTGTAAAAAATTATTACCAGCAATATATTATTACCAGCTATACATTTTGGGAAAAAATTACACCAGCAATAAAAATTGTTGGCATTAAATCTATGTTTTTCATTGATATGACATATAACAAAATAAACCAAACCAAACACATCAAATAGTCGAATAAATCCTTGGTCTTCAAGAATAATATCATCCTATTAATATCGTCCTACACATCGAGAAGTTTAATAAATCCAGGATCTTCGGGAATAATATCTCCTTATTCATTGCACGACAAGTAATAGAATAAGTTCTTAGGCGCATCTTTCATGTGCGCACGATGAAAATTAATTTTCTCGCGACCTG
The DNA here is from genome assembly GCA_903632075.3 of Acanthosepion pharaonis. Taxonomy (NCBI): domain Eukaryota; kingdom Metazoa; phylum Mollusca; class Cephalopoda; order Sepiida; family Sepiidae; genus Acanthosepion; species Acanthosepion pharaonis. The sequence goes on along the minus strand of CAHIKZ030000005.1, from coordinate 1,161,377 downwards.
TCGTGGTCGGAGATTAGCGGGAAACTGAAATAAAAAAAAATTACTTGGTGACACATTTCATGTGGGTTTGGGTGACCGACTTTTACTTACTCCATTAGAAGGTCAATCTGTCTAGTTATCAAGCGACACAGATTCTTTCCCGCCATTTCTCAGTCGAGATAGGACTCGGTCTAGACAGGAAATAAAGAAAGAAAAGAAGGAAGAAAGAGGAAACACAAAGAAAGCGTGCCCCTTAATAAACTGATTATACGTTTGATTTAACATTTAATATGGCGGGCCATGTCACAGTAGTTAAACTTTTTGAATTTAAGCGCAGTACTAGAGTGGTGTCGAGATCTCAACTTACATTTGAGTTGGTTAGATTTAGCCATAAGTTTTATGCTAAGAGTTTCTTTTTACGCACTTCTCGCTTGTGGAAATCACTTCCGGCTCCATGCTTTCTGGTCAAATTTAATATCCAAAAATCTAAATGCAATATCAATCGCTATCTACTGTCCTCCTGATTACTCTTTTTCTCTTCCCGCTCATTATTAATGTTTCTGTTCCTACTTCTTCCACACCCTGTAACCTCCTGTGTCTTAGTGGCTTTATTGCCTTCCTTATGGAACTTCCTTCCGGTTCCATGCTTTCCAGCCAAATTTAATCTGCAAAAATTTAAATGCAATATCAATCGCTATCTACTGTCCTCCTGATTACTCTTTCCGCTCAGTATAAATGTTTCTGTTCCTAATCCTTCCACACCCAATAACCCTTTGTGTCTTAGTGGCTTTATTTCCTATGCATGGGCTGATACCGAATAAAAAAAAAAACACCAATGATTTGTAGCCTAATGATTAAAAAATATTTGACACAATAAACACTTATTTTTCAACCACGACAAATTATGCAGTACTTATTTCGATAAACCATGTTATTTAGAACGATTAGTTGGCAATAATCTAAGTGGCTGTTGACTGTTGGTTATAAAAAGGTTACTGTAGATTATTTACGGATTATTTATTTATGTTGTCGTCATCCGCTCGCATCTGAGAATTGGGATCGCTATGTTCTCTTCTTATTCCCTTTCCCTCCCCCGGTGGCAGTGACGAAGATGGCTGTGAATCAAAGAGAGTTTGACGATGACATTCGTGTGAATTTGTTCTTGGTGGACAACTCTGCACGACGGAGAAGGCCGCACATTTGGCCAGAAGCGCATCCCTCGCTGCTCAAATGGAATTGAGACAGGCGAAATATCTCCGAACCTTGTTGCATCGTGGCTATCAGATGTTTGGTCAGTGAAGGTCCGTCCTGGTTACGCTATCCCGACTGGCGCTGCTCGCTTCCGCCGGTTTGGCCTTTGAGATCGTGTAGAAATTTTGCCTATTTTATTGTTGAGATCTTCGGGGGTTTCGCATTCAGTCTGTCTCTCCTCAACGACCTTATCGCCATGGGTGGCTGTTCAAGAGTTGAAACTCCAGACAGCTTCGCTCTTAGGATCACTGGGACAAGCATGTCCTCTACAATGACAAGGAATGGTCATATATATTTTCTGTCTTTTCTACAAATATTTTCATGGTAACTGCTTTGGCGTTCTTTTTTCCCTGGTGCCCCGACTAAATGAATTTAAGCGTGCTATTAGATTAGCATCTAGGTCCCACCCTTTTACTGTTGAATTAGTTAAATATAACCGCCACTTCTACCCCAACAGTTTCTCGCACTTCTCGTATGTGGAGGCCTCTTCCGTTTACTTGCTTCCCTGATAACTACAATCTTCAAAAATTTAAAGGCAACGTCAATCGGCATCTTCTATCTTCTTGAATCCCGTTCATCTTTTATCGCCCCCCCCATCATACCCCATCTTTTCTCTCAATTTCACTCTCGGTAGCGCCCTGCGTACTAGTGGCATTCCCGCTTTGCTTGGGGCAAAATTATTAAAAAATGTCGGCGTGAACAGTTCGTTATCAAATGTACTCCTTTGACTTGTAATTACTTTAATGACAATAAAATAGCAACGAATCAATAAATAAGTAAATAGTAAAACTAATAAAAATATAAAATTATCATTAAATACATGAGAACATTTTTATTGTGGTTGTTGCTAAAAATAAATATTTGAGAAATAAATAATAAATGAAGAAATTCACTGCTGAAGAATTTATTTAAATAATGCGCTATTGTTTATGTCACGTGGCAATAATTGTAAATAAAATGATAAAACAAGTAACGAAGTTCTGTGAATATCGGTGCAAAAAAACAAAAACAAAAAAAAAACAAAAACAAAACAAAAAAAACCCCCAAAAAACCTGTGAATGTTTGCAGCACTTTCCCTTTCCAAAATAACAGAAATTCTATGACGCGTCATTGATTTCTATGTATCTCCAGAGAGGCAGCCATTTTGAAAGAGGATTGTGCGTAGATAAAGAGAAGGTAACTCTGCACATTTTCTTCTCAGCCTTCTAGGCAAGTTATGGTTTATAGCTTATAAAAAATAAAACACCTTGATAATTCTGACTAATAGTTTTAAGACTATATTTGAAGAGTTGCCTTTTAACCGTCTCTCGTATTAAAATTTAATCGCTGATAAATAATGGTTGGTAGTGTGTAATGGAAAACTTGAGTCAACAATTTACAGGGCGTCTTTTCTTTTTATTTTCATAGTGTTCAGACTGTGAATTTCGATTGGCGCTAATAAAAATATTCATAATCACAGATGTCTGAAAACAGTGTTAACGAATCTAATTGGCTAAACAAGCAGAAAGTGGAGCGCGTGTCGTTTTCTATTTATAGTCGAAAGGGAGTGAAGGAGAAAACTTGTTTTTTCTTTTTTTTTTCTTTTTCTTTTTTTCTTTTCCTTTTTTTTTTTTTTACTTTGGTTTCAACAGAGACCTGCTGACGTTGACACGGTTTTTTTTTTTTTTTTTTCGACCCAAGCCCACATCAGTTGATTCTACTATTCTACTACTCCCACGGCTGAATGGAAATTCAGGTTTCTTTGGTTAAAAGAGGGGTAGTTGCAGCTGTTGACTATACGCAATTTGCGTGTAGTCGATAAATTGGTGCAACTATGCAAATATTTCGTCGGTTTCCTAGGTGATAAGCAAAAAAAAAAAAATCCTTCCTGTATTATAAGGTTGGTGATTAAAAAAAGAAAAGAAAAAAAAAGAGATAGAAAGAAAAAACTTGACAATAAGGCTCTAAAATATATCCTCTTTCGACTTAGATAATTATAAAGATGCTCGTGGTCGTGATTATCTGGTATTGCTTTCGAGATCTGGCCAGCTTCATTCTTGATTGGTACGTCGACATTAGCAAGGTAAGATACAATAATTGTTATACACTGACAATATATCGTACCGCTCAGAGCCATTTAAAAAAACTGAAATTACGAGCACATTCCAGCCTAACCTCCCGTGTTCACTTTAGCATAAAACCCCCCACCCTGGAAAAACTTAAATCCATCTCTTAACCTCAGCTACAGTTTAAATAGCAGAGTAGACTGGGATCTCTAACCGTGGGTGACAACCAGTCTATGAGAAGGAAAACTGTGAATTCACAACGGGAAACCACTTTAATACCATTCCCAGGAATGCATAGTAATTCTTAGATAATGCAAAACAAATCTGTGGGGGAATGATGTTCTGAGGGAGTGGGGGTGGCATTGTATTAAAAAAAGGAAAAAACAGAAGAAGAAAAGGTAGCGTGGACGGAAGGTGGAAATAAAAAAGAAAAGAAAAAGAAAAGAAAAGTAAATAGTTTGATGACGTCGACTAATGACGTCACGCAATCACGAACGCACACCCACCTTCCGTATCGCATTATAATTTTGGTTCTTCGGAAAATTAAAAAAAAAAATAAATGAATGCAAGCGTTTCAAAAGTAAATTATACATCCTCGTTCGTATTCAAGTTATTATTATAAAGACTTCATGTGTTAACGCCTGGAGAATAAAAGTTATTTTCTAGTAATTGTTGCTTGAAGGCGTTGTAAGAACTTGTTACACCGAGATTTCAGTTATTTTCAAATCTTTCACATCTAAATTTTGTGCTTGACAGGTTTATTAACACACAGCTAACATACTCGCGCGCGCGCACACACACACACATATATATGGATTGATCAATAATTCTGCTGTCTGACACGCAGGTAAATATTGATCTTTTGATCTATATTGATTTGTTTATCATGGTCGATCTTTGAGATTAAATTTTTCCGCTGAATTAAGTGCGTTGACAAAGTAGTATATCATAATGAAAATATTTGTGGAGTAAAACAAATGCTTTTTTCGTTCTTTCATTTATATATCTGCGTGCGTACACACACACACACACACACGCACGCACGCATACACATACACATACACATACACACACATATATATATATCCATATAAAATGAGAACGCCTGATGAGATGTATTAATACGCATCGAAACATGATTGCATTTGTGTAGCGTTTTTTACATGTTTTTGATGTAATATCCTAAAATTATATATATATATATATATATATATATATATATATATATATACTGATGCTATATCATTTAGCTACAGAGGAACTGTCTGGCTAGCAAAGTCAAATTACAAATTTTCCATGATTTTATTCGAACGCTCATATTTGCTCGAAGCGTATCTTAATGTAATCAAATTATATATATTATGAAATGGAATAAATCCGACAATTATTTTAATATATTTTCTGTTTATACGGTTTTTTATGGATACAGATTTTGAAATATATGTAAAAGTGAACATTGAGGTAAACACTCAGCAACGACAGTCTGTTTTTGCTTAAACGCAATTATCATGACATATGTCATAAAGAAACAATTTATATTCACTATCAATTCCTATAAAAAGATCCTTATATTCGAGTTGTAGGTGGAAGACACATGCCGAGTACTTTTGATAATTTCAAATTGTCATCTTCAGGACACAATTTTCTCAGTATCAAGGAAAGAGCGTGTGTAAATATAAAAGTGGACACTGAGGTCAACATTGAGTGAAGACAATTTATTTTATGCTTGAAAGATATCTTCAGGCCTGACTGTGTTCAAGCATGAAACTGTCACCATTCGGTATTGATCTCAGTGTCCATATATATATATATATATATATATATATATATATATATATATATATATATATATATATATATATAGAGAGAGAGAGAGAGAGAGAGAGAGATGAACAGACTGAGATAGATAGATAGATAGATAGATAGATAGATAGATAGATAGATATTCTGTGTATTTGGATAGTAAAGGCTCTTTAAGATAAATAGTATTAAAGACAACGCACATTTTGTGTCGATTAGTTTTAATCATTGACTTTTCCAAATCATGGACAATTCTTCTCAGATAAGGAGAAAATTCCGTGAGAAAGTCCAAAGATCATTTCAAAAAGAAAGTACAAGAAATATGGTCCAAGCTTTCGACTTTCGAAGTCATCATCAGGTTAGGTAGAGACAATTGGTGAGTTTCGTAGAACTAAAGAGTGTTATGACGTAGGCTAAGTGTGAGTTGACGTAAGCAAGACGTGACGTGATATTTTTTAATTTTTTTAATATATACTAGCAGATGAGAGGTTTTAAGTTATAATAATTTTTATTTATTTATGGTTGTTTTCGATGGATGCGTGTTGCTGTAAGGATTTTCTATTTTTACTATTTGATTTTACTAGTATTTTGGTATTGCTTCTTAGTAATTAGGATTAAAGATTATATTTTCTTGCGTCTGCGAGAGACAATAAATTAGTATAAGAAATTTGAGCGTCTTATTGCGGTGAAAAACAGGTCGATTTAGAAAATTCTTGCAAAAAATAAATAATTGCAACTTATTAAGGTGTTGTCTAATGGCACTGTGTTTCGATAGTTGACAGGTGAGTCTCTGTGAGAGTGTGGTTGTGGTAAATCCTATGTAAGATTATTTGAGTTTGTGTTTTTATGTTTGTTTTTTGTTGTTATTGTTGTATTTTTTGTCTTTTTATTTACAAAGAAACATTCTTCGACTGGGCAAGTATATTCATACACAACATTAGTTTTAAATAGGAGGTTGGAAGTTTGGGATATATTATTTTTAATAATTAAGTTGCTAGTTTGAATTTTTTGTAGTAAATATTGAATCTGATGTATTTATTTTTTATTGATTGGTTTTATATATCAGTGTATGATGTTTTTTATTACTGTTTCGTCTTGTAATTGTGTTGCATGATGTTGACAATATCTATTTATTGCGTTATTGTCAATATTATGTTTATGACTATGGTTATTGTTAAAATTGTTATTGTTTAAATGGAATTTGATTTACTTATCGACTATGCAATTATGGCACCCATTATTGATAATCGTTTGTTTTATATTATTTAATTCTTTCATTTTAGATGACGAATTGAGTATAGCTCTTTGAATTAGGTTATTAATGACAGCAGATTTAGGTTTTTCGGGGCATTCACTGTTCTAACAAGAGTTAGAACTAGTAGACTTTTTCTATAAAAAAGTAGTGAAATTGTTAGCATTATAATCAATGTGAATATGTGAATCAATGTGAATATCTAGAAATGTCGGAATAGGAAGTATAACTTTCTCCCTCTCTAATACTGTCTATTCATCCGAGAAATTCAGAGAAACATCTTTCTTTCTGTTTTAGTCTCGTTATGGTTAAGTGATTAGATTTTCAGTCTCTGAAAAAGTTCGATTCTCACTTGTTGGATCGTAGATTAAGATTGACTCAGCGCATGTCTCTTTATTTCTCTCTCTCTCTCTATCTCTATATCTATCTATCTATCTATCTATCTATCTATCTATCTATCTATCTATCTATCTAGATAGATAGATAGATAGATAGATAGATAAATATACAACGATATACAACAAATGGAATGTAATATATATTTATAGATTCTTCTTTGTTTAGTAAGTATATACGTGTATTTTTAATATGTCCATTGAGCCCCAAATATTGTGGGGTGTATGTGTAATCGTGGAGTTTTAGACCCTTATTAAGCAATTTAATGATAGATATATTTCAATTAAAGACACGCGTAAGTATTTATCGTGTAACCAAGTAAAGTCTGTTGCCAGATACATGGAAAGGATCTGGGCCTCGCCAAGGAACTCTTAATGCATCAGGAAATAATCAATGAGAGACTGAGTATGGTAAATGGTCTGTCTTTTAATAGGTTGTAGAAAAGTTGACTTAATTTGGATTTATCTATGTTATCGTAAGTAGATCTTATGCTACAGTTTTGATTCCTGCTTTAATACTGCATTTCAACATGACAAATGACATTGTTGAACTTGAATTCCAACAATTTAAAATAAATTTCTCTCCCTCCTCAGTCTATAAATATATCTATATCTATATTCTCTATCTTTCTCTCTTTAAAAATTTCCCTTTGTCTTTCTTTCTCCATCTATAAATATCTCTTTTTCTATTCTTTATTTTTCTCTATAAATATAAGCCTCTTTCTCGCTTCTCATTCTAAATATCTCTCTTGGCCACCTCGAGGTGGTGTAATGGTGAGCAAGCTTGTCTCGCTATAACTATTACGGCTGAGTAGTGAGTTCGATTCTCACTGGGTGCCACCTAATTTCGGCCTTGTACCACATCTAAGCTATTCTTGGAAAATCACTAAATATCTCTCTTGGGCACCTCGGCGTGGTGTGATGGTTAGCAAGCTTGTCTCGCTAGATCAGTTACAACTGAAAAGTGAGTTCGATCCTCACTGGATGCCCCATACTTACGGCCTTGTGCCACATCTAAGCTATGCTTGGAAAATAAAAGGGCACCTCGGGGTGGTGTAATGGTTAGCAAGCTTGTCTCGCTAATCAGTTAAACTGTCTACTTACGGCCTTGTGCCACATCTAAGCTATGCTTGGAAAATAAAAGGGCACCTCGGGGTGGTGTAATGGTTAGCAAGCTTGTCTCGCTAGATCAGTTACAACTGAAAAGTGAGTTCGATCCTCACTGGGTGCCCCATACTTTCGGCCTTGTGCCACATCTGAGCTATGCTTGGAAAATCACTAAATATCTCCCTCTTTGTCTTTCTCACTCTATAAATATAGATATCTTCTCTTTCTTTCTCTCTATAAAACTCACTCTCTTTAACCCTCTCTATAAATACATCTCTCTTTCACTTTCTTTTTCTCTATAAATATCTCTCTTGTTCTCTTTTTCCTCTCTATAAGTATCTATAGAGAGAAAAAAGAGAGAGAGAGAGAGAGAGAGAGAGAGATGCTCATAGATACTTATATATCTCTTTTGTTTACTTTTCTCTATATAATTATCTCTCTCCCCTTTTCTTTCGTTCTTTCTTTCTTTCTATAAATATCTCGCGTTCTCTTTCTTTCTCTCTATAAATATATATCTCTCTATTTTTCTTTTTCTCTATAAATATATCTCTCTCGTTCTCTTTCTTCATTTCTCTCTCTATAAATATATCTATCTGTCTTTCTTTCTCTCTATGTAAATATCTTACTCTCTGTCTTTCTTTCTCTCTCTATAAATATATCTCTCGTTCTCTTTCTTTCTCCCTATAAATATATATCTCGCTCTATTTTTCTTTCTCTGTATAAATATATATCTCTCTCTCCCTCTCTTTCTTTCTCTCTCTCTATAAATATCCCTCTCTCTGTCTTTCTTTATCTCTATATAAATATCTTTCTCTGTGTCTTTCTTTCTTTCGCTCTCTATAAATATATCTCTCCTTTTCTATACTTCTTTTACACACACATGATGTATAAAGCACTTTTTAAATGTCCAGAGAATTTAAGCAACTCGGATGAATTTTCTAAGTAGCACTCTTTATGGGGTCGTTGTATGCTTGCTTTTGAGAGACTGCTTCAAAGACGACAATGATACGTAGGTGTTGGGATTAGTCATTTTTCATGGTCACCCTCCCCAAAATGTTTCATCGCTGATCATATATAAAGTTACTTTCTTTTAACCTTTTTATTAAATCAAATAAAACTCAATAAATATTAAAACATCTTCAATGGATTTGAGAACGTCGAATGAAAAAAAAAAAAAAAATTCCATAACAACACATTCATGCGGTTAAAATATTATCTTTTCTAAGGGTGTGGATTATATAAGTCGGGCGCTTAGCACACAGAAAAAAAGCGCGCCTCTATTACGTATTTTAACAGATGTGCTTTGTGCTGAATAACTTTCTATCTGGTGAAAGTCTACATTATTTTCTTAAACAAAACAGCTTTTTCTCACATGTATTTTAAGTACATTTTAAAAATGTAATAAATTCTGATTTGATAAAACCGTGTCAGTTTATTAAAGAATCATCTATACAACAGTTTCAGGCGGGTTTTATATATATATATATATATATATATATATATATATATATATATATATATATATATATATATATAAAAAAAAGAGCCAGGTAAGGCTACCTAGGTTTCACCTACACGGATCGTCTGGGTAAACAGGCCAAAGAGGTAAAAGAGGTATTTTTTACCTCTTTGGCCAGTTCCCCCTGATGATCCGTGTAGGTGAAACCTTGTTAGGTTTACCTGGCTCTTTAGGTTTATATTAGATTTGCTCTACTTAGTGTATATATACAAATGAAAGGAAGAACAGATGGAGTACAAATCCACTGCTCGTAGGGTTAGCTTCTTAAAAAAAACTGCTCACTCCTACGTAGAGCAATATAAATAGTGTTACTTACTATTGTCTGAAGAAGTCCAATCATAATATTGAAACATGAAAGCTTTTATGTAGCGATTTCAACTTGTTTTTATTATAATCTCTCAAAATAAAAATATAACATAATATAATGATATAATTGACTTCAATGTTCACTTTTATATTTACATACGCTCTATCTATCTCTGATATTGAGCACTTTATCCCATAAATATAGCACACCTTAAACTATATTTCTTCATATATCTTTTGTTATATATATATATATGTTATATGCTATATATGTTAAATATCTATCTATCTATCTATCATATATATATATATATATATATATATATATGGTATAAAATGACAATTGGAAAAAAATCTTAGATTTTGCCGACCCGTTCCGACTTTTCAAGGCAAAAATGAAATCGAAATGTCTTTGTTGTTAAACGTCGGTAAAACTAAGAATTTTTTCAATTGTCATTTCATGCCAATTTGTCTTGTCCACCAAACTCATCTGGGCATTTAACTATATATATATATATATATATATATATATATATATATATATATATATATATATATATCTTTTGTTAAATATGACGGAAAAGGAAAATTTAATTAATTTTTTATTTAGTTTTTCTAACGTTACTGCATTTTTCCATTTGGTGGGAGGAGTAAAGAATTACAATTTTTTTTTCATATTGGCCATTGTCCCAGGATCTTTCGGCAAATTTTTTAGTCATCTTCAGGACTCGGAATAAACATTGCTACTCGGATTCAAAACAACACAAAAATAAAATGCATCTTAGACAGTCAAACATAAGTTGAGACTAACGTCACCAAAACAAAACTGTCTTGAAAATGGCTAACGATGTGTTCGAAAGCGCTTGGGACAATGGACAGTATGGACAATTTTTGTACTCCCTCACTCTCATCAAACGGAAAACTGTAAGATCGCTGCAAAAATTAAATAAAAAATTAATCAAATTTTCGGTGATAATATATTATGATATCTATCTAGGCATTTGCGACCTACGGTAAATGACGATGCGGTCATTATTGCTGGAAAATGCTCAGGAAAAACAATGACCCTTTTTATTGTTTTTTGAAGTGGCATTAAATCAGTTTACAAACGTTAAAATTACTATTTGATGATTTATTTTTTGTATAAAAAATTGTTAATGATTTTGAATACATAACCAGTTCACTGTTCACCGCCTTTAGCCCTAACCCTTACCCTAACACCTAACGCTAACCCTTACCCTAACACCTAACCCTAACATATTTCATACTTCCAGCAGTTAATTTAATGGCTTGGCTTCGCAAAACGAAGATCAACATGGAGTCTGTACACATCGCTTGCAGGCATGTTTGTGACTGATCTGTTCAATGCGGGACAGGCATACTTGGTCGCAGTAGTTGCAGCTGAAAGTCCGGCCTGGGCTCGATGGCATGGCATTGCAGTACTTCATCCTCTGCCTCTTGTCCCTGTCAGCGGCCCTGCAGGCATTTTCAAACAAGGAGACATCATTATATTAGTTTATATATATATATATATATATATATATATATATATATATATAATCATGGCTTGGCTTCGCAAAACAAAGATCAACGGGGAGTATGTACACGTCGCTTGCAGACACGTTTGTGACTGATTTGTCCAATGCGGGACAGGCATACTTGGTCGCAGTAGTTGCAGCTGAAAATCCGGCCTGGGTTCGATGACTTGGCTAGAATGGACGAATAGATAACATACCACAGTAGCACCCAATTTTCTTTGCCACTGTTTGAAATAGATGCATCATTTTTGTTTATTAATCAGTGTATAATTACGTCTATCGGCTTGTGTATTCGATGAATCTTAATAAAGAAAATGCGTTACCCGACAGGGATCGGACCTGTGTTCCAGCAAAGTTATATTCCCATCCACCGACTAAAAAAAAACAAAAACAAACTATAATAACGTTTGAAGTAATAAAATGATGGATTAAAAATAATACCATTAAGCCTTAAAAAATGCGCGCACACGCAAACACACGCAATAATAATAATAATAATAATAATAACTAAAAGGGTTGATGAAAATTACGAGAATTTAACGTATTTTAAAGACAACGAAACTTCTGCCAAAAGGCAATAAGTTGATAACCAGAGCTATAATATTTAATAAATCAATAAAAACTATATATATATATATATATATATATATATATATATATACACCTCATGAGACTACGTGCGATACCCTGTCCTCGTCAGCCGCCAACCATATATGCATGAAAATTATGAGACAAAGTGTAAAATTTATAAACTACGCGTTTCGTCCATAGTGTTTACTTTATTCGGCTTCCTCAGGTTCCGCATTCTAAACTGCTCTTGATATATAAAAAAAAATGTATAAAAATATATATATTGTTATACCATATATATATATATATATATATATATATGTGTGTGTGTGTGTGTGCAAATATATAAAAAATAGGAAAAAAAATCGTTAGGGAAATAATCCGAAGTTATTTAGTATTTTTGTTTTTATTTTTAAAAAACATTGCTCGAAACAAAAGTAGAGCTTAAATTATAATTATTTTTAAAAAATATGATTCCTTCGCTACATAAGAGTTCTCATGTTTCAAAAACAAGAGCTGAAAACTTCAATATAATTATTAGAATTTTGAAGATGAAACAAAGCCTGATACTTTAATTCAATTTAATTCTAATAATTATATTGAAGTTTTTGGCTTTTGCTTTTGAAACATTAGAACTCTTATGTAGCGAAGGAATCATATTTTTAAAAAGTAATTATAATATATATATATAGGAATAAAATTATACAGATAGGAGTAGTATATAATATAGTACAATCGTTTTTCTAATACTTCATTTTTTCAATGTTTATAATTTCATGAATATTATTTATCTAGCTATAATCTAAGTGACAGGCATTTCTTTAAGAGCGACACCGTTTTTAAATGCTAAGTACTGTCTCGGTCATTGTTATCTGGATAAATATCGCCAACCTGTGAACAGGTCAAATAGAGCCCGTTAACAAGGCGGGAATATTGCAATCTTTTCATTGCAGCTACATTATTTACGAGCCAATATCAACTAAGTATCCCACGCCCCAAGACAAAGACATTTCTCGCAAAATATTTCGTCAACCAATCTATGACAACAACAAAATAAAAAAAAATCATCAGCCACTGTGAGAAAAGAAATATATCATGCGATTCAAAAAGTCATTTTTTTCCAAATGCCGTGTCCATTTAGGACGTGGGCAATGCTAATTTTCCACAGATTCCTTTCCTTTATTATCAGTGAATTGTCATGACTTCTTTGAGAAAATAGAAGCGTAGTTTCCTTTTGTTTTCGCCACGGTTTTGAGTTCAGATTCCTCTTTTTCTTAGACTGGTTGCTGAGAGAGAGAGAGAGAGAGAGAGAGAGAGAGAGAGAGAGAGAGTGTGTGTGTGTGTGAGAGATTGAGAGAGTGTGTGTGAGAGAGAAAAAGTGAGAGAGAAAAGGAGAGAGAGAGAGAGAGAGTGAGAAAGAGGGAGAGAGAGTTTGAGAGAAAGAAGGGGAGTGTGTGTGTGAGAGAGAAAGAGAGAGAGGGAGAGAGAGTGTGTGTATGAGAGATTGAGTGTGTGTGTATGAGAGAGAGAGAGAGTGTGTGTGTGAGAGAGAAAAAGTGAGTGAGAGTGAGAGAGAGAGTGTGAGAGAAAGAGGGAGAGAGAGAGTTTGAGAGAAAGAAGGAGAGTGTGTGTGTGTGTGTGCGTGAGAGAGAAAGAGAGAGAGGGAGAGAGAGAGTGTGTGTGTGTGTGTGTGAGAGATTGAGTGTGTGCGTATGAGAGAGAGAATGTGTGTGTGAGCGAGAGTGTGTGTGTGAGAGTGAGAGAGGGAGAGAGAGAGTGTGTGTGTGTGACATGGAGAGAGAAGGGGGAGAGAGAGAGAAGTCTCGCGTTCTATTCAACTCCTAGGTGTGTGGGTGGAGAGAATAAATGGTTCTTTCCCAAGGGTATTTCTAAGAAAGTCAAGAAAATAGTATCGGCCGAAATGTTAACTCGGTTTGCCTGTCTTCCTACGCCGATAACTACTGCACTACGTGCACGACTTCATTTATTTTCCACAAATCCAAAAAACTAAACATTATTGACAGCATTTCTAACATCAACAATTCAACACAAAATTCATAATCCTACCCTCTGACACACTTTCTACAAAATTTGTAAATAAATTAGTTATCCCTAATGTTAGGATCTTTACCACCACGTTCAAGACAATCGGAGATATAAAGAAAAATAAATCCATCACCAATTCAATTTATTACCAAATAAATATCTAACAATGTAAACTTTCTTATATCAACGAGACATCTCGAAATCGGAAAGCTAGCATCTATGAACATAAAAGGGATTTACATTTGGACAACCATTTATACTCACTCGTAATACACAGGAACGAAATTGGCCATAACTTTTACAAATGCCACTCTAATTAAAAAGAGAACATAATTCTTTATGTCGAAAGTACTTCCAGGGATTATTGATAAATATTTTACCAACTATAAACTCACGTCAAAAACATTTTCTTACATACCAACCTTTATTGAATCCATTCTTAAAGAATCTAACATATGTTTATCTAAAACAGTGCGTACATAAAACATACCCAAATCAACATGCCAAACATCACCAAAGATAATGTCTACCACACACACACATACATACACATACATACGCACACAAATACACACATATCAATACACATACACACACATACACACACGAATGTACATTATCATCAGAATCTCAGATAGACAAACTAGAGGTATTATACGGGTATATAAGTGTATTGCTGTCTTATTGAAGTCCGAGTAAATAAATAGGCAGCGGTTAAATTTACGCGGTAAAAAAGATCCAATTGAATCTTTCATTTTTTTTTTTTTACCTTGAGGTCCAACTTTGGACTCATTAAAGGTGATAAAATTAATGAGTCACTAAAAATGGTTGACGTTTTAATTTGTAAATGGCTGTCTTTCCTTTCAGGTCAACTTTCTCTGATTCTTATTGTCCATCCTGTTCGGTGACATTCGCTTGCATGATTTGGGACAACGCAAAGTGATGACGTAGTGCACACATTGTCTTACGGAATTGTTTTCTTTTAATAACCAATTTCGAATTATCCGGGTACGCCGGATGTGCCACTGGTGGCGGTTCGGAACAAGAAATCGGCTCGCTGATTTCGAATTCCAGACGTGGTCGTTGCATTCACTTTCGCACAAATACTCCTGCGGAAGGGGGGGGCGTGAATCCATCTCTTCTTCCCTAGCAATGTGTTAAAAATAGGGCTGACTGGTTTCTCTAGTCGCTGATGACAACCAGCATAGGAGAAGGAAAACCGTATATGGTCATTATGGGACACGTATTTGAAATCTAACTACGGTCCAGTCAGTGTAGTTGCCTCTGTGGGTGTTGAAGAATCAAAAATTGGTCTGAGCAGCGGCTATGCTTGGAAACTTGCAGCAATGTTGTAGATGAGATTTTTTTAATTAATTCACCCTAAGCAAGGCGATAATGCCACTAAGACGCAAAGGGGGCTTATTATTATTATTATTCGGTCGAGCTTGCTCGGACATTCATGAATTTATCCTGCATCAAGGATGGAAAGTCATTAGGGAGGCATTTTGTGTCATAACATAGTTTGTCCATGTAGGTGGTTGTTGGTTGACCAACCCATCTTGCTTCGTGGCAAAGTGTCCAGGGCAGTAGATCACTGGTGAGTTCTTGTTTTGCTCGCCACCAGTGTCCAGCAAAGCGCATTCTACGTTCACATCAGATTGCAGAAATATCGGAGATGGGTCCATAGAGCTATGATTTAGTTGGATGTTGTCTCCAAGAGATATTAAGTATAGCTCTCGACATCTGAGTGTAGGTTCCATCAAGCTTAAACTCTAGGGTTTTAGTTAATGGCCAGGCAGTAGCACCATGCATTACAACCGCCTCTGCAGTGGCTCGAAAGAATCTCCGTTTGTGGTTGTCTGGTAGATCAGATTTCTAGATGACAGCCATTTTATTCAAGGCGGTCTAGGCTTTAGCTATGTGAATTTTCACATCCATTTTAGTAGATTTTTTTTCGCATCCTAGGTATGAAAAAGATTCGACTGTTTTTATTGATTCAGCTGAGACAGTTTGTGTTGAACCCTGCTGGTTGAAACGCAAGGGGTTACTAGGAGTGAAAGAGAATGAAAAGACTTTAGAAGGAACTAGAAACCCAATCCTAAACAGGAATCAAGGGATAAACCTCTACTCCGGTTCAAAAAATCAGTGAAGAACATGAACAGGACGATAGGCAAACCTATCTACTCCTGTTTTAGTGGTTTGCAGTGTGCTTTCAAGTCGAAACTGCTTTGCTTAAGTTTTGTGTAAAAATTAGTTATCAAAGCATTGAAATGGTTGTTTATTTTGTTTGTTATATTTAGTCCGAGTAAATAGAAAGCAAAGATATCTCAATATTAGTAAACTGGTAGAATTCTTGAATACGGTGGAAAATAATGGATTTAGTAACTGTTTTTGTTTAATATCTGTCTATATCTTTGAGATGATGTATTATAATTACTTGCGTTATTTCGGTTCGAAATTCCAATCACCTGAAGCAGGCCGGAGCGTACACCGGCCGAAACGTTGTAAATATGGCTATGAAGATGAGGATAACAGTCCGAGTAATGTAAATAATGCATGTATTTGTTTAATTATAGGTTTTACATTTTTTGAGTTGCTGAAGACACACTTACGTCAGGAGTTGTGTTGCATAAGATTTAATCAATTTTGATAACAGTTGTTTATAAATGAATTGTATATAAAAAAAATCTTGTGTATCGTAAGGTCATTTTAGAATCGTAAGAACACAATAGATATCAGTGTATATAACTTAGAAAAAGACAGACACACTTTCATATAACATTTCATCCATAGAAAAACATTTTCTTAACAAACCGGTTCTGTGTCTATTAACAGATTGTATCAAATATACTGGAATTCTTTTTTTTTGTTCTTGTTGATGTATTTTGTCCGCCAAAAGGATATTGCAGTGTATTTTAATTAAAAAGAAATCACTTATTTTATTTTACTTGGCCGATGTTAAATATCTTTGTCTTGATTCAAGAAGAAGAAATTGAAAGCATGTTCATGAGCGACATAGTCAGTACTATTCAAGTATGCATTGAGGTTATCTCGATGTAGGATAATTGTTAACAAGGTTAGTTTTGGGAAACAATGTGGGCTGAGTTTGATCCACACTAGGTGCCCCATGTAAGATATTAAATAATGCAGAAATTATTAACATATCGTAAAAACTAACCAACCATTTTTTTTTATTTGACTTTGGGAAAAATACACAAAATTCAATTTTCTTCTTCTTCTTCTTCTCCTTCTCCTTCTTCTTCTTCTTCTTCTTCTCCTTCTTCTTCTTCGTTTTGTCTTTTCATTTTTCTTCTTTTATTTTCTTCTTTATTTTTCTTCTTTTTTATTTTTCCTCTTTTTTATTTTTCTCCTTTTTATTTTTCTTCTTCATTTTTCTTCTTTTTTATTTTTCTTTGTTTTTCTTTTTTTCTAATTTTCTTCTTCGTTTTTCTTCTTTTTTTATTTTTCTTCCTTTTTATTTTACTTCTTCGTTTTTCTTCTTTTTTACTTCTTCGTTTTTTCTTCTTTTTTATTTTTCTTCTTTTTTCTTTTTCTTTTTTTTCTTCTTCTATGTGCTGTGTCACTTCAGTTCATGTGCGATCGTGGCTCTCCACAATTTTCTGTCATTTGTAGCTCTTAGTAAAAATTGTCTTTGTTACTATCTGTTATGATGTTAATTTGGGGTTAATAAAGACAAACGCCAAATAACATGTAACAATAAAATGGGGTTTATTCGGTTGGTAAGTTGGTACAGAAATCGCCTGAGTAGTCTATAACTAACTCGGCCCAGAACTTCTCCGACTGTCTTTTGACATGCCACTATTTAACGTCCTTGTTTGTAGACGAATTCATCTTCAAGAGGGGTGGTAGGTTCCTACACAACACTATCTCTCCTAGTCCCTGTTCTGCCATCACAAGCTCGTTAGGCAGGAGTTATGCGCTGCTTTCCTCTGTCCCTCTTACGTTCAATATGTCCTGTGAGTATCTAATTTTCTAAACCAGCTTTCCTTCTTATATTCCCTCTTAACTGATCCAAATACAAAACTCAAAATAGTTATAAAAAGAAAGAAATCAATGAATAATAAATAATTCATTAACTCCATTAAAGGCTCTCCTGACATAGACCGAAATGTAACGTGAAACACGTAAAAGGCATTTTCGCTTCTAAAAATAATGGGCACGGATTTATTTTGCTCGCCCCCCCTGTAAGGGTAAAGAGTAATGTGTGTGAATAATTTCTGTCGATTAATATTTATTGCACTTCCGTTAGAATTTAACGCCATGACATTTATCAGAATAAAAAAAAAATGGGTTTTATCATTTCAAAAGGTGGGGAATCCAATATTTACATTTTTCGGACTATTGTCCCCATCCTTGTCGCCATATTTATCACAATGTTTCGTCCTTTCAGTATCTGTCTATATTTCTGAGATGAGGTATTATGTACACTATTTACATTATTCGGACTATTGTCCTCATCTTTGTTGCCATAATTATCACAACGTTTCGACCTTTCAGTATCTGTCTATATTTCTGAGATGAGGTATTATGTACACTATTTACATTATTCGGACTATTGTCCTCATCATTATCGCCATATTTATCACAACGTTTCGGCCTTTCAGTATCTGTCTATATTTCTGAGATGAGGTATTATGTACCCTATTTACATTATTCGGACTATTGTCCTCATCTTTGTCGCCATATTTCTTACAACGTTTCGGCCTTTCAGTATCTGTCTATATTTCTGAGATGAGGTATTATGCACACTGTTTACATTATTCACACTATTTTCCTCATATATGTCCCATATTTATTACAACTTTTTGGTCGTTGTACGCTCCGGCCTTCTTCAGGTGGTTGGAATGTCAAACTGAACCCTTTATTTCGCTCATTGGGGTAGACTGTTCTAGTTCCACATACCATGTTTAGTGGATGTCAATTATCAGTTATCCCCTGTTAATTTCCCTCTCCAAGTTTTCTACTGCTTTAACCGGGTATTGAACTCATACTTTTTGGGTCCTGTCACTGGATCTAACTAACGCCTTTATCCACTGTGCCATGACACGTGGAACTAGAACAGTCATTTTCTGTGCTGTCTCTGTCCCGCTTGAATTCGCAGCTGAATAGGAAGGAGAGTCCTGAGCAAGTGTCTGTCCCGTATCCTCATGAATTTCTTTGGGTGTCATACTTTTTCTTTTGCAGACATTTTATGACTGCTCAGGCCTCTTTTTTGTCCATTTTAAGATTTGTCGCACTCCTCTCATATTTGTCTTGGTCTCAACTGCATAGAGATTAAGATAGAAATCTGTATTAATTTTTCAAGTTTTATAAGAAGTGGTAGTGTGTTACCACAACAAAAATGTTCGGCTATGGCTCTTCTTCTTGGGTGAGGGCTAAAACCCTTTGAATGACTTTCATATATTTATGCGAGTTTTTTTTAAACTATCTGAACATTTGAAAAGTAATTTATACATCATATAAAAAAGTAGAAAAATAATTATTTACAGAGAAAGATCATTAAAGATATGTAGAGAAAGATAGGTAAAGAGAGAATATTTTTATAGAACGAAAGTGACATATATACTTAGAGAGATTGAGTTGTTTTCAACGATCCATCAACTCTTTATGGGTCATTTAATGCCGAAATTTAATTTTTTGGGAAGATTTCAAATAATAAAAATATGCTTTCACAATAGAATACATGGTAGATGATACTCATCTTTTATTCATATACATGCTCGTGTGGACATAATTTATGCAGGCGGTGATATGTGTGTTTTATGTTGTAGTTTTGTCATATTTTGAAATACAGTTTGATTTGAGAACTTGTATGGTATTATATGGACTAATATCATAAAAGACTTCTTTCATGTTGCTTGTTTGGTTGGTTGGTTTTGTTTAGTGACATATCAACCTCTAAGGGTTATTTAATGCCGAAATGTAAATATTTCGAACACAGTCTTATGGCTTCAACTACAGATAAAATACATTGTTTATTGGTTGGTTGATTTTGTTTAGCGACATATCAACATCTATGGTTTATTTAATGCTGAAATCTAAATATTTCAAACACAATTTTATAGCTTCAATTACAGATAAAATGTATTGTTTATTAGTTGGTTGATTTTGTTTAGCAGTATATCAACATCTCTATGGGTTATTTAATGCCGAAATCTTAATATTTTGAACACAATTTTATTGCTTCAACTAAATATATTTCGAATGCAATTTTATGGCTTCAACTACAGATAAAATGTATTGTTGGTCATTTTGCTATAAAATGTATTGTTAGTAATTCTACTATAAAATGTATTGTTGGTCATTTTGCTATAAAATGTATCGTTAGTAATTCTACTATAAAATGTATTGTTGGTCATTTTGCTATAAAATGTATTGTTAGTAATTCTACTATAAAATGTATTGTTGGTCATTTTGCTATAAAATGTATCGTTAGTAATTCTACTATAAAATGTATTGTTGGTCATTTTGCTATAAAATGTATCGTTAGTAATTCTACTATAAAATGTATTGTTGGTCATTTTGCTATAAAATGTATTGTTAGTAATTCTACTATAAAATGTATTGTTGGTCAGTTTGCTTTAAATTGTATTGTTGGTAATTTTACTATAAATATGTATTGTTGGTAAGTTTTTATATAAAAAATGTATTGCTGGTATTATTACTATAGAATTTTGTTTTTAAACTTTCACAACGATTTGTTTTTGTTTGGGAGTTCCCTATTTGGCCATAGCTGGGACCCTAACAGGTGCTACCACCCTGGGAACAGCAATTAAGAGGTGGTTCTACGTTCCTCAAAAATTCCAATCTCCCGATCAGAGGGATTGCTCCCGATGTATATTTACAGAGATAAATAAAGAGATCTATATTTAGAGAGAGGGAAGAAAAAAAGTAAGAGTGATAATTATATAGAGATATTTCTAGAAAGATAGAAAAGGGAGAGATATTTATAGAGAGAAAGATGAAAAGAGATATATACAGAGAGAAAGAGATATACGTTTATAATACGAGAAAGAGAAGCATATTTAAATAGAGATATATTTATAGAGAAAGAAAGAAGGATGTATTTATAGAGAGAAAGAGAGATATGTTTATGGATAGCAAGAGAGAGAGAGATATTTGTAGCAAAAAAGATATATATATATATATATATATATATATGTAAGAAAGAGAAACAACAGATGGAGTTAGAATCCAAAGTTCTTAGCATTTAATTTTTAAAAAGTGCTCAATACAAACGTAGAGTAAAATATAATATTATTAATAGATTTTATTATAATAGATCACAATAAACACATTTTATATCGATGGTAGGAAAAAAACAAACACACACACAAATATATATATATATATATATATATATATATATATATATATATATATATATATATATATATATATATATGTTATCTACTATCGCCCCAAGAGAACAATAAAAGTTTCGAAACATGAAAGTTTTTTGTAGTGATGTAAAATATTTTATTGTAATCTTTTATAATAAAATATTTTAATAATATTATATATATATATATATATATATATATATAT
>CAHIKZ030000005.1:1102500-1135000 GCA_903632075.3 Acanthosepion pharaonis | reverse complement strand
TAAAATAGTGCTAGATATCATATAACTACTATAAATTATTTCAATACATTTTTTCCTCACCAGCAGCACGACTCGGAGTTTCATGCACAACGCAGTCTTCAGGTGCTAACTTGAGATTGACCATTACATTAATTTTATTAAATCTATCGGGTTATTGCAATGATGGATTTAAATTTTGTATTTGAAATAAACGAAGAGTGTTGTTATTGTTTTTTAAAATTTCTTTATTTAAAATAAACATACTTATAAGAACATAAAACCACGCATCCACACAAATTATTGATTTAAAGATGTAATGGTGGAATTATAATCTAAATAGGTATAAGTACTTACACACACATACCTCACACACACATACACACACATATATATATTATAAATTTTCATATAGACAAGAACATTTTACTCACTACAAAGATGCAACTTCGTTTCGGTGCATTTAGTTGCACCTTGATAAGCTTAATAACATTATCATTAAACGAAGAAAGAAAATCACAATATTGATTCATATTTTTTTAATCCAATCTAAGCTTTCGGCTTACATAAGCCATTGTCAAACAACATGCCTGGCCGCATACACAATTCCGGAAAATCCTTGTTGAAAACACAACTATACTTAAACATGAGAACAATAAACAATAACTAAAAATTCTTGAAGCTATATACATAAAACAATTGAAACCTAACCTGAACAAAATAAACTATGAAATCTCCACAAATATTCTTAAATGTCTATAATTAGTAACAGAAGCCCTTTGGTTTATACCAACGGCTTCCCATACTTAATACTTCGCGAATTCACTCTCGCGTGGTCATGTGTGGCGTCATGAGCTGCGGTGCGATTTTCGGTTCCAGCGTCTTATATGCATGTGTTTATCGTTGCTTGGAAATCATCCATGTAAACAGAAACAGACTATCATCACTTTCTTGAACGTGTATTGCTTAATATATTGTATTGTAATTATCATTTTTGATAATGGCTTATGTAAGCTTAGATTGGATTAAAAATATGTATCAATATTGTGATTTTCTTTCTTCGTTTAATGATAATGTTATTAAGCTTATCAGACGTTATGAAAAGAATTTACATAAAATAAATGACACTTCCCTCTGCCAAGATGGGCGCAGGTTCGAATCTTACTGGAGAGAGCATTTTTTACTTTAATAAGATTTCTCGAATATTCAGGCCGGTAGATGCGAATAAATAAATCTATTGTTTAATAAATAAATGGAGCGTCTACTCAAATATGAGTATCCACTAAAAATCACGTTTGAAGTGATAAAAATTTGTTGGATTGATAATAAAATCCATTACCATATATATATATATATATATATATATATATATACTTAACGATATGTGGACGAGAAAAATCAGGAAGTTAGATAGTTTTTCTTTTCATCGCTGAAAAAGGTAATCTGTAAGTTTTTTCTTCTGACATATAATCATAATGATAGGGCAACTGGTGATAATCAAATCACGATTATTATCCTCATTGGCGAGACGAGTTTACACACCGTTTTGCTGTACGGCATGCATCCTTGTAAGCTTTAAAAGCAAAGACAATTAAGTTAAAAAAAATAAAGGCCAAAAAAAAGTCCTTTTTTTTCTTCTAAATGCACGAACTGCTCCTGATTTGTAAGTCATGCATCCTTTTTTGAAATATCAGTCGACAATTCGTCTGATTCACTTGTGCAAACCTTTTACATATCGCATTGACATTTGTACGTTCGCATTAGCAAAAATCGGATGATAGCAAATCAGACCAAACAAGGATCGAGATGAAAGCCAGGGTGACAGACGGCCGTCGTCAAATATGACTCATAGCCGACCACTTTTGACTGTGCATAGGAAATGCCACCCATTTGATTAAAATAAAAACTTTACGTCCTACTATTAAAAGAAGAAGAAAAAAAATACAGAAGAAAAAGCGTTATTCTTTGAATCGTTTGAGGATGCGGTCAGCATAAGGAACATGGTGAAAAGAACGAAAGAAGGGAAAAGGCGAGGAAGGAAGAAATGCAGGCGGGAATTTTGATGTGTTTCATAAAAGAGAGAAAAGAGATGGTATTCAACAAATGTTCAGCTTAATAGCTGAAATAACGACCGCAAATGTTAAACAAATATATATTAAAAGCAGAATCTTTTAAGCTGTGTACAGGCACATAATATATAAATGAGTTATTAATCAACAGTACTCTATATAGTTGACGAAACAATTTGGTTGTATTTTGTGAGTCATACACAGATCTGTTTTTACTAATTTCGCCTACGATTCTTTTAATCTGTGACTACCAAGAAGGAAGAACTTGACAGAAAGTCCGAATTTCGATTCCAAGGAATTTCTTTTTAATTTGAAGCAAAAAAAAAAAAAAAAAAAAATAACAGAAAAGAAAAGAAACATACTTACATTTTCTGGATTACGAAAACTTCCTAATGTGGCAAAAGGTAAGATTCTAAAACGTATTCATATAAACAGGGGTGGGGGATCAATAAATATATAACATGACAAGGAATTGTCATCTAATATTTTTGCTGTGTGATTAATACTTCCCTTAGAATTAACAGCATTGTCACAGAAAGAGATTAAGTTTAAAATATTTTGTTGTGTAAAATTAATGTTTTTTGAATCATTAGTCTGCATTCATATTTCTCTCTCCTTCTCTCTCTTTATATATATATATATATATATATATATATATATATATATATAGAGAGAGAGAGAGAGAGATAGATAGATAGATAATATTAGTGGAAAATATACATACATATGCAAAATATATATAAAAATACCCATACATGTATATTTTCAGAAAAAATTTTCCAAGAGGAAGAATCCAGGTAGAAATCAATGTCTAGGAAAGAGTAAGGATATAATAAAAAGGCTTAAACATTAATATTCCATGGTTCCATATTAGTGTTTAAGCCTTTTTTATTATATATATATATATATATATATATATATATATATATATATATATATATATATATCTAATAAAGTAGGAATTTTTAATTTGTACAAATTTGCTTAATTATCAACGAGAGTTGTTTGTTATCGTTTTATTTACTTTTTCGATGTTTCTGATTATTTTTTTGATTTCCGGTTTAAAATGATTTCCCTATGTCTGTTTTTATATATACTCTATTGTAAACAAACACACACACACCTATATATATATATATATATATATATATATATATATATATATATATATATATATATATATATATATATTACTTTTAAAATTGCCGGAGGGCTCATTTTCTTTAGAGGGAGGCCGGCAGGCAGACGAAATAAATACTGCTTAAAATAAACGGAGCGTTCACTTTACGCAAATACGAATATCCACTAAAATAACCTTTATAGTGATAAAAGTATGTCGGATTAAATATAAAATCCATTAACTTTTATACTCCCATATATATATATATATATATATATATATATAAAGACAAGAGATAACACTATTCTTGTCTTTTTATTCATTCACAGATACACTCTATTTCAATATATATATATATATATATATATATATATGTGTGTGTGAAAATATATAGAAAATAGGAAGGAACTGGTTAGGTAAATAATCCAAAGTCCCTTAGTATTTTAGTTATTATTTTTAAAAAACAGTGCTCGATACAAAAGTAAAGCATAAAAAAAAAATTTCGCTTGAAGATGGAACAGAGCTTATTTTAACTCAATTTAATTTAAATAATTATATTGAAGTTTTCGGCTCTTGTTTTGAAACATGGGACTTCTTTTGTCGCGATCTGGAATCATATTTTAAATAAATAATGATATATATATATATATATATATATATATATATATATATATATATATATATATGCGTGTTTGTCTGTAATAATATGTGCATATTTATATATTTATTATTTTTTCCCTCTATCAGTATATATATGTGTGTGTGCATATATATATTTTTCTCCTCTATCACTATATATATATATATATATATATATATATATATATATATATATATATATCTTATTGCTATAAACGTTATTTTAATGGCTACACGTGTTTTATTTACTATACCTGTTTCTTAAAAACCGGCCTAAAAGGGAATTTTTACTAAGGCAAAATTGTGCCTCCGACATGAAACGAACTTGCATTCTTTTTTTCATCAGGGAAATCGCTTTCTGACCCAAGGCGTACCTTTACCTGTTCGGCCAATCTACATTAGAGAAAGCAGGTTTTTCTTGTTGAGTCGGAGGCACAATTTTCCATTAGCAGAACGGTCCCAATTTAGGTCTCATTAAATTCTTATGGTAGGTTGACACTTAGTTTTGAATATTGATTGATTTCGCTGTATAATGTTCGATTTATCTGATTCATATTACTCATCTGATTTGGAAGGAGATTATGCTGAAAAATAAAAACCTTTTTTCTTGATTAGGCAACAGACTTCGTAAATAATTGCTTTGGTACGAGTGAGATATATCAGTCAAAACTTAGAGGCGACAGGCTGTTTCATGCTAGACGCAATCGTCAGGCCTGACACAGCCTGTCGCCTCTAAGTTCACTTTTATATATATATATATATATATATATATATATATATATATATATATATATATATGAAATTACCCGATTTAACCAGTAGAGAAGACAATATTTATGAATAAAATGACAATAGGAAAACTGGTAATTGCTGAAGTATTTTGGTATTTTGCTTTGATAAAGTCCACATTGGACGAAACGCGTCAGCAATTACCAGTTTTCCTATTGTCATTTTTTTATTCATATATATATATATATATATATATATATATATATATATATATATATATATATATATAATGAGACAAAGAAGAAATGGAGTAAAAATCCGCAGTTCGTAGCTTTAAAAATTTTAAAAAATTTATAAATTATATTTTTTATTATAAGAGATTATAGTAAAAACATTTTGAAATCGCTGCACAAAAGCTTTCATGTTTCAATACTATGATTGTACTTCTTCAGGCGATAGTAAGTAACTGGTTATATGATTAAATGATTTTTAAAGAAATTTACAAACAAATATTAAAAATAAAAAATAAAAAAAATTGTTAACTTTACGTCTGATTAACCTCCCCTCCACTTAAACAAAAAGAACATGTTATATCTGTCTACGATCACGATACATTTGTCGCTGCAATTATTGTCCGAAATAGTCAATATTGCTATGCCTGCGTACCGGTTTAACGTAACATGACCCCCAAAAAAAAAACAAAAAAAAAACTCACTCACCTCCACCCTTTGGCCTTATTTTTCTATTTAGCGTAGATCTGGCATTTAATTGGTTAATTGGGACATACCCACAAATCTGTTATTAATTTCTGACCTTATGCCCCATCCGTTTAATTTCAGGAAAAGAAGTAACGATTTGTATTTAAATTTCTCAAACAAATCATTTTATAACCAGTTACCTACCATCGCCTTAAGAAATACAATCATAGAATTGAAACATGAAAGTTTTTGTGTAGCGATTTCAAAAATGTTTCTATTATAATTTCTTATAATAAGAATATATATATATATATATATATATATATATATATATATAAAGAAATATAGTCTTAAGGTGTGCTATATTTATGGGATAAAGTGCTCAATATCAGAGATAGAGCGTGTGTAAATATAAAAGTGAACATAGAAGTCAACACTTAGAGGCGACAGTCTGTTTCATGCTATATGCAATCGTCAGGCCACATATGCTGTTATTTTTCTCGGCTATTTATATATATATACGGGCTAGTGGTGCATTGTGGGTATTCTATTATGGCGGTTATTTTACCGGAAGTCGCTTTGTTTATTTATTTGGGTCAAATTATATTGCTCGTTTTTTTTTTTTTCTTATTTTATTTATTTATTTATTAACGTAGTAAAAATTTGTTTATATCACGTATTTAACAGTTTTGTTTTGGTTTGAGAATTTGATTAAAGCTATTTGTTCAATTTTGGGGTTGGTTGTTGTAGTTCATTCTAACTATTATTTTTTTGGCGGGAACAGTTTTTAATTTGGGATTGGTTTGAATTTAGGTCAATTTATTTGTATATTTTTTCTTGATTTAAAGATATGTTTTATGGTACAAAACTTTATGACAAACAGTCCGTGTTTCGGCCTAATTATAAAATGCTCACCAACAGAGGAGAGGAGATCAAAATATCAAACATCATCTCTCCCATTACAATGAGTTTAGGTCAATCCATGATGTCTGATATATCTCACTCGTATCAAAGAAGACTGACAAATTATATATATATATATATATATATATATATATATATATATATATATATAGCATAATGAGAAGCCACGTATATTTTTAATTTGCAACTTTTTCTATATATATATATATATATATATATATATGAAGAAATATAGTTTTAAGGTGTGCTATATTTATGGGATAAGGTGCTCAATATCAGAGATAGAGTGTATGTAAATACAAATATAAAAGTGAACATTGAAGTCAACACTAAGAGGCGACAGGCTGTTTCATGCTGGGCGCAATCGTCGCCTCTGAGTGCTGACGTCAATGTTCACTTATATATATATATATATATATATATATATATGTATCAGGCATCATGGATTGACTTAAACTAATTGTAATCGGAGAGATGATGTTTGATATGTTGATCTCCTTTCCTCTGTTGGTGAGCATGTTATAATTAGGCCCAAACTCTCACTGTGGTTCTGATGGATACACCAGGTAAATATATTTAGTTTATAGTATAAAGGTCTTATAGGAGATGAGTTCTTTTATAAATTTAGCATGGACGGAAAATGCCACACTGAAATCCAAAGGTGCCCTGAGATAGCCAAAAATGCCTTCCAAAAGCTAAGCAGGATATTAAGAAACAGAAAAAAATCGTTAGAAACAAAAAAAAAGAGTATTGAACGGTTACGTGATATCAGTCCTCCTCATATGGCAATAAATGCTGGACAGTCTTGAGGCAACAGAAATGTGGTTCTACAGCAAAGATATACCAACGACCGAACGTGTGAGCAACGACGAGGTTTTAGAGAAAATGGAAACAAAAAGGAAACTTATACTTAACACCAGCAATAAATTTCTAGGGCACATAACGAGGAAAAGAGGGCTTGGAAAATTTGATACTCACAGGGTAGATTTAAAGAAAGAGGGACAAAGTAAAACAAAGCATAAACTACTTGATTAAATGGATGGAAAAACAAGTGTCAGGAGAAATAACAAAATTTATTCAAATTTACGAAGGACAGGACATTGTGGAGAGTCATGATCACGAACGTCTGTAATGGACACAGCACATAAAGAAGACGGCATATAAAATGAATCTTTTTCTTTTTTTTACTAATTTTTCACTCAATATAAATCCCAAGAGCCACTCCAGGGAGAGGGTTACTGAATGATGATGTATGAGCGTAAGAGGAAGAAGTAAAAAATAAGGGCTATGGGGATATATAGGATAGATAATGGTAAATCTTAGATGGTTAAGAATGTAGCGATCTGGGAAGATTCTCTGGGAAGTTTGATCCACAAAGTAGCGAAACCTGGGGGAAAAACTGTCCAAATGTAACTTCTTCTTTATTAATGGAATACGGACGGAATGGAAATGATTCGTTCCATCTTATGTGACATGACATCTCTTAGATGTGAAGAGATGAACTAGTGGAACTAATGAATGTAGCTCGCCAGAACATTTTCCATGGAAATAGCTTTTGAATTGCAAAAAGATTCCGACATTTCGTCTTGGGAAAAGGGGTTGTAGAGTGGAAAATAATTCATCACCCACAAGGCCGCGTAGACGCTTTTGAACTCTATCAGAGCTGGAAAATGAGAGGTGGGCAGCTGCAGCCTAGATATGGTATCAGTATTTTATTTTTCGTTTGACTGATCTCTGGTGGTAGAAGTGGTATAAGAAGATCGTGTTGTGACAATTATCAAACTGGGGAGGGCCTTATCACCTATAAAATCAGCATTTGAAATTATATATATATATATATATATATATATATATATATATATTTTGGCTCGAACACTGACCACTGAGAAATACGTATATAGGTCCCCCCGCTCCCCTGAAGTAGAGGGATCCAAAGAAAACTTACCTAAGCAGAAATGACAAAAAACGAAGAGTCATTTACCATCAATATGTGAATTGATTGACTGATTGTTCTAATTTTTTATGGTTTATCAACTTTTTGCATTTAAACTAGAAAATATTAGATATAATAATTTTTTTGAAGAAATTAATGATTTTACTGATACAAGTCCCACTAATTAACCTGTAACTGGGGAGATAGGTGGATTCATGCCTGTTCTATGGATATTTGTGCGTAAGTGAATATAACGAACCCGACTGGAATTGAAACTCCGTTCCAAATTCTGAGCTTTTATCCATTACACTCTCCGCACACCCAAGCTTATATCACCTGCTATTCCCATTAAGATGTGATATACAGGCAAATTATATATCTATTACGTCATTATTTTACTGTTTGAATTTTTATAACAATTTAAGATAAGAATTATTGCATTAAAGTTTAAAATCTATCACCACTTCTTTGTTTATTTTTTAAAGCCAAAACTTAATTATTATTGCGATATTAAATTCACAAGGAAAATAATTTTTATGTGCAGGGAAATACTAGAGCGATAGTGATAGAATTTAAACTTGTTAACACAAATTTCCGGTTTTCGTACATTGGACATAAATAATTTTTATATCAGAAATTTTCCAGTAAATTCTTCTTGGGAGTAGAACAAAGATTAATACAATTATGTTAACATTATGTGATCCGGTTATTTTTATCAACACTTGACACATTGTTCTCAAAAGTGCGTGGTTATACTTATTAAAAATAGATTAAATTTATTTTTTTTTTAGTTTCACATAGGTTTAATGAAATAAAAGAAATCAAAAATTTAATTCAAATAATTACGACAAAAATCACTTAATATTTCTAAGTTAATTTCACTTTAGACTTAAGCAATTTTCTTACCACCCAAGTTTTTTTTCACTCGAACTTTTCCTCTCCTCCTCGCGCCAATATATCCTAATTCTTTATGCATGAGATATGCAGGTAGTGTAGCGACTATCGTTGCGAAAAATTGAATCAACCTGAGTTCAAATCCCACGACAGTCAGTTGCGTTCAATTTCACTTATAATACCCCTAAGAAGGATATGAATCCAATCCCCCCGACCAATTTATAGATTAAATAACCAGGCACCTTTCTCACACAATCTTATGGGTTAAATAGCCGCATAAACTGGTTATTTAGCCTTGGTTGGCGACCATTCTAAGAGAAGGAAAAATCCTAATCCCAAAGAGAAGACAATGGTGAATCGCTCGAATATCTTGAAATAATGCACGGCAACTTACAAATAATAAATGAAAGGAATCTGTGGAGAACCATTATCTCCAACGTCCCAAATGGAGCGAGTAAATAGCCTTGTATTATAAACAGTGTAAGAGAAGGAAAATACCATAAAGAACAAACTTGACGAAATAAGTCTGAACCAATCACATAAAATTATTAAATCATTTTGTTTAATAAAATCCCGATAAGAAATCTACGGAGATTTTAAAAGGCAGATAGACAAAAATGTCAATGTCATGGTTACACAGAGGCACCTAAAAGGTAAACGAAAACCAATTATATCAAAAATATAAATGGCACCGATATTCAAACAACTTAAGTCAGTCTGGCTGTTTGGTTCTAAGAACTGAGCTGCTGGGCGCTCATAAGTTGAAAACAACAGAAGCGTTATATATATATATATATATATATATATATATATATATATATATATATATATATATATATATATATTTGTAGGCCGGTTAATAAAATTTGAGGAATAAAAAGTAAAGAAAATGATAACAATATTGGCAATAAAATTGATGATATTTATTATATATTAACCTTTTGATTAAATTGAAGCATGAAGGGAAAGATTTTAAAGTCGGAATTTTCGGACACGCCTCTATCCTTTTTCAACGAGATGAGGTACAAATAAAGATGCATGACTTACTGTTCCGAGGAATGTTGCTGTTACAAGACTCCCTGTGGAAATTTTATTCTCTCAGTAAACTCAAATCCCAAATATTTCAATACTGATTTGCGTCTTCTTTGTTGAATGTTGAATGAAAACGCTAAAAGCACGTATCTCATCAATGCTATGCAACGGTTGGTTGAACTGTGCAGCGACAGGTAAATTGTCGTTGTCTTTAATATTTTTTTTTATTGTTATTGAAGTGAAGACGGAATTCCGTGCCTGTTTCTCCAACAAATTTAATATTTAATATTTTGCATTTGTGATAATCTTTAGTTTTAATTACACACACACACACACACACACACACACACACACACACACACACACACACACACACACACACACATATATATGAGTATAATTAATGCTACTTATATTATATAAAACATTTTTTAAAATATTACCATGGTTCGTAAGAAAAAAATATATATAAATTTATAATCTCAAAAAAGAAACACTTTGCGTAATCAACCCTAAAATATTTAGGTTTTTATTACAATTCTAATCTTCGCTTTTTAAAACAATAAACCTTGACAAAGAGTATTTAAGATAAAAGCGGTGTCATGGGAAAAACTTCCTTTTTGACATTCCGTTTTTTTGTGGCTACAGAAGTCCATGCTTGCCATTATTTTTTCATCCTGATAAACATTTTATGCCGATTTAATCTGAACAAGATTTCAAATATATAAATACACAATTTTCATAGATATAAACAGTTTTTTTTTATCTCTTTTCTGCATCGACGTTGCAACTTCTGGTCTTTTGATCGGTTTTATCATTTGTTGAAATCTTAACGTCAGATTTTGGCACCAAAAACCGCGTGGGTGGCAAACATCTGTCGATGTTATGGAAAACCAGATTAGAAGAACAAAAGTAAGGATTGATCGTCAAAGCAGTACACAATGAAGAATATCCCACAGTTATTTTTTAAAAATAATCAATTCATTCCAAGCAAGGAAATAAAGCCACTAAGACGCAAGGGGGTTACTGATTATGAGAGAATATGTTCGAAAAGAAAAACATTATTAAGGAAAGACAACAATAAAAGAACAGGAATGAAGACATCAAATGATAACATTTGATTGTTTTTAAATTATTGAAGATGAAAGTTGATTGGGAATCAAGAGGCCGAAAGAAAGGTCAACAAGTGAGAAGTTCGAGAGAAGAAATTGTTAGCATAAAACATATTTGCATGTAGCCATTTGAACTGTAAAAAGCGAAGTTGGATTATTTCTCTTCAAAATGACAAGTCATCATTTAGTGCTAGCAACCATTCTAATGAATACAATCACGATGATGATGATGATGATGATGATGATAATTTGTTAATTTTTCAAATTTCGGAAATTTAATTTTTTTTAATCATTTCATCACAAGCAAAGCAATAAAGCCACTAAGACGCAAAGGTGGGGGCGGGGTTACTGAGTGTGAAAATGTTAGAAAAGAAAAATATTATTAAGGCGAGAGAACAAGAAAAGAACAGGAAACAAGAAGGCAGAAGATAACGATTGACATTGCATTTAAATTTTTGAAGATCAAAGTTGACTGAAAAGCAAGAAGCCAGAAGAGGTTCTACAAGCAAGAAATGCGATAGAAGAAACTGTTAGCATAGAACTTACGGTTACATCTAGGCATTTCAACTGTAAAATGATAAGACCTAACTGTCAATCTGGTACTGTGCCTAAATTTATAAAGTCTAGATACCAAAGAGGAAAACTACTCATCAGAACAATTACCATGAAAGTATTTCTAGAAAAGTCATAGGGTAGCTATGTTACGGGATGGGAAACTTTATTGAAGCCGAGATACAAATTAAAGGAATTGACAGAATAGTTCGAATTGGAAAATGTTTATGGAGAATTCTTCTTCTCTTTGCCATGTCTCTCCAGGTCGTGCGTGGTTATGGATCTCCACGACTTTCTATCCTTTAAAGCTCTTAGAAAGGTTTGTCGTTTTACCATTCCTTCAAGTCACAGTTCTGCCATCCATTGATATAATTGCGTTAGCGGGGGTTATTCACTGATTTCTTCTGTCCCTCTTGTCTTCAATGTGAGTGTCAGGTTCTCCAGGCCATATTTCCTCATTATATGTCCTAGAAATGTTTTTTGATTCTACATATAAGCGTCGTTTTTTTTGTTTCCATTCACGTTAAAACTTCCTCGTTGCTCACATGTTCAGTCTATAGTATTCACAACGTCCATCTGTAGAACGATGTTCCTGTTGCCTGTTCTTCATCTGTGAGGAGGTGGTCCAGCATTTATAGTCGTAGAGGAGCAATGATAGTTTCTAAATATCTCAACCTCACACTAATCCCCAGTCCTTTCCATTTTAAGATTATGTTTCCGGTTCCTTTTAAAGTTTTCTCATTCTCTTTCAATCCCAGAAGCCCTTGCGTCTTGTAGTTACTTTCTTTTTTAATCATCGCCACAACTCCACTAACACGCAAGGGGCTGCTAGGGGTGAAAGACAATAAAAAATATTTTAAGAGGAACCGAAAACCCAATCCTAAACAGGAAACAAGGGATAAACTTCTACTTCCGTTCAAAATATATGGGAGGAGTGTGAACCGGACGATAGGCGAACCTATCTACTTCTCTTTCCCATCAGGCTGTTGTTGGTAAAGATTTATGTTATGCACCTTGTACCTAACGTGGGCGATAATGGCTCTCTCTAATATCCTATTCTTTGTAGCTCGACGCAACGTTTGACTTTTTACCATCTCACTTTATCTCCCTCTGTCATCCATTTACAGAAACACATTAGGTGATATTATACCTTGTGAGTGTTATTTTTTCCAAACTCTCTTTCCTCATTTTTTCCTAACTCTCTTTCCTCATTCAAAGATGAAAACAATAGTCCGAATAATGTAAAGAAAGAAGTTTTAAGGAAAATAGAAACAAAAAGGACACTTAAAATAAAAAAGACATGGTTGAAATATCTGAAAAGTGAGCGAAATAAAGGGTTAAGTTCGACATTCCAACCACCTGAAGAAGGCCAGAACGTACAACGACCGAAACGTTGTAATAAATATGGCAACAAAGATGAGGACAATAGTCCGAATAATGTAAATAGTGTACATAATACCTCATCTCAGAAATATAGACAGAAACTTTTTTCTTGTACACAAGTTCAGTTAATCGTATTCTCAGCATCCTTCTGTAGAACCACATTTTTGCTGTCTCAAATTTCCTCTTCATCTGTGAGGTAATTGTCATGTTTCCACTGCCATATCGGAGGACTTATATTATATAACAGTAATTCTTTGAAAATTAAAATTGTCTGGATTTATGGAAATTATCTTTTATCTCATGTTCAGTAGTGATACTCTTTTCCTGTATCTTTTCAATTTTTCCCTTATCCTATTTAAACTTCGTTGTCGGTCCATGTAAATGTTTTACAAACAAGAATTAATTTCATATACGAAAAAGGAATACATAAATATTTTCTATTGGATTTTCTTTTTTTTTAATCTTTTTCACTCCATGAAGAATTTTAATATCCCACAATTTTTCATGCTTTTCGCTCTTTTATTTCAGGTCTGAAATAAATTGGGTTTACAAAACCAATAAATGGGGCGAGAAGTTGGACAATCTAACGAGGCGGGAAGAATTAGTATAGAAGTTAGTTTATTTGAATGAAGAAATGGAATGCAATTTATACAGCAAATTATTTAATATGAGTTAAAAGAATTATTATAAAAAAAATAAGCCGTAAATAAATACGAAACTTTACAAAGCAGTTCTTTCTGATAACCTTTATTTGTTATTCTTTTCTTCACTAATCATCGTGTGGTTATTGTGGAGAGTCATGGCCTGATTGCGATAAGGCATAAATTATGTCGGCGTTTCACACTTGATAAATTCTCAAAAGTTTCTTTTCTCAACCGTAAACCTTTAAAATTAGTTTCAAAATAACGAAGAAAAAAGCTATGATAGGTTATTCTATCGCCCGGATCGGGCTTCTCTCCGGTCTTTTGATCAAGAGAAGAGGTTTATCTGTTGATTTCTTTTTAGGTTTGCGTTTCAGGTTCATTTACATCAACTCTAGATTTCTAACGTCTCCGCTTGAACACAGAAATTTGATTTAATATTTATTTTTTTCCCCTCAGTAGGAAGGGATAGGTTCATTCATCGTCCGGTTCAGACTCCTCCACGTTTTTTTTCAAAAGAAATAGAGGTTTATAGGTTTATCCCTTGTTTTTTTTTTGTTTAGCCTTTTCCTTCTAGTCTAGTTTTCTTGTTCTATTTCACTCCCAGTATCTCCTTGGGTCTTAGTGGCATTATCGCCTTGCTTCGGGTGAAAAAAAAAAAAAAAAAGAAAAAGGAAAAAAAAGGATTAAAATATTATTTAAATTTGTTAAGATTCGAATTAATTTTTAAAATTAAATGAATTATCTAAGTAGTGACCGGGTTCGACATTGCTTAACTTTGAAGATCGCACGAGAAGCTATGTTTTCAGTGTTATCTTTCACATATCTTTTGATATCTAACCAGTAAGCCTCCTCTCTCCGTGTCTTCTTTCGTTTTAATTCTTCCTCTTTTTTTTTTATATATATATATATATATATATATATATATATATATATATATATATATATATAAGAGTGGACTCTGAGATCAACACCGAGTGGCGACTATTTGTTTCACACTGAACGCAATCTTCAGGCCATATTTATATATATGAGCTTTTTTTCTTTCACCTGGCTTTCCTTTCGTTTTCGTACCTCCTACTTTTTCTCATCGCCCTTTTCCTCCCTCTTCCTCTCCCCAGCTTAAACCATTTCTTTGTTTTTCGTACATCTTACTTTTTTCCCTCGCCCTTTTCCTCTCTCTTCGTCTCCCCAGCTTAAACCATTTCTTTGTTTTTTCGTACCTCCTACTTTTCTCTCCTCACACTTTTCCTCCCTCTTCCTCTCCCCAGCTTAAACCATTTCTTTGTTTTTTTTCGTACGTCCTACTTTTTTTCTCCTCGTCCTTTTCCTCCCTCTTCCTCTCCCCAGCTTTAAACCATTTCTTTGTTTTTCATACCTCCTAATTTTCTCCTCACCCTTTTCCTCCCTCTTCCTCTCCCCGGCTTTAAGCCATTACTTTGTTTTTCGTACCTCCTACTTTTTCTCCTCGCCCTTTTCCTCCCTCTTCCTCTCCTCAGCTTAAGCCATTACTTTGTTTTTCGTACCTCCTACTTTTTCTCCTCGTCCTTTTCCTCCCTCTTCCTCTCCCCAGCGTAAACCATTTATTTCTTTTTCGTACATCCTACTTTTTCTCCTCGCCCTTTTCCTCCCTCTTCCTCTCCCCAGCTTAAACCATTTCTTTGTTTTTCGTACCTCCTACTTTTTCTCCTCGCACTTTTCCTTCCTCTTCCTCTCCCCAGCTTAAACCATTTCTTTGTTTTTCGTACCTCCTACTTTTTCTCCTCGTCCTTTTCCTCCCTCTTCCTCTCCCCAGCTTTAAACCATTTCTTTGTTTTTCATACCTCCTAATTTTCTCCTCACCCTTTTCCTCCCTCTTCCTCTCCCCGGCTTTAAGCCATTACTTTGTTTTTCGTACGTCCTACTTTTTCTCCTCGTCCTTTTCCTCCCTCTTCCTCTCCCCAGCTTTAAACCATTTCTTTGTTTTTCGTACCTCCTACTTTTTCTCCTCGCCCTTTTCCTCCCTCTTCCTCTCCCCAGCTTAAGCCATTACTTTGTTTTTCGTACGTCCTACTTTTTCTCCTCGCCCTTTTCCTCCCTCTTCCTCTCCCCAGCTTAAGCCATTACTTTGTTTTTCGTACCTCCTACTTTTTCTCCTCGTCCTTTTCCTCCCTCTTCCTCTCCCCAGCTTTAAACCATTTCTTTGTTTTTCATACCTCCCCAGCTTTTAACTATTTCTTTCTGATTAATAGTCTCATGTATATTTCCCGGACAGAAAGCGTAAATCTAGGTCAAGAGTTCAAGAGATATTACAGACACTACACTCTCATCCCAAGAACAAAAACGCGACATGGTCGGGGGTGAAACAAATTGAATAATAGTATAGACAATATTTAAGATTAAAGTGAACTATCTGTTCTTTCTTAAAAAAATAGGGAAAAATTCCTCCTTGGGGGCATTTTTAACGCAGGCTTATCATCTCTCAGTTGCGTCTCTGTCGAGCGCACTCTGCCCAAAGACAGAGGGCTTCTCTGTCAAAGGACAGAGGGGCAACTGAGAAAATAATACTGAGAGGTTCCCAGCCCTGGGGAACAGCTGCCCGAGGCCGCGCCCTCCCATTGCACAAGAGGGAGGGATCGGTGCTCGCACCGAGGCCAGCGCAACCGACGTTTGCGGGGGGTGGGGACTGTTGGGAATTTTTGTCCCTTGCCCGAGTGTACGCTCTCGGGTCCCCACTTTAAAACGACCTTGTGTCACATCTCGTTCTGGTGGGAGAACGAGTAAACACCGTATCTGTTCTTTATTAGTTATTTATTTGCGCGGCCTTGTGGGTGATGGATAATTCTCCAGCCTGCAATCCTTATCCGACAGACGAAATGTTCCCAACCTTTCACTATTATATTGGTATCACGATGGCAGATGTTCGAACAAGTTACATTCCTTAGTGCCACCAGCTCAGAGCCTCACAGCTAGGACCCTCACAGCTAGGACCCTCACCGGGCCGTGTTCCTTTGATAATGTGCATGTTTAACTCGGACAGCTTCTTCCCCTGTTGCTTTATGGAACGGACTCCCAAAAGGATGCTTTCCTGCCAACTACAATCTTGCTCTCTTTAAATTTATGGTGAACCGATGTCTATCCTATACATTCTTATAATAGGCATTTCTTTCTTACTCCTGCTCCCTTCCTTACAATCTCACTCAGTAGCCCTCTACCATGAGTGCCTCTTAGACCTCGTATTGGGTGAAATAACAGTAAATAATATATATATATATATATATATATATATATATATATATATATATATATATATATATATATATATACCTCTCTTCTCTTCTTTTTAATATACATACTTTTCTCTCATTGGAACCACTACAACATATTTCTTTTATATATATATATATATATATATATATATATATATATACATTCACAGCTAGCACCCCCCCCACCAGGTCGTCGTCCCTTTGAGTTCCTTTGATAAAAATCAAGTTTCACTCAGGCAACTTCTTCTCCAGAACTGTTATTTTGTGGAACAGACTCCCGAGAGAATGCTTCCCTGACAACTACAATTTTAGTTTCTATATGTTCAGGGTCAACCGATATCCTACTCATCCATATATTACTCTCTTACTACCTCTTCCCTTACAATATCACTCAGTAACCATCTACTTTGAGTAGCTCTTGAGCCTTTTTTAGGGTGAACTATCAATACCATCCTAGGTATGACGATAAACTACATCCGGCAGAAAGGCCTCTGATCGAGGGAGTGAGAAGCATGGAACCACCTCTTAATTGCTATTGTTTCTAGACTTTGCGTGGGCAAATATGGGCAAATAGTTACCCTCCCCCAAAAGGGGCCAAAACACTATGAAAGTATAAAAATACGTTTTTATAGTAAAAATACCGGTAATAGATTTTTAATAGTAAAACCAAAATTTCCAGGAATAGATTTTAATAGTTTAAAAAAAATTTCCAGCAAGGTTATAGAACTATTATTTTTTGGATTTTTGAAGTAAAAAAAAAAGAGATTTGACCCAAAGAGTTCAATACCTGGCCACAGCAGAGGTGAACAAAACTTAGTGAGTTGAGTTACTAAAGAGTTTTAACTGAAACGGAGATATCCCCCAAAAAAGACATGGCACATGGAAAGTAGAACGATCTACACCGATGGATGAAATAAAGGATTCGGTTCAAAATTCCAACATATATTAACCGAAGAAGGCCGAAGCGTACAACGGCCGAAACATCGTGAATTTGACAATAAAGATGAGGACAAAAATCAGAACTATATAAATAGCGTAGATAGATTTTAATAGTAAAAAAATAAATAAATAAATAAATGAAAACAAATAGCAAATCTCCCAGGAAAATTAAATGATTAAATTTAGGTATTAAATGACCCATAAAGGAGTTGATATGCCGTTAAACAAAGAAACCAAATTATCAATAAATAAAAACTTCTATTGTGGATCGGTATATATCAGAAAAATTGTCCAGATTCTGCTATACTACTACTACTACTACTACTGCTAACAAGGAATCCATATTTCAGGAGCTATAAGCACTTAGCTGCTATAAAAAAAAAATTGATTTAATGTCAACTTAATGACTTTTAGAATTGACTGTGCTTCTCGTTACTGGAATGTCGGCCAGGTGACACGTCATCCTTAGTTATTTTTACCTGGGAAAAGAAAAGTCGTGTCTTTATCTTTAACGAATATAATGACACAGTTTTTTGGGTGTGTGCAAAAATTCACAGCGTTCCCCACCACCCGCTTTGAAAACTATACAATTACTAAACAAGTATTAGAAATTTTTTTTTAAAAAAAAAAAAAAGAAAAATCCAAGAAATAATTGTTTCTGATTAACATACCCATGTCTTTCATATTTCTTTTATACGAAACGAAATATAATTATATATTTTTCTCGATAAAATATATCATACACATTTATAAGTCTACCATTTGTCTCTGCTTTGAATATTGCTGCCACAAATGGTCTGGAATTTTTGCTATGTATTTAGAGATTTTTGATATAATACAAAGAAGAATCTGCAATATTATTGGCCCTGACCTAGCACCTCGGCTTCAGTAAACTTTCCCACCTGCATAACGTAGCTTCCTTATGACTATTCTATAAATATTTCCATGGTAACATTTCTGATTTGTTTTCTTCTTTGGTATCTAGACTTTATGAATTTAAGCGCAGTACTAGATTGGCAGTTAGGTCTCATCATTTTCCAGTTGAAATGTGTAGATGTTACTGTAAGTTCTATGCTAATGTTTTCTTCTCTCGCACTTTTGAAACTCTCTTCCGGCTTCTTGTTTTCCAGTCAAAATTGATTTTCAAAAAATTAAGTGCAATATAAATCGTTAAATCTTCTTAATTCTTTTCTTATTCTTTCCCCATAATACTGTTTTATTTCTCATATTCTCTCACACTCACCTTGCATCTTAGTCGCTTTATTGCCTTATTTGTGGGAAATGATTTAAAACATTTTATATGACAGATTGTATATTAAATATATGAAATATTTAGTATAGGTATTTGAGATGGAAATATTTTGCGTTTGATATCTAATTATTTACATAAAATATATCTTATATTAAATATATCAGATATAAAATACACGAAACTGCAAAAGTGTTGATACAGCCTGTTCTCGTATCTATCTATCTATCTATCTATCTATCTATCTATCTATCTATCTATCTATCTGCAACAGCCTGTTCTCGTATCTATCTATCTATCTATCTATCTATCTATCTATCTATCTATCTATCTATCTATCTATCTACAACAGCCTTTTCTCTATCTATCTATCTATCTATCTATCTATCTATCTATCTATCTATCTATCTTCTCTATCTATCTATCTATCTACAACAGCCTGTTCTCGTATCTATCTATCTATCTATCTATCTATCTATCTATCTATCTATCTATCTATCTATCTACAACAGCCTGTTCTCGTATCTATCTATCTATCTATCTATCTATCTATCTATCTATCTATCTATCTGGTTAGATATCGGTGCCTATTACACACATATATAGGCAGGGACTCATTCAAATGAAAATAGTTCTACATCTCTATATATCCAGTTTCAAGATACAACGGCTGTGAGTCCTGCCAATGAGAGCAACAAAGGAAATACATGTGTGGATCTGAACAGCGGAGAATTTATTTTCCCCTCTCATCTTTGAGTTCAAACAATTGGGGCACTTCGATCATTTACGACTCAGTAGTGATTTAGATCCTCACTAACCTTAACCCTAACTCTAACCCTGCCGAGTGCTCCATATTTTCGGCATTGTGCCACATCTTAACCACATTTATATGTTAACATAACGACAATTATATGTCGGATTTTAAAAATACTATAGCTCATCCAATACGAGGCTCAAGAACCACTGAATGTAGAGTTTTATTGAATGTGATTGTTATAAGGGCATAAATGGAGGAGGAAGTGATACATATGAATATAAGTAAGATATATAACGGTTGACTCTAGACTTGAAGAGGTTAACTTTGTCGTGATCAGGAAGCATCCTCTTGGGAGTGTTTCACAAAGTGACAGTTCTGTTTGGGTGGAAATTTCTCCTTATCAAAGAAATACGAAAGGTTGACGCCGTGTACGCGGCATCGCGAGTTCTAGCTGTGAAGGCCTGAACTGGTGGATCAAAGGAATACTGATTTTATGGGCAAGACGACACTACTTAAGGGATTAACGCAACACCCACTTCCTGTCAGCCTTCAACCCCGTTTCACCTTTTGTAACAATGGTTTTAATCTTTCTCAGAGAAAAGGCGTCTTATCACAGCCATTAGACACGCGAAACAAAGAACATTAACTAAATAGAAAAATGTCAAGCACAGATCTTTGACACAGAATGACCACAGACATGAGTAAACGAATAAGATATTTTCGTGCAAGGCGGTGTGTGACATACATTATACACCTACATATGTCCATTTTTTTAAAATATGACGCCACCAGATGTGAGAAAGTAGGTAATTTTATTTAAGTAGGTCTTTACTGTTTGTGATTTTTTCTCAAGAGTTTATAAATAGAGACACAAACAAGTCATCATCGAATCTACGAGGATGCAGCATGAGGAAACAAACAAAAGACCCTCCACTTCCGTGCCCTTTCAGGACGTGGGCGATCATGGCTCTCCACAATTTCCTGTCCTTTATAGCTCCTAACAATGTTAGTCTTTTTGATACCTCTCCTAATCCTTGTTCTGCCAACCATTTACACAAGCTCCTTCTTCTTTTTCTATGTATCGTGTCCCTTCGGAATGTGGGTGATCATGGCTCTCCACAACTTCCTGTCCTTTGTAGCTCTTAGCAGGGGTTGTCTTTTTGTTATATCTCCTATTTCATATTCTGTCAAGCATTTACATAATCTCCATAGGTAGGTTATTTGCTGGCTTCTCTATCCTGCTTGCATTTAACATGTCCTGTGAGTGTTCAATTTTCCAAGCCTCCTTTCATCATTATTAGAAATTTAAGATGTCTCTTTCTAATTTAATGTATAAGTGTCTGTTTTGTTTTCATTTTTTCTAAAATTAGTTGTCGCTTACATATTCTGTACATGGTATTCTCAGTATCCTTCTGTAGAACCACATTTCAGCTGCCTCAAGTCTTTTTCTCATCTGTTCATGTGTTCTTTTATTGTTTTCTCTCCTTGATAATGTTTTCGTTTTCTCAGATTCTCTCACAAACCCCATTCTCCTTAGTGGCTTTATTGTCTTGTTTGGGATGAAAAAAAGCCTTGTTGTCACCTATCTAAGAATGGGAAAATAAACAAACTAAAAAAAAAAAAAAAAAAATAAATAAATAAAAATGTCCAGAAGGCCGACCCTCTACTTAAACAGTAACCTATAGTACTCTATGGCTAGATTATTAAGTCACAGTGAAAACTCTATTTCTGACTTCAAAAGTGGGGCCATAAATTAATATGTGAAATTTGAACGTCGTTTTGCGTTGAAAAACACTTTGATTTGAAAAGTTTTTGAAAGAGAATCATGATAAAATTTTTTTACACATGTTACTGTCTACGTATTTAATTTTATGAAATTTCAAAAAATCTTTTTTGTCGCACTTAATGTTTATATTAGTTATAAGCACAAGTCCTCGGAGAATTTAAATCTGAATTTTTTTTTGTCAAATAGGACCCCCAGGTAGAGAAAATTTGTTTTAAATCGTAAAATAAAAAAATGAAATAAAACTAAGACATTATTTATTTAGAAAACTTTTAATATTTTATGAGTAAAATATATTATGAACAATATTGTCGTATGAAAATGAATTTTTGTGTTACGTACTAATTACCGCAGCACACAATTTATAAAGAAACGATAAAAAAAGCAACTTGTTGCTAAAGGATATAATCAGGTTTACCAGTCCGTAGTGGAAAGGATTCTCTTCCAGGT
This sequence comes from Acanthosepion pharaonis, assembly GCA_903632075.3. Lineage (NCBI taxonomy): Eukaryota > Metazoa > Mollusca > Cephalopoda > Sepiida > Sepiidae > Acanthosepion > Acanthosepion pharaonis. The sequence goes on along the minus strand of CAHIKZ030000005.1, from coordinate 1,112,872 downwards.
TCAAATACACAAATAAGGAGAAACAGCCAACTGTAACACATAACAAACGTCAATATACAAATTAACAAGATTTAATTATAATGAGACGATACATGATAACATTAATCCAAAGGAATGCATGGAAAGGCGTGTGCTATACATTTCTGTATGGAAAGATATATGCGTTATATGTCTGAGTATGAAAGTCAAAACACGCTTAGCTTTAGCCTAAAATAAAATAGGATTTTCTCTTTTTTCTTTTTCTCTCTCTTTCTCTTGTTTTATATTTCTTTTTTTTTTTCTTTCCTTTTTTTACTTTCAGTTCAGTTCTTTTCGCTAGAGCGGTGATATCTTTTGGTATGTTCTTCTTTCTTCAATGTTATGAGTATTGACCCTCAAGTAATGGTCATTCACTCTCTTCTTCACATATTTAACAATGTAGAATTCGTCGTTTGAGTAGGAAGATTTGGCGCTGTAGTTGTAGCCTGTGTCTAATTGAGTGGATAACACATGCCTGTCTTAGGCGATGATCACGCTTAGTAGTTCACCCGTGCATTTGATATGTGCGGAATGGTATGTTTAGTTGAATTGGAACTCGTCTTCATTGTGCGATTTCGTTTGCTTCACGCTAACAAGTAAAAAGAGATGTTACTCGCACTAGACTCGGATTCCAACTGATTTCTGCCTATATTTTCCCGCTCAAAGTTTCGTACTTAATCATGTGATTCTGCACACGTGTAAGGATCTATTTTTAGCTCTTTCCTGGAGCTGTAACTAGTTCATTGAAGTGTGAAAAGTGTAAAAAAAAAACAAACCAAAAACAACCCCCCCAAAACACACACTTTTTACGCTTAATGCAAGGTCAAACAGGACATGCAAACATAAAATAAAAAATTCATAATGGATTCACGTTTTAATGAACGCTAAAGCATAGCTGCTAGCCATAGCATTTGAATGCAAAAAAAAAAAAAAAAATCAAGTAATGGATAGCTACATATAGTTTTTTGCCTTACCAGTTGCCACACCCCACCCTCAATAGTGATCTCAGAAAGAGATGACAGGTATATGGGAAATAAAAGTAATTCTCACTGTTACAATGCGTTTCTTGCCTCATTTAGTTGTAATAAACGGAAAAATATTCGTGAATATGAAAGAATGATGATCAAAATAAGCAGACATTACGTTTATAAGTTATTCAGACACACCTGAAAGAGAGTTTGCTCCCTAAACACACACACACACACACACACACACACACACACACACACACACACACACACATATATATATATATATATATATATATATATATGACTTACAGATCAAATGTGGCTCTGAATCCGACAGGATGATAAGATAAAGAACAAATAGGAAACGTTTATCAATGTAAAATGTTTCATTTTTATTAAAGCTTCATCAGAGATTGAGAAAGAATTGATGAAAAGACAATAATTCTGATATTTTCAATTTTGTATGGTTTGATTTTCATTGGTCAATGATATTATCACGTGCACTATAACCGTAGATAATTCTGTATATATGTCAGCTTTTAAAAATTCTAATTTATCTAAGCGGACATCAGATGATAATGTGTATTTGTAATTTTGCATGTGTGCATGTCTTGGAGGAGGAGTTCTGATGTTGTCTCTTTTAGTTGGTAATAATGTTATTATTAAGCTTTCAAAGTATTTTCTACTTAAAGAATCATGTTCTTTTTTTAATTAGCGTGGCATTAGTAAAATCAAAGTTATGGACAGTTTTGTTCTTGTGTAATACGAAAGGGTTTGAAGGAATGTCTAAACGCAAATCTCTATTGTGCCCGTAGATGCGTGTTTTTAGATCACGTGATCTCTCCCCTATACAAACATTTTTACATTGTAAACAATTTATTTGTTAAATCTCGTATTTCACAGAAGTGAAGACATTAGAACCTCTTCCACTAGACAGCCACATATATAGAATTACGAACACACCTTATGATCCGATGCCCGCATAGACAGATTAGAATTTTTATAAACTTACATACATATAGAATTATCTACGGATATAATGCACGTGATATATGAACGACCAATGAAAATCAAACCACACAAAATTGAAAATACCAGAATTCATGTTTTTTTTCTCAATCTCTAACGACGCTTTAATAAAAGTGATGCATGTTAGATTAATAAACGTTATATATTTGTTCTTTATTTACATATAATAATAATAATAATAATAATAATAATAATAATAACGGATATCCTCGTCTGCCGAAATAGGCTATTCCCCATATGAAGTAATTTGGGATTTATTTGTTTATTAATTATATTGCTCTAATAAATACGTTGAGCTCATTTTTGTGGATCAATTTTAATATTTTATATTATGAGGATCCACTTGGATTATATATAACAACGGATTTTTACCTTTACTATATATATATATATATATATATATATATATATATATATATATATATATATATATGTGTGTGTGTGTGTGTGTGCGCGCTAATGTTTAAGATGATTTTTAAAAAGGAAAAATTCTTTCTAGAAGCTTTTATTTTAGTTTAAATTTCAAGCTAATAGACTAAATTTAATATTTCCAATACTTTGCTATATCTCAAAACTAATTTAAATTGATCGGAAGGCGTTCAGGGTTTTTTGTAAATCGCTAAAAATGTTCTTTTAACCCATTTGACAGCACAATTTAATTCTCTTTATGAAAAAATCTTTCAAAAATAAAATATATTTCCTTAAACTTTATTTGAGGAATATTAACTAATTTAAAGTTTAATTAATCTGATTTGAAAGAAAAAATATTACAGCCTTGTTGAAAATCCATTTCTGCGAGGCTAAATTAAAATATTGCAGAAATGTGTTTTTTTATGTAGTTGTTTTGATGTGGATGTGGCTATTTTTATGTGGATGCGGGTGTTTTTATAAGGTGTTCAAAGCTTTATTGACAACAGGAAATTTAACTATTTTTTCTCCGGAGGATATATCTGTAAAAATTGACTAATATAACATGAACCCTTTTTTATATAATTTTTAACTACCCGAGTAATCTTAAAAATTTAGGAAAATATTCCCCATAATCTAACGTTTTATTGGATTTTAAGTACGTTGGTCATATTTACTAAAGTTATTGCTTTTATTTTCTCATAATGTCGTGTATGAACGTCCGTATTTACAAAATTCATCACTTTTATACACACATAGAGATAAATCAAAACGTGCGTCTTAAAATGGACCTCCAATCGGTTGTTAATTGGGGCAAGAATTGGCTGGTCAACTTTAACGCCTCAAAAACTAAATTACTCTATTAATCACCATAGAGATCCTTCCCTGCCCCCCATTAGAATGTCTGATAGTCAACTTCTTGAGAGCAACTCCCTGTGTCTGCTCGGTCTTACGTTGACAGGCTGACCTGAGATGGAACAAATACATTGAGTCAATTGCTTCTTCCACCGCGAGGAAAGTTGGCTCTCTGTGCCGCGCCAGGAAATTTTTCTCCCCGGAATCGATACTTCAAATATACAAATCAACCATTTGCCCTTGCATGGAGTATTGCTGCTATATATGGTCTCGGACACCTTCTGTTTACCTCGGAATTCTTGACAAGATCCAGAGACGGATATGTAATATAATTGGCCCTGATCTGGCGTCCCGTCTACAGTCACTCTCTCACAGACGCGCAGTCGCCTCCCTCTGTCTTTTCTACAAATACTTTCATGGTAATTGCTCCGATGAGCTGTTTTCACTGGTTCCCAGACTCCATGAATTCAAGCGCCCTACGAGGCTGGCATCCCGCTCCCACCCTTACACTGTAGAAACTTTTAAATGTAGCCGTCTCTTCTACTCCAATAGCTTCATACCTCGCACCTCTCGCCTGTGGAACAATTACTGTTTCCCTGAGAGCTATAATCTCCAACTATTCAAATGTAATGTCAATCGACATCTCCAGTTACCTTGATCTACCCACTATCCCTCTCCTCATCCTTTCTTCTATCACTCCTATCTACTCTCGCTCCAAATCTTCTGCAACCCCCTGCATCCTAGTGGCTTCACTCCTTGCTCGGGGCGTAATGCTTAAAAAAAATACTGCGGTCGATGAATCGTAGTAAGCTTTTCCATTTATGCTTAGTTAATTAAAATCTTCTCTGACACTTGCCGCTGTAGTAAATGCAATGACTGTTAACAAGTAACAGACTGGCAGCTGTAAGTGTGAATATATTGTTTAGAATAGACATTTGTTACAAAGCGATATATCTTTTAAAAAAAATCTCTTCCCATCGTCTTCGCCCACAAATTTCGACTTTTGACTCGGAGTAAACATAAAATTTAGTTTTTTTTTTAACGGTATACAACTGTCCCATATTCGTCGACATTTTTTCTTTAACTAAGTTCACTTAAGGCCATTTAATCCGTCTCTTTCTAACAGCAACAACAACAAATATATATATATATATATATATATATATATATATCTCCACACCTCTCTCTCTCTTCCTACCTCTTTCTCATTCTCTCTTCCCTAAATTATAAAAAAGTAATTTATATTGAATTTTTCATTTTCTTCCTTTTTTTTTTTTTTTTTTTTTAAAAATTCCTTTTTCTTTTCCATTCTTTTTTCCTTCCCCTCTTTATTTTGTCTGAAAAAATTGATTTAATTGTAAAAAAAAAACACGACAAAACATCGGTCTGAAGAGATGAATATTTAAATATATTCATGAAATAAATTATAAACGAAATGGATTTTTAAGGGTTGTCTTTTCTTCTTCTTCTTCTTCTTCTTCTTCTAATAATAATAATTTATTAAAGACCACAAACAAAAACGGTGCCTCCTTATTGATATGACAGTCCCTGCTGACTGCAATGTATCTTTGAAGATATTCAAAAAGTTGTCAAAATACAAGGACCTTGAAAGAGAAATCTCGAAAATGTGGCATTTTGGAACATCAACAATCCCTGTTGTAGTTGGAGCCCTAGAACTGGTTGGAAAAGATTGCAGTAGACTAATTGAAGGGGTTCCTGGATCTCCATGCCTCAAGGAAAAAAAAAAAAAAAAAAAAAAAACAGCCCACACTTTACGAAGAGCTTTATCTATGTAATTTTTTTTTTTTTTTTTTTTTTTCATTTCTAACCTTAGGTCCCTGGGCGGGATCCGGAAAGAAATGTGTAAACGCCAGAAATCAAAGGAAATAATAATAATAATAATAATAATAATAATAATAATAATATCATCGATCCGTTACTCACATTGATCTTTCTTTGGATTAATGTCCTCCTTGGAATTATCCCTACCAATTAACAATTGGTATTATATATATATATTTCAAGTAAGTTTTATTAAAATCGTATTTGTTTGTTTTTACGGTTTATAAACACTTTACAGGTTATTTAAAGCCAGAAAATATTTCTAGATTCTAAGAATATATTTTGATGATAATAATGGTTTACAAGTGTTACTAATTTCTTTAAATTTCTTTTACTTAATCAGTAGATTGATTGATTGATTTGTTTTCTACGGTTTCCCAAGGGCATTTGTATGCTGTTAAATATAACGAACGCGACTGGAATCGGAAATCGGCCTTCTGATTAACAATTCCAAGCCATTATCCATTATACCAGCCGCATATCCAATCTTACAGCCCCTAATATTCCCAAGCGGTCACCTATCTAGATGCTGACCAGGCTCGAATTTGCTTAACTTCGATGATCGTACGCGAACTGGTGTGTCAACGTGAAATGGTTGGGAATCCAGCACCCACTAATTCTTAAACTAAGTAGAAATAATCTACGAGAAAAGTTTTTTTTTTTTTTTAATATTAATCCATGCCGAGGTGACTGATGTTGTTATGTACTAAGCCTAGCTTAGGTTGGTACAAGGTCAAAAGTATAAGGCACTCACTGAGTTTCGATCAAACAATAATCGACCAGACTGACTCTTTAACCGTTATATCATGTTGAAGTATTTTTTTTACTAACTCTTCACCCAATGCAAGACACAAGAGCCACTCAAAGTAGAATGTTACTGAATAAGGTTGTATGAACGTAAGGAGACGAATTAAAATATGCAGATTATGAGGATATGTATGATAGATAACAGTTGACGCTAGATTTATGAGGTTAAGATGTTCGTGGTCGGGAAGCATCCTCTCAGGAGCCTGTTTCACAAAGTAGAAGTCCTTAGTAAGAAGCAGTCCGAGTGGAACTTCCTCCTTACCAATGGAATACGAAGTGAATGAAGATGATTCGTCTGAGTGAACCTGGTATGATGGGTTTTAGCTGTGAAGGTTTGAACTTGTGGAATTAATGAATGTAGCTCACCATAGAAATAGCTAATGTTCTGCAATGCTACATGCATTCGATTGCCCCAAGACCACAGATATGAAGCAGACAGTGAAGATCAAAATACTGCGCAGTAATAGCGACCAACCAGACTAGCTCATTAAACATTACCCCAACACGAAGAGGCGCCCGTGACACTTGTCAAGTCTGGTGGAAGCTTATAGCGCAAGATTTTGTTGGCCGACTTAATCTATCCCACAATAGTCTTTTAAAAGCCCCAAAGAAGACTATTATGGGATAGATTAAGGAATAGGTTAGTCTATCCCATAATAGTCACCTAATAGTCCCAAGATGTTGTTGGTCAAGTTAATCTATCCCTAAATAGTCTTCTAATAGTCCCAAAGAAAACTATTATGGGATAGATTAAGGAATAGGTTAGTCTATCCCATAATAGTCTCCTAATAGCCTCAACTATTAGAAGACTATTATGAGATAGAGATAGAACAAAATCCATGGCCGATTCATCAGAATAAAAGTCCTATTGACGTGACGGTGTATTGTAAGAATAAAGGTTATCAGAGCGGAATGTGAATTCGACGAGCTGCGTTCAATTTCCAGCCTCGTCTGTTCCATTCATTTTTCCATAATGCCCCTGGGAAAGGCATGCATGAACCCATCACTTCTTCCTCTAGTGATGAGTCAAATAGTAGGGCAGTCTAGACTTTTCAGTCCTGCTTCGCAAACAGTCAACTCTGAATAAAAAATCAATTCGCCATGGGGCAAGCAACTCCATGTAAAAAGACTACTAGCTATGAAAATAAAAAAAATGTGGTCAGTGGCCCCATTCTATACAGTTAGTGTATAGAGAGTTTGAGAAAGTGAGAGAATTTTGATTTATTTTTTTTTAAGGCATATTAACACTTTGTGGGTTATTTAAAGCCGAAATTGAACTGTAAGAATAATTATTATTGGCAAGTGAATATTTCATTAATAATTTTATTTTAAAAAATAAAAATAATTTTTACGTATACAATCCTACTACCTAATTCATACTTGGGGAGGAGGAGGAGGAGGAGGAAATAGACACATACGTTTCCCAGGAGAATTTTCGCGACAGTGAATACACGACTGGAATTCGAACTCGGCTCTCTGATTTCGAGAGAGATTTTGTCTTTGCATAGCGGCATATCAACACCTCTATGGGTTATTTAATGCGGGAATCTACATATTTTGTACGCAATTTTATTTTTTGAGGTGATAATATGTGTAGTGATAAAAGTCTTACTAATTAACCCATAGCTAGGGGAGAAGAGTTGGATTCATACCTTTCCCAAAGGTATTTGCTCATAAGTGAATGTAACAAACCCGAATAACGAACTGAAACTCGGTCATCCGGTTTCCAATTTCGTGCCATTATCCACTACACCATTCGCATATCCACGCTTACAGCACCTGGTATTCCCAAGCGGTCACCCTTCTAGACAGTGACCAGGCTCGACGTTGCTTAACTTCGGTGATCGTACGTGATGTAGCCGTAAGCCCTCGTGTGAGAGAGATTACTCGTTTAGTTAGTAGGCGAGTGTTTGACACAAGGGCTTAATCTCTCACTCTTTTTTTTTCTTTCGTTTGCCTTATGGGAAGGACGATTTATTTGGAACTCATTTCCATTGTCTGGGTTACAAGATCGACATACGATGCTTTGCAGACGAATTTGAAATGCGAACGACTCAAGCTTGGGTCACCGTTTGAGTTTATGAGGTTAAAACAGGAAATTTTCTCAGCCTTCAGTGTACATTTCATTTGTTTGAGGGCGTTGAATAAATCATGGTGTCGTTCAAGTAATCCTAAATCTTTCATTCTTTTCAGTCTCCTATCTGATTAAACTTTATCATGGCAAAGGCGACAGCGCATTGCATTGAAAGCATACTTCTTTTATGTACAGTCTCCCTTCAGGAGATAGACTCTCCACAACTTCCTATCCTTCGACCTGGCTTCCCATATAGCTTTGCCTTGTACTACCCGAAAAGAGAAACACGATCAATGAAGCTGAATAGTTATTACTCTGTGATCTTGCATTTACTCACCTTCCCAATGTTTCAGAGAGAAACAAAGTCGTTTAATGTAGAGTAACCTTATGCGTGCATATAGACCAAGGAAAACAATTATTCAGACCCCCACAACCGTTGGCTTCGGTAACCCTCTTAGTGCGGGTGGTACTACCGCAGAGTTGGAACCCCTGGGTCTAGACATAACTTCTTATTCTTTACAGCTCTAAACAATGTTTTTCCTTTTACTATCACTTCCCTCTATTCTGTCATTCATTTACAGAATCTAGTTAGGTATATTATTCGCTTTTTTCCCCCTGCTTCTCTTAAGTATATCCTGTAAGTGTCAAATTCTCCAAGCCTTCATTCCTTGTTGTGTTCCAGAAATGTCAACTGACTTTTTATGATCCTATGCATTTGTGTCTTTTTCGTTTTCTATGTCCCGGCCATGCTATTCTCAGCATCCTTCTGTAGAACCCCATTTTTTTTTTATCTCGAGTCTCTTTTTCATTTTCAAATTCCAGTATTCTCTGCCATAAAATAGGGTTGACATTACACAGCAGTTCAGCCCTTTTTCTTTGTTTCTAACGAAACTTTCCTGCATTTTAATACGTTGCTTAGCTTTTGGAAGACATCTTTCGCTATTTCAATAGTTCTTCAGATCTTTATGTCACATTTTCCGTTGTTTGTCAAAACACTCTCAACATATATCTGTACCTGCTTGATTTTTAAATCTCTAATTTGTGTCTCGCATCTTTGGACTATCGTTCTTGCTAACAACAATATATTCTGTGAGCTGATAGTTATCCATGAGTACTTTCTTCCTCTTTTCCTTTCTTGCCTTGTCTTGGATTTCCAGGAGTTTATTTCTGTGTCTGCCATCAAAACAAAGGGTCAGATCCGTATTTTATTCTGTTAAGATTGGAGTTACCAATAACAAATCCTGGTAGGACATTTCATTCACTTACAGTAATCTCCATGTATAATATGCCTTCATCCATGATAAGCACCCCAAAATATGTGCTGAAACTATGGGAAAATGCTTCTACTCACACATAATACGCACACCTTGTTTGGTAATCAAACCCTATAAATTGTACCTTTCCAATTTCATTACGGCCAGCGTTTCCTACTCTTATTAAAAAATGGTTTTAAGCATAAAATAATATTCTTCTAATTTAGTTTTATGATAATTCTTATTTTATTTTACATTTGTAACTATTGTTAGGTACATATGATTGTATTTGACATCCTTATGGGGTCACAATCGCCGAATCTTGGTGTCAAATTGTCCTATGTTTGTGGTGAGTAGTCATTTCACAACTGAAATTGACCGATGAAACGGCAATTTTTGGAAGATTTTTTGTAGCTGTGCGTAATACGCACCCCTAATTTTGCTTATTATTTTAAAAAGATGCGTATTATACATGGGGCATTACGGTAAGTATCTTACAGCCAAATCATATAGAAACACCAGCTAGCTTACGATCATCAAACTTAAGCAACGTCGAGCCTGGTCAGTATCTAGATGCTGTAAACTTGAATGTGCGGTTGGTATAACTTACGACCATATCATGTTGAAACACCGGTTCTCGTATGATCACCGAAGTTAAGCAACATTAATAAAATAAGCCTGGTCAGTACTTAGATGGGTGACCGTTATGGGAATACCAGATGCTGCAAGCTTGGATACGTAGCTGAATAACAGCTCAGAATTTGAAATCGGATAGCCGAGTTCCAATTCTAGTCGGGTTCGTTATATTGACTTACGCGCAAATACCCCTTGAAAAAGGTGTGAATCCACCTCATCTCCTACCAGCTAGATGTTAATTAGTAGGAATTTTATGTTTTGTCTTTGATTGAACTCTGAAGAGCGAGGTGCAATAACCGGTTAGTTATTTGAGGTTTGATCAAAAAGCATCGGGTCTATTGTTATGGCGACGGAGTTAAATATGGAGAGTAAAGCCGCTTGGCACAGATTGACCTTGAACTCTGTCGCAGATGCACTCTTAAGTTGCAACGTTATCATTTACCTCTGGTGTTTATAGCAGTACTTGGAATTAAGATGTG
>CAHIKZ030000005.1:1055000-1097500 GCA_903632075.3 Acanthosepion pharaonis | reverse complement strand
AAGTTAATTTAAAAAAAAAAAAACTTTCCCAGATACAAAAATTATTGGATATTTGAATAACCTTTTGGTATTTTCAGTGTCCCATTGACTTGGATTTTACAAGCATGAACTAAAGTCTGAATAGTTGTTACGAGGATCAAACTGAAAACTCTGGTGATAAGAAAGAAAAAGAAAAGAAGTGCCTGATAAAGAATTTAAGAACCACGGCTCTGTTTAAACATGCGCATATACATAGATAGATAAACAGAACAGATAGATAGATAGATAGATAGATAGATAGATAGATATGAAGAAACTGATCTAAATAGATAGATAGATAGATAGATAGATAGATATGAAGAAACTGATCTAAATAGATAGATAGATAGATAGATAGATATGAAGAAACTGATCTAAATAGATAGATAGATAGATAGATAGATATGAACTGAACATAATAGATAGATAGATATAAACAGGAGATAGTTAGAAATAGATGTAAACAGAACAAAATATACAGACACAGAAGATAGATAGATAGATAGATATGAAGAGACTGAGATAGGTATAAAGAGAACGAGATAGGTATATAGATAAATAGATACACTGAACAGACTGAGATAGAGAGATAGATATCTACATATAAACAGAACGAGACAGACAGATAGATAGAAAGAAACTGATCTAGATAGATAGATAGATAGATAGATAGATAGATAGATAATTATGAACAGACTGAGACAGATAGGAAGAGACTGGGATAGATAGATGGATATGAAGAGAAGGAGATAGATAGATAGATAGATAGATAGATAGATAGATAGATAGATCATGTGTCCTAGCTGTTTTGAAAGCATTAAACATTAATTCTTGAATTTCCTCTTTTTTGTTAGTGGTTTATGATTGTCAAAGATGGCAGTTGGAGGTGGCAACTTTAACAGGAATGGTCGTTATAGGAGAGTGGTTTCTGAAATCCTCATTTCTCTGTCAACCATTACATCATGCCAACAATGAACTATATTGTATAAAGACAAGATCAAACCCAGGTAGAAACAGTTTCCAACCTTCTTTTTTCTCTCTCATGTCACAGTAAAGTGAACACGAACTGCTTCAGCATGAATTTGAACCCGGTTCACTCGGCTTATCTTTTGTACGGAAAACCGTTACTCCATATAATAAAAGAAATCGTTGTCTGTAGAATAAGTCCTACCAGGATTTATTATTGGCAAAAATTAAGCATTAAACATCAACTACAAGAAGACAGAATGCATGGGTTACTAACAAAAAAATGAGCTCAATGTGCCAATTGCACATCGGAGATATCAAAATCGAATATGTCCGGAAATTTAAATATCTGGAAAGTATTACAACAGAGCACCGGAAGTGCGACACTGAGGCCCAAAGGCGTATTGGGATAGACAAAGATGAATTCCAAAAGCTAAACAAAATAATAAGAAATAGGACAATCCTATCTAGAAATAAATAACCCATAGGTGTGTTGATATGACGCTGAACAAAGTCAACCAATCAACATCCATCTTTTAAAACGAGAACTGCTTTCGCTGCTTCCGGCCAAAAGGCAAACTTCCGTGTCAGATCCTACTATTAAAGAATGATGGCGGACATCATTTTATGGGTATGCTTAAGTGCAACAGGTCCCAGGAAACTGACTGAGATTTTGCGGGAATGGAATAGGTAAAATATTTATCAGTTCTTTCGAGCCATAATTTTATTCTCTATTATCCACCTTTGAGTTAGTGGTTGTATTATGGTTGGGTTACCAACATTAGATATGCAGTTGATCAAAGTGATGATAGCTGACACGGAAAGAAAGTTATAAAAATTCCTACAGAAGGTAGTGAAGGAAAGCAAGAAGAAAAAATATTAAACATTAATCACAAGAATCTAAAGTGAAAATCGGAGACATGAAAATCAACCAAGGACAGAAATTTAAATATCTGGAAATTATTTTAACAGAGGATGAAAAGATTGACACTGAAATCGAAAGGCGTATTGGGATAGGCATGGAAGCAGTTCAAAAAACTAAGCAGAATAATAAGAAAAAGGAAAATCTTTGCTCGAAACAAAGAAAAGAGTATTGAATGGTTACGTGATATCAGTCCTCTTATATGGCAATGAATGCAGGACAATCTCCTTAAATATGAAGAAGAGTTTTGAAGCCATAGAAATATGGTTCTACAGAAGGATGCTGAGGATACCGTGAATCAAAACTGTGAGCAATGACGGAGTTTGGGAGAAAATGGTAACAGAAAAGAAAATAATAATTAACACCAGCAAGAGACAGTTAGGGTTTCTAAGGCATATAACGAGGAAGGAGGGCTTGGAAAATCTAATACACACGGGCAGATTGAAGACAAAGGAAACTAGAAATATGGTTCTGCAGAAAGATATACCAAGGACCGAACGTGTAAGCAACGACGAGGTTTTAGAGAAAATGGAAACAAAAAGGAAACTTATACTTAACACCAGCAAGAAATTCCTAGGGCACATAATGAGAAAAAGATGGCTTGGAGAATTTGATACTCACAGGGCAGATTTAAAGAAAGAGGAACAAAGCAAAGCATAACATATTTAGTGAGCTTGATTAAATGGACGTCAACACTTTCATTCCCTCTAATGATTACATATATAAAAGATAGGATTTCTTAAACAAATACATCAACACTTTCATTCCCTCTAATGATTACTGTTGAAACTTAACTAATGCATGGAATAATAATGCAACACAAAATGTACTTAGAACAAAATGTATTGAAACAAGAAAGTGTACACAATATTTACATATAGTCTTTTGTATATTCCTGGTAAGACCGTTCCTGGAGAATGTGTTGACTGAGTCGCAGTCGGGCAGAGTCTCTGGTTGAATCTCTTGATTCCTGTATTTATCTATCCACCCACGAGGATAAAATGTGGCACAAGGCCGGTTTAAAGTGGGTATCTACGAGCCCGTAGGCTCGGCCAAAAATATGGCCTTTCTGAACCCACCTAGACGGGTTCAAGGCCTGTCTACCACCCCGGACGAAACCCTGCCTCTCGGCAAAGCCTCGTCCGGGTCCCTCACTGCAAAATGCAGAGAGTTCGACTGAGAGTGAATCTCTTGATTCCTCTCTCTCTTCCCGGTACCAACCATATTTATATGGTCGGTACTCCACTATGCAAATTAGGTGGATCCTACCACAAGAATTACATATACAACGGATAGGATTTATTAAACAAATACGTCAACACTTTCATTCCCTCTAATGATTACATATATAACTGATAGGATTTATTAAACAAATACGTCAAAACTTTCATTCCCTCTAATGATTACATATATAACGGATAGGATTTATTAAACAAATACGTCAACACTTTCATTCCCTCTAATGATTACATATATAACGGATAGGATTTATTAAACAAATACGTCAACCCTTTCATTCCCTCTAATGATTACATATATAACGGATAGGATTTATTAAACAAATACGTCAATACTTTCATTCTCTCTAATAATTACATATATAACGGATAGGATTTATTGAACATCTTCATTCCCTCTAATAAATCCATATATCGTCAAAACCTTCGTTGTTTCTAATGATTACATATTTTGTTAAATACTAAATTTTTCAGTGACTGAAAATGAAATCAATGTCCTGGTTATGTATTATTATTACTCAATCTATCTGAAGTCGCTAGACGTAGATAAGTTTCAGCCTTTTTCAAATAGCACCTGTTTTTATTCTTTGATATCGACAAATATATATAAACATCTGTCTGGATTTTATTTGTTCACAAATCTCGAGTGAATGACTGAACATTTTTGTGGCATTCAATAGCTTAATTCTAGATATGATTTTACCGACGATAAAAACCTCAATTTTCACACGCTTTCAATAAAAATCATACTTTTTATTTATACAAGACTTTATTTAGTTCAGGATTTAAATAAAATAAAAATTAAATAAAAAAAGAAAGACTGACTTTGATAGTGAATGACTCAGTAGGAGTTGAAATGTGATATCCACGAACATTACGTACCTTTTTTTTCACATGTAAATTGTATGTATAAAACTTTTTTTTTATTATATAGTGTAAGGAGAAATATATATTTCTGTTTTGTTTTGTTTTATCCAAAGTTATTTTCTCATCGAGTAACATATATATTCTTGTTATTGTCTTATAATAATTGTGCTTGTCCTTCTCTTCGTTAGTGCCTGTTGGCACGACCGTTACGTCCTGCCAATACCGCATGAATAATAGATAGCGCAGAAGGTGGGGAAAAGGGACTACATGATTTCAATGAAAAAATGAAAGAAAGAAAGTTCTTCCAATAATGGATAATAATGGATTAGAAAAAGAGAAGACTTATCAGACACACTTGGCTTCAGTAAGAGAAATTCATGAAAGAATGAAAGAAAGAAATTGTTAACCTCTGTTTCAGTGAAATGGAAAATGTTGTCAATTTAAAATATTTTAATTTGTACCCCCTTACTTCTTGAAACAACAATCAGTATTCATATTTATGATTGTTATTTCAATATGTTGCTAAAGTTGTTAAGCTCAGATATTTTAATGGTGCGAAGGGGAATTTCTACGTATATATTATTGTCATAGAATTCACCATGAGCTTATTAGATCATTAAAACTGTTGGCTTCATGTTTGTTGTTATCTAGGTTTCGGCCATTGTATCCTTCGGCTTCCCACTGCTAAATATCGAACTACAAGGAAAGCTTAACTGAACCCTTTATTTAATCTACGGGGTAAACTGTTCTCGTTTTGTGATAATGACAACAAATGTGGGGGACATTAGCCCAAATATAAATAATGTAAATTATTTTAAACCCTCGTTCTCGAAATTCAGACAAAAAAGATTCCAGTTAACTTATATCGGCAAAAACTGACACCTTATTTTATGAACTCTATACTATTATCAGAAAATCTTAATTTCTTTTTTAGTCAATAATTTTAACCCTGTACAAGGCTCAGGAGCCACTCGAGGTAGAGGGTTACAGAGTAAGAGGCACAGTTTATGGGTATATGTGGGGAAGATAACGGTTAACCATAGACTTGAACAGGTTAAGATTGTAGTGATTGAGGAAGCATCCTCTTGGGAGTCGCTTCCACAAAGCAAAGGTTCGTGGGAAAAATCTGCTCGTGTGGAACTGACATCTCACAAATAGAATTGTTGAGTGTAAAATAAATTCGTCTTCTTAATAAATAAATGGCAAATTCTGTCTGTGTGTCTGAAACCCCTCTAACTCAAAGAGACACAGTTTATGGGGATTTGTGGGGAAGATAACGGTTAATGCTTTGCTTTACTGTATAGTGTCATCCTGGATATATATATATATATATATATATATATATATATATATATATATATATATATATATATATATATATATACACATTTAGCTGTCATCTCGTTAGACGAGTATGACCGTTGGCTGTCAATCCATGATAACATCATTGAATTCTGAGTTGTCCTTCTACTAAACTCGTTACCAGTCGCGGTTAGAGGGTACTGTCTACTTTTCTATTTAATCCATAGCTGGGGAGAGAAAGACGTACCTTTCCTAGTTATATTTGCGTGTAACTGAATGCAACAGACTGAACTGGAATTCGAACTCTGCTCTCTATTTTCATATTCTGAGCTGCTATCCATTACACCACCATCAACCTGTTCCCCACATATGTGCATGTTGTAGGTGCATGCATATATATATATATATATATATATATATATATATATATATATATATATATATATATATATATATATATATATATATATGTACGTGCATGTTGCATATGCATGCATATATATATATATATATATATATATATATATATATATATATATATATATACACACGATGTATGTTGTAGGCATGCATATGACATATATATATATATATATATATATATATATATATATATATATATACTCATATGCATTCACTCACAACATACACATATATACGTGTAATCTTATTTTAATGGACGTCACTTATTTTAGCTCTGATTTCACGCTGTTGAACTCGGTGTAGTTATCGAAGTTTCCATATTTGAAGTGGTTAAGGCGCTGTCCATTAAAGACAATAACTTCTTTGTGGGTATTAGGGTCATGTCTCAATCTAAGTTATTGACAAAACAAACAATGATGAGAGGAAATATGAGTTCGTAATAGACGAATAACAGGGAAAATGCTTCTGTTCAAAATTTGCCACTAACAACCCCAGTAACTGTGAAACTCAGTCAGTTTCGCGCCTCTCTTGACATTTTCGTGGGACACCGACAGACATTGGCACAAATACGCCGTGAGAAGTTTGCTACATACATATTCATGCGTTGGTATGCAAAAGAATTTGCAAAATGGTTTCAAGTATTAATTTAATTCGTTGTTCACTCTATGTAATTATGTCTCGATTTTGTGAGTCGTTCATTCCATCTCATTGTGTTTCGTAACTGCTGTAAATAATTCTATGCTTTCAATTGAGGCGACTTACATTAGACGCATGCGCATACCATCATATCCGACAAAGTAACCGCTATACGCAAGCAGATGTTAACTAGGCTTAGCTAGTCTGACATAAGGCCACGATAGAACTCATTCTACGAACAATAGATTAACTCACAAGCAACTGATCTATAAATTTTATTTGATAAGTGCAGAATAGTTTGACACAAGACCACATTAATGAGTCTTTAGTGAGAATCGATCGCATGACATGACCAAGTGGAAGAACTAAAGAGGAGAAAAATCCCTGTCCAGATTCTGACATATATATATATATATATATATATATATATATATATATATATATATATGAGATAGATATATAGATATATATATATGATGAACAAATTTATCTCTCTCTTTCTCTCTCTCTCTATATATATATATATATATATGATGATGAACAAATCTATATATCTATCTATCTATCTATCTATCTATCTATCTATCTATCTATCTATCTATATATATATATGATGAACAAATCTATATATCTATATATATATCTATATATATATATATATATATGATGAACAAATCTATATCTCTCTCTCTCTCTCTATATATATATATATATATATATATATATATATGTATATATGATGAACAAAGCTATCTATCTATCTATCTATCTATATATATATATATATGTATATATGATGAACAAAGCTATCTATCTATCTATCTATCTATCTATATATATATATATATATATGATGAACAAATCTATATATCAAACTAAAAACTCCTAAATGACGCGTTTCATTCTGAAGCGAGTTCTTCAGATCAATGATGATTTTATCGATAGAATCAGTTTAATGTATATTTTTACTTTCGTCAGTTAATTAGCACACACACACACACACATATATATATATATATGCGTCTGTGTTTGTATGTGTGTGAAAGAATTAATATAAGTAAAAGGTTTGTCACTTAGTTGTTTAATGTTATCTTCACCCCGACGCCAGAGTTTCGGAAACGGACACGAATTGTTAACAAAAAACGAAACTCTTTCAAAAAAATAAATATTATTTGGTTAGATTATGGCAAGTGGAGCGCGTCGGGAAACTTCCAGCATCTCTCTCTCTCTCTCTCTCTCGCTATATATATATATATATATATATATATATATATATATATATATATATATGGTCGTACACGTTTAGAAAAACCTTAGGTATTTCGGCTTGTAATTGGACAAACGAATGCCAAAGGAAAAATGAGGAATATAAAAAGAAAGAAGAACATGAAATTGAGACGAAAACAATCGTCCAGAATTTAAGTTCAGAGTCCAAAGAAAAAGACCATCAAAACGAGTAAAAGTAACTACGTAAAGTGCTCAATACACTAAGTAGAGCAAATCTAATATAAACCTAAAGAGCCAGGTAAACCTACCAAGGTTTCACCTACACGGATCATCAAGGGGAACTGGCCAAAGAGGTAAAAAAATACCTCTTTTACCTCTTTGGCCTGTTTACCCAGACGATCCTGTGGGTGAACCCTAGGTAGGCTTACCTGGTTTAAGTTTATATATATATATATATATATATATATATATATATATATATATATATATATATATATATATATATACCATATATATTCTCATATGTAAATAACAGTATTGGGAAATTAAATTTGTTATGTTGTACGACTACACATGCGCACAAACGTGGGGTGCTGGGGATTTTAGAATTTTTTTTTTTATATCTAGCAGAAACATGCCTAAATGGACAAACATTAGAAATTATTTTGATAGCTTTTCTTCGTTGGGTTGAAAAAATTTTCAGCTCTCGTAAATTGTTTTTATAAATAACGCTCCAAATTGTTTCATATAGCTGCCGCTTTACGTCATCATGTTTGGACGTGTGTCTTATATATATATATATTTGTGTATTTAGGCAGCAATCCTTCTTTCATGCACATTTCATTGAATACGAGAGACAAGGTGCTTTTATTTACTTCTTTTTATACA
Source organism: Acanthosepion pharaonis (assembly GCA_903632075.3). Classification (NCBI taxonomy): domain Eukaryota; kingdom Metazoa; phylum Mollusca; class Cephalopoda; order Sepiida; family Sepiidae; genus Acanthosepion; species Acanthosepion pharaonis. The sequence continues at coordinate 1,089,013 of CAHIKZ030000005.1, read as the reverse complement.
TTTTCTCATGCGATCTAATAATTTTTTCTTTTCAGATGATAAATTATATAAACATGGAGACAATATATTGGCCGTGATTTGAAAAATGAAAACATTTTGTAAAACATACATGCAACAAACTATTTCTTATTTAACAGTTAAAATATTTAATCCTTGAAAATGGCTAAATGTATAGCCAAGCGCTCGGATAAAAAGAACATTCGGACAGTTTTTATATAATTTATCATCTGAAAAGAAAAAAAATTATTAGATCGCATGAGAAATTGTATAAAAAAATAAATAAAAAGCACGTCGTATTCAATGAAATGTCCATATATATATATATATATATATATATATATATATATATATATATATATATATATATATATATAAAAAGGAATTGGGATCAAATACAGATCAAATTTGAATGGGAATCAGACAGATTGATAAAATAAAGGAAGCGGTTGTAAATTTAACATATTTCGACTTTATTAAAGCTTCATCGGTGAATGAGATATGGGGAAAATCCTGCTATTTTTATTTTTGTCTTGTTCCATTTCCATTTGTTAAGCAGACTTCACGCGCATTTCACTTGTCACAAACAACACAAAGAAAAAAAAATAGCTAAAATTTTTTCCACATGTCGTTCTCTGATGAATATTTAATAAAAGCGAAACATGTTAGATTTATAAACGTTTCGTGTTATATATATATATATATATATATATATATATATATATATATATATATATATATGTATATATATATATATATATATATATATATATATATACGTATGTACGTATATGTGTGTATATATATATATACAAATGTTATGACAAATTGGAAAAATAATTTTTTCCAATTTGTCATACTATTTTTCTAAATACTGCTTGTTGATATATAACATTATATAAAATTATATATCGTTATACTATACATATATATACATATATATATATATATATATATATATATATATATATATGTGTGTGTGTGTGTGTGTACGTACGCGTGTGTGTGTATGTATATATATATATATATATATATATATATATATATATATATATATATATATATATATATTAATCGTTTCACCGCAAGCAAAAGCAATAAAACCACTAAAATTAAGGGGTTACTGAGTGTGAAAGAATGTGAGAAAAAACACTATTAAGAAGAGAGAACAGGAATACAATACTAGAATATATATATATATATATATATATATATATATATATTGATAGCAACCTTTCTTTTAAACTTTTCGTTGAATATGACAGAAAAGGAAAGTTTAATCATTTAATCTTTTACAATTAATATAAATACACTAAATCAAAAAAACAAAAAGCATTCATTTTTTCCTGTCTGCCATATTCAACAAACGGTTAAAAAGAAAGGTTGCTGCTAAAATAAACATTAATATATATATATATATATATATATATATATATATATATATATATATATATATATATATATGTGTGTGTGTGTGTGTATCTGTATATGTGAGCGTGTTTTATTAACGCATGTCGAAGACATTCGATGACTAAATGGACGAATCAGTTGCCAACAATTTCTTCTTAGTCTCAGGCAAAAATCGGTTTGAACCAACGAAGCGATATACTTCACACAGTTCGGACATTTGGCCAGTAGATAAAATTAAAAAAAAAAACAGAGAGAAAAGATTTAAAACTTATCCAACCGTAAGGGCCATTATTTAATGTTTAGTTTTTTTGTCAACGTTACCATCATAACATTCGTAGTAACCACAACGCGTAACTTTAAAAGAACCGGCCTCTCTATATTTGCTCGATGTCGCATGCGTCAGAAGCCACCCGTTATGCCATTCACTCTCACTATTTCGGGGTAGACGCCAGCTGAGAGCGGACGGTGGCCACGGTCAGCAATCTCCCCTGGAACAACAAACTGCTTCTTTTTATACTGACCGTCTTTCAGTAAATTACAATAATTAGTGATTGACCTGCAAACAACGTCAAATTTCTGCTCGTTTCCGGTCTCTCGCATTGCAATCTACACGAATAGCTTAGAAAGATGGAATCCCCTGCACTCGAACCGCCAGCGATTTCAACGATGCAAGAGGCCCAAGAGATTTTTCCAGCCAACAGAAAAATGGAATGCCCTGAAATGATGGAACCTCTTAGGTCAGCAACCGTAGAATGCCCCCAAAATGTCGATTCCTTGATGGCGCCTACAGTCGAAGAATCTTCGAAAACATCTGAAGAAGAATGTCAGAAAGACGAAGCAGATATTTCTATGTCTGCGACGACTCAGGAACATGACCAAAGTTTGGATTCTTCGACGTCGGCATGTGAAATCTATCCCATGGAAGCAACGTGTGAGTCGAAATCTTCCAATGGAACAGAACCTTCAGAAGAAACTGTCATGGACGCAAGCGGGGATATGGATCCTGAGAATAACGTCGAATCATTTGACCAAAACGAGATAAAACAACCTAGTGGTTCCAGTTTCGAAACGGCATCAGTGCCAAGTATGGACTCTTCGGAGGAAACTCGGCAAGATGCAGAAAACCAGGGCTTTACTGCCAATGAATGTTATCAAGCAGAACCTATTCAGACTCCGACTGTTGCATACCAGGAAAGTATCTTAGAATTGCCAATTTCAACCACAATAGAATATTCTGATAACGTAGAAATGTCAAAGACAGTTACCGTTCCGGTACAGACAATTTACCCAATTTTACAACGAAAGGAATGCCCAGAAAGTCTTGAAGAAGACTCGGAATTTGACCGCGAAGAAAACACGGAAATTCCAATGGTTCCGTCCCCTGAAAATGAACTGCCATCTGAAGGGCAAGTGAGTTAATTCTATAATTAATATTTGGCTTTTGGCTTTAAGTTTTCGATTGTTCAGTATTTTTTGCTTTACTGCGATGCTCTAGTTTTTGTCGATTATATCCCATTTGATTTGACAATTCTTTACAATAGGTTTGGTTGGTTGTCAGCTAAGGAACCCTACTTTAATGTTTATAGGTTTTTCTTAAAATCACCCGCCGACTGAATGGCACATTACAAAAGTTCGGCCTGAGATTTCTAGGTTCTCTAGGGCTGTGTCACTGACTACGATTTGATTTGATTTGTTTCTTTAACGGGTTTTTGAAGTAATAAAAATAAGATGGGTTATTCTACTGTCACAATTGAATACATGGTAGATGATACTCAGATTTTGTGCATATACATGTTTGTGTGGACATAATTACTAGAGGCAGTTATCTGTGTGTTTTATGCTGTAGTTTTCATGAAGTTATATTTTGGAATACAGTTTGATTTAAGAACTTGTAGGATATTATATGGATTAATGTCATAAAAAAGTTCTTTCATGTTGACTGGTTGGTTGATTTTGTTTAGCCGCGTATCAACCTCTATGAGTTATTTAATGCCGAAATCTAAATATATATAACACATTTTTGGCCTCAACTAAATATATTTTGACCGCAATTTATGCCATCAAATACAGATAAAATGTATTGTTGGTAATTTTACTATAAATATGTATTGTTGATAGTTTTTGTTTGATGTAAAAAAAAGTATTCTTGGTACTTTTACTATAAAATGTATTTTTATACTATCATAGTGGCTTTTGTTTGAAGGTTCACGATTTGCCCATAGCTGTGAGCCTTAACAGGTGCTACCACTCTGGGTCAGGGTAGACCTGGGAACAATAGCAATTAAGAGTTGGTTCCACGCTCCTCAAAACCGCCAATTCCCCGATCAGTGGCCTTTCTGTCGGATGTAGTTTATCATCATACCAAGGACTAACCACTGACTATAGTTCTGACTCTAGTTCTATTGGGAGATGCTGTATGGAGAAATGGATCCCCAGTTACCAGCGAACATTTCATTTTTTAAAAGTTTTTAATCATTTCGTTCACTCACCTGAAAGCAGTAAAGTATTGGTATTATATTTAGGAGTAAAAGGATATCTCGTCATGGATTTTGTTAACATGTTAATAACTCAAACAATACTTCTTTTCTATGTCATGACCCACCACAACTTCCTATCCTTCTTAGCATGAAGTAATACTTGTTACTATCTTTCGCACTCCTTGTTATGCCATCTACTTCAGTTCGTTAGGTATGTAACACGTTTTTTCCTTCTGTCCCACTTGCCTTCAAGATGTCCTGTGGGTGTTAAATTCTCCACGCGCACTTTTCTCATTATCTGAACTCCCGATTTCTGATTCTAAGTAAAAGCGTTTTTTCTTATTTCTATTTTCCTTAAAACTTCTTCGTTATTCACATGTTCAGTCCATGATATTCTCAGCATCCTTCTGTAGAACCACAATTCTGTTACCTCAAGTTTCCTATGAGGAGATTTTCCAGCATTCGCTGCTATATAGGAGGGTTAATATTACATAGCAGGAAATACTATTTTTTTTTAGTTTGTGATGAAATTTACCTGTTTCTTAATACTTTGCTTAGCTTTTGGAAGGCATCTTACACTATTCGATTGTGCCTTCTGATTTCCCGGTTTCTGTACAATCACTAAAATTAAGTAACGTCGAGCCTGGTCAATACTTAGATGGGTGACCGCTTCGGAATGCCAGGTTCTGTAAGCTTGGATGTGCGGCTGGTGTAATGGATAATGGGTCGGAATTGTTAATAGGAGGGCCGAGTTCCAATTTCAGTTGGGTTCGATATATTCACTTACTCGCAAATAGCCTTGGGATAGGGTATTTTTCCACCAGCTATGGGATTTGTCAGACTTTAAATAACCTGTAACGGGTTGATAAGTCGTAGAAAACGAATCAATCAATGAAATACTGATTAGCTACACAGGCATGTCTTTAGATTTATTTACATTCTCTGTAATAGAAATGTATAAAAACTACCGTGGTCACAAGGTGAGGGATCAGTTTATATGTTGATTTTAATATAGAATTGATCCCCCACTTTATATCCACATTATAATTTCTTGTTTGTTGATAAGTCGTAGAAAACGAATCAATCAATGAAATACTGATTAGTTGCACAGGCATGTCTTAGATTTATTTACATTCTCTAGAATATAAATGTATGGAAACTACCGTGGCAACAAAGTGAGGGATCAGTGTGTATACTGATTGTGATATAGAATTGATCCCTGATTTTATGTCCACCTTAAAATTTCTCGTTTAGTATCTGTCTATATTTCTGGGATAAGGTATTATGTACACCATTTACATTATTCAGACTTTTGTCCTCATCTTTGTTGCCATATTTATCACGTTTCGGCCGTTGTACGCTACGACCTTCTTCAGGTAGTTGGAATGTCGAACTGAACCCTTTATTTTGATCACTGGGGTAGTTTAGTTGCACGTGCCATGTCTAATGGATGTCAGTTATCCCCAAAACGTTGTGATGAATATGGCAAGAAAGATGAGGACAATAGTCCGAAAAAAGTAAATAGTGTACAATTTCTCGTGTGTTTATCAAATTTTCATTAGATATGAATTTATCTCAGGTACTGGTTAATTAGTACGACTTGTCTCATTAAATCATTACTATCTCTCACCTCTCACCAGCATTATTATCGCCAAAATATATTCTTACAATCTAAAAATATTTTCTGGCTTTAAATAACCTTCAAAGGGTTGATAAACCGTAGAAAATGAATTAATCAATCAATCTACTGATTAAGCAAAAGAAATTTAAAGAATAAAATTAATTAACTAGTAAAGCATTATTATCGCCAAAATGAATATATTCTTAGAATTTAAAAATATTTTCTGGCTTTAAATAACCTGCATAGGGTTGATAAACCGTAGAAAACGAATCAATCAATCAATCTACTGATTAAGCAAAAGAAATTTAAAGAAGAAATTAGTAACACTTGTAAAGCATTATTATCGTCAAAATATATTCTTAGAATCTAAAAATATATTTTCTGGCTTTAAATAACCTGCAAAGGGTTGATAAACCGTAGAAAACGAATCAATCAATCTTCAGATTTTGATGCCTTTAATCCGTAACTATTGCTCATTCTCTTTTTTTTACAATTGATGGTTAGTTTTTTTTTTTTGTTCCTCCCGCTTTCCTTTGCTATCTTGTCTAGGAAAATGACTGCTTTAATAATATTGGGGATTGGAGTCTCGTTTGGCGCTAAGCGTAATGATTGTTATACGAATTAGAGAAATTCATGTATCTGATTCGCTTTAATTATTGTTAACCATATCGACATTTCACAAATAGACGTGATAATGCAGTTAACCTATCATTTTATCACGTACAACTGTAATACTATATTCCATCATCCTGCTTGGACGTGAAATCGAATTTAATATCTCATTTGTGGTGACGACTCTCACCGCAGACATTTTGAAATTAGTAGCTCTTCGCCCTAAGTTATAAATTAGTATCATTGTTATATGTTGAAACTAAGAGACGGAAAAGTGTTTTTAAATAATAAAAAGGACATATCTCCTCCAGATGTCAAGTCAGTAACTGTGATGTGTCATTCCTCTCAAACGTATAATAATATATATCGGATTATGTTGAAACAGCGCTTCTCATACGATTACCGGTTAAGCAACGTCGAGCCTGGTCAGTACCTAGATGGGTAACTGTTTGAAAATGCCATATGCTGTAAATTTGGATGTGCGAGTGGTGTAACGGATAACGGTGTAGATTGTTAATCGGAGACCCGGTTCCAATTCACTTTAAAATTTCCCGTTTGTTCATCAAATTCTGATTAGGGATGAATATATCTCTTCTCCCCTCAACTATGGGTTAATTAGTAAGACTTGGCTCATTAAATCATTATTATCTTCCCCCACCAAATTCTTAGAATTTAAAAATATTCCAGGCCAGTTCATTGTATTCACATACGTGCAATAACCTAAGGAAAGGTATGAATTTACCTCTTTCCCCCCAAACTATGGGTTAATCACTAGGACTTGTATCAGTAAATTGGTATCTCCAAAAACTTCTTAAAATCTAGAATATTTTCTGGCTTTAAATAACCTGAAACGGGTTGATAACCTGTAAAAAAGAAATAAAAAAATAATATACAAGTGAATGATTTTTTTCATTAAAAATGTAAATGCAAGAAATATCAAAACATTCACACATTATTTTGGTAAGAAAACACGCAGATGATAATGTTTAGCTTTTTTTTTAATCATTTCACCCCGAATAGGCAATAAAGCCACTAAGACGCAAGGAGTGTGGGGTTACTAGGAGTGAAAGTGAATGAGAAGACATTAGAAGAAAGAACCGGAAACCCTTCTTAAACAAGAAGCAAGGGATAAACATCTACCCCTGTTTAAAAGACGGTGAAGGAGTGTGAGCCGGTTGAAAGAAAGATTTTCCTGTCGTGTCATGGAGAAAATATAAGTAGTTTTCTGAAGAAATGAAGCATCATCAATACTTGGACGAATGCTTAAGGAGATGATGCCTTGTATCATATTAACCCTAGCTTATTAAATAGGAAGTAGACTGGTCAGGTTTTTAAAATGCCATGTCGCATCAGTACATTGGTGATTATGGTTCTCTTCAGCTTCCTTTTCGTTAATATTTGGACTCAGTGGAAACAGGGCGAGCAAGAATTGAGCAGTACTAAAAAGTAAGAACTAGATGAGATATCCCGAGACTTGGGCTGTGGAACGAGAATAGTTTACACACGTAGATTAAATCTAGGGTTCAGTTCGGAATTCCCTGTAGGTTACCTAGATCGATATACCCCTGATGAAGTCCGGAGGGTACAATGGCGGGAACGTTGTGATAACAAGAACGGAGAAGAAAAAAAACAACAACAAAAAAAAAAAAAAAACCAAACCAAAACAAAAAACTAATAACCTACCTGAAGAACTTGAGTGAATAGTTGGCGGAACGAAGTTTAGGAGAGATAAAAAAAAATTATTAATAGATACAAAGGACAGGAAATTGTGGAGATCCATGATCGCCAACGTCCTGAAGGGATAACGATACATAGAATAATATTAAGAGTCTTTTTTAATTATTCCTAATTTTAAATATACCAATGCCAAAACAAATGAGAACATAACTTTGTTAAGTCCTTAAAATTATGAAAATGCCTTCACACGTGAGTCTGAAAATACATTTTTTCTAATTATTGGATTAATATGTAGTAATTTTATTTGGGGGATCAGTTTATTAGTTAATAACAATTGAAAATAGATTGCCCATTTTAAGTCCCGTGGAATACAAGTATACCCTTGCTTTAAAAAATGGCGTCATTTGTTAAGTCCTTACTATTTATTTCCATGAGAGCAGTTTCCAATTGTCATAACAAAGATACTGCCACCTGGTGGTTCCAGTGGAAGGTAATAATAGTGATCTATGTTGTCCTTTAAACATCAAATAGGCAAATGTACTTAATCGTATTATACAGTAAGATTATCAAAGAAAGTTTTGTCCCTAGAGTCGTATAAGCAAGGGAGATAACTCTAAAAACAACGAAATATGTTACAAACATTTACAACACATTATTTTTTTTTACCACGGCGTAATTCATTCCTCAATAGAAATTTCACTTTTTTTGATGTCCTGATTTGGGGCAAAGTAACACGAAGACGTGTAACTGCAACTTCTGTCTGCGGCAATTATATCCCAACCTTGTCAAAAGTTTCTCATTAGACGGTTTTTATCCTTATTGACTGTCACAGGTGGAGTTCTTTTTTATTTGATTACAATCATTAATAGATCCATGAACAGAAATAAATGTTGGTAATTGTGTTAATGTCTATTGCAGGCATTTAAAAAGCTTTATGGGCAAGTGTTTTCTGCATGTAAATGTTTGTAACATATTGTTGTTTTTAGAGTTATCTCCCTTGCTCATGTGACTCTAGGGATAAGGCTTTTGTTGATAATCTTACTGTATAATACGATTAAGTACATTTGATTATTTAATATTTAAAGGACAGCAGAGATAACTATTGTTACCTTTCACCGAAGACGCCAGTTGGCTGTGACTTTGTTATGACAACGGATGACTGTTCTAATGGAAATAAATACTAAGGACTTAACAGAATGACGCCATTTTTGACAGAAAGGCTAAACTCGTATTAATAGAAGATTCTACTGGACATAAAGTGGAGGATCAAATTTCAATTGTTATTAAGTAGTAAACTGATCCCCCCAAATAAAATTACTACATATTAATCTAATAATTGGAAAAAATATATTTAATGACTCACTTGTGAAAGCATTCTAATAATTGTAAGGACTTAACAAATGTCATTTGTGATAGTATAAAGAAAATAGTCTAACGGGCATAAATTGGGGGATCAATTTTCAATTGATATTAAGTAGTAAATTGATCCCCGAATAAAATTATTGCATTTAATAACTGGAATAATGTATTTGAAGATGTGAAAGTCTTCTAATAATTTTAAGGACAAAATATGTTGTCATATTTTATGGCATTGGTATATTTCATATTGGGAACTGATAGAGAAAACTTCCTCTTCTTCTATGTGCCGTGTTTGTTCAGGACGTTGGCGACCATGGCTCTCCACATTTTCCTGTCCTTTGAAACTATTATCTCTCCCAAACCCTGTTCTGCCATCCATTTACACAATCTCATTTTTCTTCGATGTAGCGTGTCCCTTACGTACGTTGGTGATCATGGCTCTCCACAATTTCCTGTCTTTTGTAACTATCAAAAAATTTTGTCTTTTTGTTATCTCTCCTAAACTTTGCCCCACCATCGGTATGTTATCCGTTGTTTTTCTCTCTTCCACGTGCTTGTACTATGCGCTGTGTGTATCAAATTTTCCAAACCCTCTTTCTTCATGTGCCCTAGAAACTTCAACTTTTTTCTGTATAAGTATCTTCTTGTTACGTATAAGAATCCTTTTTGTTCCAATTTTCTCTAAAACTTCGTCATCCACATGTTCGGTCCTGGTATTCTTAGTATCCTTCTGTAGAACCCCATTTCTGTTGTTGCAAGTCTCTTCTTCATCTATGAAGAAATTCTCTAGAATTCACTGACATATAAGAGGAATGATATTACATAACAGTTCAGTAATCTTATCTTTGTTTCTGTTGCTTCAAATCTCTTCTTCATCAGTCCAGCATTCACTGCCATAGAGGAAGGATGATATTACGTAACAGTTTAGTACACATTTTTTGTTTATGTTGCTTAATTATTACATAACAGCTCAGTATTCTCTTCTTTGTTTCTATTGCTTCAAGTCTCTTCATCTCTGAGATTTTCCTGCAATCACTGCCATATAGGAGGACAGATTTTACATAAGAGTTCAGTAATCTTTTCTTTGTTTCTGTTGCTTCAGATCTCTTCTTCATCAGTCCAGCATTCACTGCCATATAGGAGGAATGATATTACATAACAGTTCACTACACATTTCTTTGTTCATGTTGCTTGAAGTCTCTTCTTCATCTATAAGGAGATTGTCCAGCATTAACTGTAATATAGGAGGAATGACATTACATAAGAGCTCAGTAATCTTTTCTTTGTTTCTGTTGCTTCATGTCTCTTCTTCATCTATGAGGATATTTTCCTGCATTCACTGCCATATAGTAGGACTGATTTACATAACAGCTTAGTACTCTTTTCTTTGTTTATGTTGCTTCAAGTCTCGTCTTCATCTGTGAGGAGATTGTCCAGCATTCAGTGCCATATAGGAGGACTGGTTTTACATAACAGTTCAGTACACATTTCTTTGATCATGTTGTTTCAAGTCTCCATCTTTGAAGAGATTGTCCTTCATTTACTGCCATATAGGAGGACTGATATTACATAACAGTTCAGTACTCTTTTCTTTCTTATGTTGTTTCAATTCTCGTCTTCATCTGTGAGGAAATTGTCCAGCATTCATTGTTATAGAGGACGGATGATTTTACGTAACAGCTCAGTACAAAAGTGCTGAAAAATTTCCCACACTACCAAGATATAAAAAAATGTCTGATGTTTGAATATTTGATCAGATTCGAAATTGACTGATTGAGTGATCCATATTTTGAAATGTAAGAATGTTTAATTTAGCATTTTTTGAGTATAACAATATTTTTTACAGATACAAGTCCTACTTTTTAAATCATAGGTGGAGCAAGGAGATGAATTCTGACGTTTCTAAAATGGATTTGCGTTTAAGTCAGTGTAACGAACCCGATAGGAATTCGAACTGATCTTCAATTTTTCACACCGTGCTTCTGTCCATTACATCACTCGCACATTCTATCAGATCCAGAAAGTTGGTTGGACTGAAAACTTTTCAGTACCCCGCTCGTATTCTTTTTTTATCGGTCATGTCCTTTCAGGTTGTAGGGGATGATGGCTCTCTACAAAATTCCTCTTCCTTGTAGGCATCCTCTTTATCCTTGCTCAGCCATCCATTGACGCAAAATCGTTAGACAGGTTACTCACTCTGTCACTCCTTCTCTCAACATATCCTGTGAGTGTTAAAATTTCCTAGCCATCCTCTCTCATTATATGTCGCAGAATTAATTCAAGAATCTAGTTCCAATTTTCTTGAAAACTTCATCATTGTACACTTGCTCTGTTTAATGAATTCTAAGAATTTGTCCACAGAACAAGAATCTCTCTTTTCGCATCTCCTTTTTCCGTGAGGAAATTGTCTGGGATTCACTGCCATATAGTAGAATAGATGTGACTTGGAAACAAAGCAATGACTGCTGAATGGCTAATGACATTTTCCTGTCTTAATACTTTGCTTGGTTTCTGCAAGACGTTTTTAGTTTTTCAGGCGTATTTTTTGCTACGCCTTCCAATCTCACACCTTCAGCTATCTTTTTTCTGACAAACTTTTATTTTGGTCTCTTATCGCTAATGGTCCACCATAAATTCGCAACGAATGCAACAAATTCCATTTCTGACAATTTTACAAAAATGTTTCTTGTTCAATATAACTCCAAGATTTAACAAAAGTCTTTTCTTATTTTTATGCATAGGCTGAGTATGGAGGATTGATGCTCGAGTTTTGAAATCTTGCATGCATTAATTTCAACTCTTCTAATTAATAACTCCATTGTTCTTTTCCAGGTACGATGGTGGGAGAAAAGTTCATAGACTGACTATGAAGGAGTAATGCTAGAACTGTGAAATCTTGCATGTATTCATTTCAACTCTTTTTTATTAATAACGGCATTGTTTCTTTCCTGGTAGACTAAACACCTGACTGTAACTAGGAGCGACTTCTCTTGAAAATGGACAACATTTGGCAACATGACGTCATCAAGTCCCTGCCCTCAACGAACTTCGTGCTGACATAGTTACTACGTTATGAGATTACGCTACAGATTTGTTAACAGTGCAAAATTGGACAGGCGAATTTAGGAGGGGGAGAAGAGTCTTGAAGATAACCCAAAGTCTAGTCGTCCCATGCTTGCCACCGAGGAAAACATTGATCAAGTTCACCACATGGTGATCGACGACAAGCGACTGCCTATGAATCAAATACCCAATGCTATCAACATATCCAGTAAGGGAGTTGAGAACATTTTGCACAATAAACTTAGCATGCCTTCTGACACCAGAACAAAAGCTCACCAGCCTGATCACATCCCGAGAAAATCTGACATTGTCTGAAGCAGATCCATTTTCCTGAAATTCCCTAACTCAGTATGAGTGTTGGATTCATCACATTGAGCCAGAGACAAAGAAACAATTCATCCAATGGAAATATTCCTCCTTAACTGCTCCAGTGAAGGCCAAGGTTGATTCTTCTGTAGAGATCGTGATGGTCTGTTTTGGGGGATCCACATGGAGACTACTATATCAATTTGCCGAGGCAGTTATAAAAGGTTATCAAAACCAAACGGCCAGGAAAATTGATGAAATGGGTCTTGTTTCATGAAGACAAATTTCAACACATAAGTTGTTGGTTTCAATCGCTGTTGTGCGTGAGTGTGGTTGTAAACTTATTGATCACCCTCGCTAGTGTCACAAAGCATTTGGCGGGGAACCTGTATCGCAGTGATGATGACGTCATATATGCTGCTGATGACTTTTTGACCAACCACATGAGCAGTTTTCTTTGAACAGTCAGATATAAATTTACCTGGAAAGAAACAAATCAGTTACTAATAAAAAGCGTTGAAATTAAAGCATACAACATTTCATAGGTCAAGTATCACTTCTTCATAGTCAGCCTATGAGCTTTTCAGCCCACCCGCGTATCTGGAAAGAAATAATTCAGTTACTAATAAGAAGCGTTGAAATTAAAGCTGGCAAGATTTCATAGGTCTAGTATCACTTCTTCATAGTCAGCCTATGAGCTTTTCAGCCCACCTCGTATCTGGAAAAGAAAAAAACAATTCAGTTACTAATAAGAAATTAAAGCATTGCAAGATTTCGTTCAAGATCAATAGTCAAAGCATGTACCTGGAAAGAAACAATTCAGTTACTAATAGGTTTAAATTAAAGCAAAGATTTCATCACTTCTTCATAGTCAGCCTATGAGCTTTTCATCCCACCCTCGTACCTGGAAAGAAACAATTCAGTTACTAATAAGAAGCGTTTAAATTAAAGCATGCAAGATTTCATAGGTCTAGTATCACTTCTTCATAGTCAGCCTATGAGCTTTTCATCCCACCCTCGTACCTGGAAAGAAACAATTCAGTTACTAATAAGAAGCGTTTAAATTAAAGCTTGCAAGATTTCATAGGTCTAGTATCACTTCTTCATAGTCATCCTATGAGCTTTTCATCCCACCCTCGTACCTGGAAAGAAACAATTCAGTTACTAATAAGAAGCGTTGAAATTAAAGCATGCAAGATTTCACTAATCACTTCTTCATAGTCAAGCATGAGCTTTTCATAAATTACCTGGAAAGAAACAATTCAGTTACTAATAAGAAGCGTTGGTTAAAGCATGCAAGATTTCATAGGTCAAGTATCACTTCTTCATAGTCATCCTATGAGCTTTTCATCCCACCCTCGTACCTGGAAAGAAACAATTCAGTTACTAATAAGAAGCGTTTAAATTAAAGCATGCAAGATTTCATAGGTCTAGTATCACTTCTTCATAGTCATCCTATGAGCTTTTCATCCCACCCTCGTACCTGGAAAGAAACAATTCAGTTACTAATAAGAAGCGTTGAAATTAAAGCATGCAAGATTTCATAGGTCAAGTATCACTTCTTCTTCATCCCACCTCGTACCTGGAAAGAAACAATTCAGTTACTAATAAGAAGCGTTGAAATTAAAGCATGCAAGATTTCATAGGTCAAGTCATCCTAATGAAGCGTTTTCATCCCACCTCGTCCCACCTGGAACCTGGAAGAAACAATTCAGTTACTAATAAGAAGCGTTTAAATTAAAGCAATTCAGTTACAAGATTTCATAGGTCAAGTATCACTTCTTCATAGTCATCCTATGAGCTTTTCATCCCACCCTCGTACCTGGAAAGAAACAATTCAGTTACTAATAAGAAGCGTTTAAATTAAAGCATGCAAGATTTCATAGGTCTAGTATCATCCTTCTTCATAGTCAAAGAAACCTTATAATAAGAAGCTTTTCAGCCCACCCTCGTACCTTTTCATCCCACCCTCGGAAAGAAACAATTCAGTTACTAATAAGAAGCGTTTAAATTAAAGCTTGCAAGATTTCATAGGTCTAGTATCACTTCTTCATAGTCATCCTATGAGCTTTTCATCCCACCCTCGTACCTGAAAGAAACAATTCAGTTACTAATAAGAAGCGTTGAAATTAAAGCATGCAAGATTTCATAGGTCAAGTATCACTTCTTCATAGTCATCCTATGAGCTTTTCATCCCACCCTCGTACCTGGAAAGAAACAATTCAGTTACTAATAAGAAGCGTTTAAATTAAAGCTTGCAAGATTTCATAGGTCAAGAAATTAAAGCTTTTCATCCCACCCTCGCAAAGAAACAATTTTACTAATAAGAAGCGTTTAAATTAAAGCATGCAAGATTTCATAGGTCTAGTATCACTTCTTCATAGTCAGCCTATGAGCTTTTCAGCCCACCCTCGTATCTGGAAAAAAACAATTCAGTTACTAATAAGAAGCGTTGAAATTAAAGCATGCAAGATTTCATAGGTCAAGTATCACTTCTTCATAGTCAGCCTATGAGCTTTTCATCCCACCCTTGAAATTAAAGCTGCAAGACCTGGAAAAAAAAAAATTAAAGTTTCACTAATAAGAAGCCTTGAGCTTTTCAATTAAAAGAAACAATTCAGTTAAATATTTCAAATTAAAGGTGCAAGATTTCATATCAAGTATCTTCATAGTCAGCCTATGAGCTTTTCATCCCACCCTCGTACCTGGAAAGAAACAATTCAGTTACTAATAAGAAGCGTTTAAATTAAAGCATGCAAGATTTCAAGGTCTAGTATCACTTCTTCATAGTCTAGTTTTCATCCCACCCTTCGTATCTGGAAAGTCAGCTAATAGAAGCGTTGAAATTAAAAGCATTTTCATCCACTTCTTCATAGTCAGCCTATGAGTTTTTCATCCCACCCTCGTACCTGGAAAGAAACAATTCAGTTACTAATAAGAAGCGTTTAAATTAAAGTATCTTGCAAGATTTCATAGGTCTAGTATCACTTCTTCATAGTCAGCCTATGAGCTTTTCAGCCCACCCTCGTATCTGGAAAGAAACAATTCAGTTACTAATAAGAAGCGTTGAAATTAAAGCATGCAAGATTTCATAGGTCAAGTATCACTTCTTCATAGTCATAGTCAGCCTATGAGTTTTTCAGCCCACCCTCGTACCTGGAAAGAAACAATTCAGTTACTAATAAGAAGCGTTGAAATTAAAGCTTGCAAGATTTCATAGGTCTAGTATCACTTCTTCATAGTCAGCCTATGAGCTTTTCATCCCACCCTCGTACCTGGAAAGAAACAATTCAGTTACTAATAAGAAGCGTTGAAATTAAAGCATGCAAGATTTCATAGGTCAAGTATCACTTCTTCATAGTCAGCCTATGAGCTTTTCAGCCCACCCTTCGTATCTGGAAAAAGAAACAATTCAGTTACTAATAAGAAGCGTTGAAATTAAAGCATGCAAGATTTCATAGGTCAAGTATCACTTCTTCATAGTCAGCCTATGAGCTTTTCAGCCCACCCTCGTATCTGGAAAGAAACAATTCAGTTACTAATAAGAAGCGTTGAAATTAAAGCATGCAAGATTTCATAGGTCAAGTATCACTTCTTCATAGTCAGCCTATGAGCTTTTCATCCCACCCTCGTACCTGGAAAGAAACAATTCAGTTACTAATAAGAAGCGTTTAAATTAAAGCTTGCAATATTTCATAGGTCAAGTATCACTTCTTCATAGTCAGCCTATGAGCTTTTCATCCCACCCTCGTACCTGGAAAGAAACAATTCAGTTACTAATAAGAAGCGTTTAAATTAAAGCTTGCAAGATTTCATAGGTCTAGTATCACTTCTTCATAGTCAGCCTATGAGCTTTTCAGCCCACCCTCGTATCTGGAAAGAAACAATTCAGTTACTAATAAGAAGCGTTGAAATTAAAGCATGCAAGATTTCATAGGTCAAGTATCACTTCTTCATAGTCAGCCTATGAGTTTTTCAGCCCACCCTCGTACCTGGAAAGAAACAATTCAGTTACTAATAAGAAGCGTTGAAATTAAAGCTTGCAAGATTTCATAGGTCAAGTGTCACTTCTTCATAGTCAGCCTATGAGCTTTTCAGCCTACCCTCGTACCTGGAAAGACACAATTCAGTTACTAATAAGAAACGTTGAAATTAAAGCATGCAAGATTTCATAGGTCAAGTGTCACTTCTTCATAGTCAGCCTATGAGCTTTTCAGCCCACCCTCGTACCTGGAAAGAAACAATTCAGTTACTAATAAGAAGCGTTGAAATTAAAGCATACAAAATGTCATAGAACCATGATCACCAACGTACTAAAGAGACATGGTGTGTAGACGAAGAAGAATGAGCTTGAGCAAATGGATGACAGAACGAGGTCAAGGAGAGAGAACAAAAAGGCAACAAAAAGCAGGATATTGTGGAGAGCCATAATCACCCAAGTTCTGAAGGATCACGGCATATAGAAGCTTATAGTTCTATACTGTCCTTGTAGTGACAAATATCTATACAAGTAGTTATACTTTCGATTCGAGACAACGTGCCAGCTGGTGTTAAATCTTATTTATTCAGATGGGTGTTTACAGCAAAGACTAAACTTAAACAAACAATAATCGAAAATGATTTCTTTGTTGACGTGCGCCAGTCTTTGTAACTCAAATTATCTTAGAAAATTGAACCTTTATTCGATTATATCGACTGCAACATTCAGCCTACTCGGAAAGCAATGATTCACGCGAATATTAAGGGAAAAAGATACAGAAAATGTCCCCCAGATGAGGTATTGTAAATATTTACACCATTTACATTGTTGATATTGTTGTCCTCATCTTTGTTGCCATATTCACGATTTTTCGGCCGTCGTAGGCCCTGACCTTTTTCAGGTGATTGGAATTTCGAACTGAACACTTTATTTCGTCCACCGTGCTAGATTGTTCTCGTTCCAAAGTTTTAGTCCCCAAGGATACATGGCCCAGTGGATAAAAGCATTGGTTTGAATCCAATGACTTAATCCAAAGAGTTGTGAGTTCAATACCTGATTAGAGTAGATTGATCGAAAACGTGGATTTAAAGAGAGATACGTGATGCTGTGTCACGTAGAACAATCTACCCTGGTGGCCGAAATAAAGGGTTGGGTTCGAAATTTCATTTTCCTAAAGAAGGCCGGAGCATATAACGGCCAAAACGTCTTAAATATGGCAACAAAGATGAAGACAATAGTCCGAACAATGTAAATAGTAAAGATACAAAATACTCGATCATTGTTTTGTTTATTTGTTTAACCACAAATCAACTCCTGTATGGGTTATTTAATACCGAAATTTAATTTTCTTGGAAGCTTTGAAGTAAAAAAAATATATATGTTATCCTGCTTTCACAATTGAATGCATGGTAGATGATACTCCGCTTTTGTGCATATACATGTTATTGTGGCGATAAATACTAGAGGTGATATGTGTTATATGTTGTAGTTTTGTTAAAGCATATTTTGGAATGCAGTTTGATTTAAGAAATTCTAGGATATTATATGGATTAATGCCATTTGGTTGGTTGGCTTTGTTTAGCATTATATCATCGTCTATGGGTTATTTAATGCCAAAATCTAAATATTTGAACCCAACTGTATGCCTTCGATTACACATAAAATGTATTGTTGGTCATTTTACTATAAATATGTATTGTTGGTAATTTTTGTATAGAAAAATATATTGCTATTATTGTTACCATAAAAATGTATTTTATAGTAAAAAATTTCCTAGTATTTTGGTTTTGTTTGGAGGTTCACTATTTGCTCGTAGAGCTGGAAACAACAGTAATTAAGGGGTGGTTCGACGTTCCTAAATGTTCCAATCTTCCGATCAGAGGCCTTGTTACCGGATGTAGTTTACCGTCATACCTAGGCTTACATCGTCGTCTGAAGACAGGCGGGAGTCTGGCCTTCGTTTGAATGACACAGTACTATGTAAGAATCTGATAGAATTCCAGGCAAATAACAAACGTCTGTAGACAGTCGGATAATGATATCAAGATATGTTGGATTTTAAAACTGTCCATCACACTTGGTCGATACTTTGATAGATTATTGCTGTTAGTAAACTGTTTTAAACATGAATATATATATATATATATATATATATATATATATATATATATATATATATATATATATATAAAAAACATTAGTGGTAAAAATACACATACATATGCAAAATATATAAATATATATACATAGATGCAAATACGTACATATATATTTTTTTGAAAAAAATTCCAAGAGGATAGAATGCAGGTAGAACGCAATGTCCAGGACAACGTAAGGCATATATATATATATATATATATATATATATATATATATATATATATATATATATATATATATATATATATATATATATATATATATATATATATATATATATATATATATATATATATATATATATATATAAAAAAAAAAGAACAGCAAGATATATAATCCGGTGTTCTTATAGATATTTGTATTTTTACAAAATAGTGCTCAATGTAAACTTACAGAGCATTAATATTATAAATTAATTGATTTAAAATATGTTTTTTTTCGCTACACAGTTCTAACCATGTTTCAAAAATTGAAGCTAAAAGCCACGAATTTAATTTTTCTGATTAAATCAAAGACATTAGTTCCATTTCACCCTCAAGCACTTTTGAAAACATGGTTAGAACTGTGTAGCGAAAAAAACCATATTTTAAATCAATTAATTTATAATATATATATATATATATATTTATATATATATATATATGAAGAAATATATATATATATTTTATATTTATATTTATATATATATATTTATATATATATATATATTTATATATATATAAATATGTATATTTATATATATGAAGAAATATAGTCTTAAGATGTGTTATATTTATGGGATAAAGTGCTCAATCTCAGAGATAGAGCGTGTGTAAATATAAAAATGAACATAGATGTCAACACTTAGAGGTGACAGTCTGTTTCATGCTAGATGCAATCATCAGGCCACGAGTGCTGTTATTTTTCACGGCTATTCATATATACGGGTCAGTGGTGCAATGTAGGTAATCTAGTCGTTTATTTGTTTATTCATTTGGTTTAATTTATTTTACTTGTTTTTATTTTTTTATTTCTTATCTTATATATTTATATATTTATTTTATTTTACTCGTTGTTTTTATTAACGTAGTAAAAATTTGTTTGTATAGCCGAGAAAGTAACAGCACTCGTGGCCTGACGATTGCATCAAGCATGAAACAGTCTGTCGCCTTTAAGTGTCGACTTCTATGTTCACTTTTATATATATATATATATATATATATATATATTTAATTTATTTTGTTTAAACATTATTTAATCCATTTCATATATATATATATATATATATATATATATATATATATATATAAAATGGATTAAATAATGTTTAAAACAAAATAAATTAAACAAATTATATATATATATATATATATATATATATATAGGAAACAGCCTGTCGCCTCTGAGTGTTGACTTCAATGTTCACTTATATATATATATATATATATATATGGAGGTAATTTAACTTACCCGTTTAACTTAACGGTAAGTAAGGAACATCCATAAGATTTATTTAAAGGTTGCATATCAATATGCTAAAGTAGTTCTGTATTTTTTATCCTTTTTTTTTTCAAACGGTTAATTTACTTACGACTTTCTTAAAGGGGTCTTTTATTTACCAACTACAAAATTTTATGTAAGAAGTTGAACGAGTATATAACTATTTAGCATTATATTAAATTATCTCCCCACCCTTTTCACTTTTACTTCTTAGTAAAGTCGAACGTCAGTCTTCGATACATCTTTCGAAATAATGCAGTAACCAGTATCTGCTCATAAGGAAATTGTCTAGGATTTATATGCAGACAACTTCGTGTCATGACCTATATTAAAAATTTTGCGGTGAATTTGAATTTAGCGTAAGTCACATTCGTTTGGTTAATCACGGCAAAGCCTACAAGCCTATTTTTTTTAAAAGAATTCTGTTTTGAAATTGAATTAATCTTTCTTTCGCTTCACCTGAGGAAGTTCCATCACAGGTGTCAGCAGAACCAAGTTTAGTAAATTTTGAAGTATCTTCTAAGATAGAAGACATTTTAGTTATATAGTGTGAGTGTTTATTGGGGCTCGCTGTCATTTGTCTCTAGTACCTTTTGCTATCTATTTTTTTCACAACTTCCTTTTATTTTACATTTTTGTGTTAATTTTAAATCTCCCGTTGAAGCCTGAAGAGCGGGAGCGAAACCGGTTGCTTCACCCGTTTTTTTTTAATATGTCTCGTAATATTAAGTTTTATACTTTTATTTCGATCATATATATATATATATATATATATATATATATATATATATATATATATATATATATATTCATATATATATATGAAAAGTAACGGGATTGGTGTGCTGTGTTATCATCTAACATGATATTTTGGGAGTATATAACTGTAATATTAAATTTCTGCAGCCATTACATTTTGTTTCACATGCAAGAGTTGTGGCAGGATAAATCATGGCTGCTTTACCCCGACAATGCCCTGCTCACAACGCCCTGACCATCCGTCAGTTCCTGACAGAGAACATCGCCGTACAGGAACAACCTCTCTATTCACCTGAACTTGCTCCTTGTGTTATTCTTCTTTTCCCCAAGATCAAGGGGATCACCATGGTCAGGTGACCCATTTGGAGAGCGTGGGGTCCATCAAGAGGGCCGTAATGACGGAGCTGAAGGGTATCTTAGAAGAATCCTTCCAGCAGTGCATAGAAGCGTGGAAGAGAAGTGTCGGGGTTAGCTCCTCCTTAATTCCTTAATTGTTCACTAGGGGACGCTCTCCCCTACACTATGAATACTGGGCGACTTCTTGCCTCGTTCTCTTTTTCACTTTGCATTTCAGCGGACACATTTAAAAATGTGATCTTTCGTAGAGATCCGCGTTTTCGTCCACTTGTGGGAAAACACACATACACGTACATTCACCAAAATATAAACTCTTTACATTTACACACAAACACAAATGTTGCTGTCTTTGTCACTTGTAAATTTGTTGTTTAATACATATATTTGTTGACATATATATATATATATATATATATATATATATATATATATATATATATCTCTTGTTTGTTTTCTTTACATCTTCGGTTGGACTCAACTTGAGTCCGCCATGTTCTTGTAGTTGGACCTTCTAGCAGGAAATAAACGCACATATTTCTAATCCAACAATACTTAAACCCCCACGGTCCTCTACAGAAGGATGGAAAAGTGCATTAGACTCGAGAAGGGATACTTTGAAGAGGAAACCTTCAGGCAGACCTCGTATATGGCCCGCACGTACGTTCCTAGAACTCCCTGACCGAGGGTGGAGCAAGCCTCGCTGGGGCATCGGGAAGTATATTTTGAGCTTTGCTGTTTTATCAACCTTTGCTTTTTTTCTACCTACATTTATATACGTTATTAATTAAACTAAGTACAACTGACTTAAAGGATGAACGATTTTCAGATGTCCTTTTTGCTTGTTTATTTATTTCGCTTGAGATGTCTTAGACAGTTGAAGATGACACATTAATATTTTGTGGTATTTTGACGTGGATCTCATTCAGTAGTCACTTTCAAAGGTTCTTTATTCAGTAGGTCATCTTCCAGTCACGGATATGTCACCATCGGTATTTTAAACTGCAAATGATATGTACAAATCTTCACTGCATACAAATACTTTCTTCAAATGTTTTAAATGTCTTAGTAGCAGAATGAACCTTTTGGAATTCACACAGCCATGGCGAATAAATATGTTGCTTTTTAAAACTATAATCCTTCATGAGGTAGTAAACTAATTCTAGACGTAGTTTCGTAACTTTTACACTTGGTTCTATCTTGGTTGATTGACTCCTAATTCATATTGGTGAAATATTTATCGTCCTATCATTCTAATAGAAAAATGATAAAGTAATTCTGGATGCAGTTTCGTATCATTCAACTTTGGCTCTGTATTGGTTGACTCTTAATTTATATAACAATGAAACACGTAATTAATTTCCTAACATCTTAATAGAAGAGATGATAGACTAATTCTAGACGCAGTTTCGTATCATTCAACTTTGGCTCTGTATTGGTTGACTCCTAATTTATATAACAATGAAATGCATAATTAATTTCCTAATATCTTAATAGACGAGGTGATAAACTAAATCGAGACACAGTTTCGTATCATTCAACCATGTTTTTTTTTATTGGTTGGTTCACTCAAAATTCACAACGGTGAAATATTTAATTATGTTCCAAACACCCAAGTGTATATATTTGAATATTTATTATATATATTTTCAAAAGACTTCTGCATTTCAAGAGTTGAATCATATGTCGTTTTGTTCCTACTTTGCATGAACCAGGATGTTCATATTCACCAGTTTTCACAATAGGAATAGGTATATTTTAGAAATACCTTTATCCTGGTCACAAAAGCAAAGTTTCAAGGAGATATTAGCTATTTTTTTAATACTTTCTAGGCGTAAGCAAATAGGAAATAACAGTTGCTACCCAGGGACAAAAATCATGCTACACAGTGTAAGTCATAGCTGTGAAATGCGTAATTATTATTCCAACAATTCAACAGAAGACATGTTAAACTAATTCTAGACGCATTTTCGTATCCTTCAACCTTGGCTCAGTATTGGTTTGTTGGCTCCTAATTCATACTGGTGAAATATTTACTTACCGAACATCTTAATAGAAGAGATGATAGACAAATTCTAGACGCAGTTTCGTATCATTCAACCTTGGCTCTGTATTTGATGGTTGACTCCTAATTCATACCGGTGAAATATTTATTTACCGAACATTCTAATAGAAGAAATGATAAAGTAATTCTAGACGCAGTTTTGTATCATTCAACTTTGGCTCTGTATTGGTTGATTCATAATTTATATAACAATGAAATACGTAATTAATTTCCTAACATATTAATAGAAGAGATGATAGACTAATTCTAGACGCAGTTTCGTATCATTCAACCATGGTTTTGTATTGGTTGGTTAACTCAAGATTTATAGCGGAAAAATACGTAATTACTTTCCTAACACTCAGATATGTGTGTCAACAACAGACATTTGTCATTGCATAATCTCAATGCAGTACATTCACACTTTATGACAATTTTAAATTAAAAAAAAGAAGTTATTTAGTCGGTTAGAGAACAGGATAGTCAAACCTGGTCGATTATTACGACGATAGTGATAACCTTGCATTTATGGCGTTGTTTCGAACGAAACTAAGTAAATATCTTTTAATTTGCAATTAACTGACATTTCATTGAAGTCATAGGACTTGTTTCTAAAAATAAAGAACGTTCGCTGGTGATTCAAACATTACGTTCTACTGTCCCGTGCTCTGCCGCTGAGCTGCCTGTAAGCTACAAAACAGGATCGTATTTTATAGTGAAAAGAAATAGCAGATTTTACAAGTAAAACGTACAAGGAGATGGTGATATTTTGTATTGCAGACTCTCCATTAGGAATCTGGGCATCAAATATCGAAATTTACTTTAACGAAAAAACCGCTTTTGATTCGATAACATCAAGAGTTCGCGTCCACCGTTAAAAAGGGACCACACCTCTCTGGTGGATGCATACAGATTCAAATTGAAAGACGACCTATATATACCTATCAGGTTACGTATAAACACAGCCAATGTTTTTCTATTGACTGAGGTATAAACTCGGCTACTGTTTATCTATGGTCATAATTTTAAAAAAAAGAAGAAAAGAACAATAATTACCTACTGGCTCAAGTTTAAACCCGGAAAATATTTGTCTATAGACACAAGTATAAACTCGATCAATGTTTACCTACTGACTCAAGTATGAAAAATTTATTTATAGATTCATCTAATGTTTACCTACTGTCTCAAGTATAAACAGAACCAATGTTTGCCTACCGCCTCAAGTACAAATGTTTACTGATTCAAGTATAAACCCGGCCAATATGTAGCTATAGATCAAGTACAAACACGACTAATGTTTACTTACAGACTCAAGTATAAAAATGACCAATATTTACCTACTGACTCAAGTATAAAAATGACCAATATTTACCTACTGATTCAAGTATAAAAATGACCAATATTTACCTACTGACTCAAGTATAAAAATGACCAATATTTATCTACTGACACAAGTATAAAATGACCATTATTTACCTACTGACTCAAGTATAAAAATGACCAATATTTATCTACTGACTCAAGTATAAAAATGACCATTTTTTTAGCTATTGATTCAAGTAAAAACAATAGCAAGGTTTACCTACTGACTCAAGTATAAACCCGGCTATTATTTACCTATAGACTCAAGTATAAACGCGAGCAATGTTTACCTACCGTCTGTAGTACAAGCACAACCAATATATACCTACTGACTTAAGTGTCAACACTAGCTATATATAATTACTGACTCCAGTATAAATCCGGCCAATATTTACTTATAGACTCAAATATAAACACTAAAAATGTTTACCTAATGACTCATGTATAAACCCGGCCAGTATTTACCTATAGACTCAAGTATAAAGGCGATTGTTGGGGAAAGCTTCCATGTGGAACCGTTTGAATAAAGAAATGAAAGAAAAAATTGTTACGTGTTCAAATAAAATGATATATTTATTTAAACCTTTTAACCATAATGTCAAAACTAATATCGGAAGAATTTTTCTAAATTTAATTCATAAACATTTTAACCATTCACCAACACTAAAACAAGATGTTTAACAAAGACAATTTTAAGGCAAGCTATAGTTGCGTTAATAACATAGACACATCCATCTCCCATCATAACAACATTATATTAAACAAACATATTTACAACAAAGAAAATGTAAATTCTTCTAAAAATAAATGCAACTGCCATAAAATATAATCTGTCCCTTAAACGATCAATGTGTGACTGATAATATTGTATATTAAACGAACATACATTAAAGTAATGCTGTTAAATTTTATTTTGGACTCACGGAAAATCCCTGGAAATTTCATTTTTACCATCATAGAATGACCTTGAATAATTTAAAATACAAAATCAGTACTGCTCGCTCCAAATATTTCTGGCAATTATAATGATGGCACCTTATCAATAAACTGGGAAATTATATCTAGGGCTCAGGCTTATAAAAGCAAAGGAAATAAAGGCAATTTATGCCTTGTTGAAAAGCTGGTTAACTTAAAACACTTAAATAACCCTAAGTTATTAAACAAGAGAAATGAATTAATGATGTAGGCATAAAAATAAATATCTGCTTAAATACGTTGATCCAGATTAATTTTTTATTTCTTAATTTTTAATTTTTTTAATATTTTAATTTTTTTAATATTTTAATTTTCTGAAAATTATAAAAAATTTAATTTTTTTTAAATTCTTCAAATTTTTACATTAAACAATTATTATTTGATTTTAATTTTTATTCTTATTTTTAATTTTTAATTGTTATTTTTAATGCTAATTACCTTCTATTTTTGATATATTACTATTAAATAAATACATTCACGTTTTAAGTAATCTTCCTTTAATTATATAATTTTTAAGAAATTAAAACATGAATATTCTCCACTCATATAATTTTTAAATTTTCTTTTTTACATACATATACATATCCTGCTTATTTTAATTGCCAAATATAATTTTAAAATTAAAAAAAAATCTGTAATCCCAGCATAATATATAACTACGCCAACATTGTGATCACCAGATATATTATAATTCAAAATTATGTAACGGACAGTTTAGACTTAGTACCTGAAGATTGCGTTGTGCTCGTAGCAAGGAATTATATGCATATTTATTAATATATACTATTTACATTATTCAGATTATTGCCCTCATATATGTCGCCATATTTATTACAACGTTTCGGCCGTTGTACGCTCCGGCCTTCTTCAGGAGTTTAGAATGTCGAACTGAACCTTTTATTTCGCTCACTGGGGTAGACTGTTGAATGTTTAATGGATGTCAGTTATCTCCTGTTAATTTACCTCTCCAAGTTCTCCACTGCCTTAACCGGGTATTGAACTCACACTCTTTGGGTCCTGTCACTGGATCTAACCAATGACTTTATCCCCTGTGCCATGTGTCCTTGAGGACATCTGTTTGAATTTCTGGGTATAATAAACCTAATGTCTTCAGCAACCATTTTTTACCAGTGCTCATATTGCAATTTTTGCTGTTATCATTTCATTATTTTTACCAGAACTCATATTGCAATTTTTGTTCTTGTTATCGCTTTTCTCTGGCACTCCTTATTACTGGTTCCCATATTGTATTCATTTCTATGCTTGGTCGGCTCAGGCGATTTTTGTAGGCTAACATGTGTTGATTCCTTAAGTATACGAATTTTCCAATGGTTTTCTTTGTCTATGATCTCAACCTGATCCTACAGAGGGCGGTGATCTCCCTTTTCTCCCCATATGTGGTCAGCCACGCCTGATTTTTCCGCTTCCCCTCGTGTTACAGCTTTCTGGTGTTCTTATAACTTTACCTTAATATATATATATATATATATATATATATATATATTGCTTATATATTATAGGGGGAAATTGACCGATATTTTCAGATAGAGCGTTTATAGGTATAGACAACGTGGTGTGTGTATTTGTGGCGGGGTGTATAATAGTATTTGGAAAAAAAGTGAAGATTATAAGGCAAAATGGAAAATTTTTATTAAAGACACGTTTCACTGGAGAAGGGTCTGCTCTCTTTGGCTTCCTCGGTTTAAAATGAAAGAGAGACAAAACTGAGGAAATTACCTTGGGATCACTGAGGATAGGTGGGAATCATAAATCAAATTAATTACCCTAGCTTATCAACTCCCAATGTCCAGACTTACAGAGTGTCTATCTGCCTGTGTATTTGTTTGTTTTATCTATACAATTATTAGAGATGTTTGATATTATAGGATTTTAAATCAGGGATTTTTTTTACATACAAACACGCACACACACACACACACATATATATATATATATATTTCTTAAGAAAGAAATAGACTTTTTATTTATTAATCATCAGATTTTTATCACTTTAAATGTTATTTATTGGATAGCTATATTTTAGTAGACACTCCGTTTACTTATTAAACTGCATATATATTTATTTTCCCTACCGGTCTGAATATTCGAGAAATCTTATTAGAAAAATATGTACCCTACATTGCGATGGCGATCGTGGTGTCTAAAAAAAAGAGCGCTAGGCAGGTCGGCTAGCAGAGGTCAGACGTAAAGCTGTGCAAGTCGGAGTTGGCCTAACAACTTAACTCCAGAAAATGGAATCTTGTTAGTGATACTTTAAGAACGGGACATTCTCGAAGCGTGGGTCAAAATAGAAGCCCGTGAGGGTTGTATTTGACGCCTTATGTCCCAGGCAGAACAGTGAGAATTAAGTAATCTCGTCCGGTATGATGTCAAGTGAAGCTTAGCAAGATTTATGCTTTCTAAACATTTAGCTGAGAAGAGGTGCCTATTTAGAAAATCAGCATTGAATAAATCTCTTACCTGGATTCGAAACCAATTAGTAAGACCGGAGGAGAAAGCGTCAACCAACAAGCAGACCCTCATGAACACAGTAAATGTAGAATATATTAATAACTTAATTAAGCGTGTTTAGGATGAGCCGGTGATTTAAGTACTTGACAACAATTATATAAGTTATAATGTTTTACACATTAACTGAACGTTATGTGTGGAATTTGCAATTCTAGGTTAGTTCGTTCTGTTAAATTCCCTCAAGCGTGAATTCAATATCCATTCGCTTTATTGTCACTTGAACCCAGCAGAGGAAGAAAGTGTTGAAAGGTGGGGGGGAGTGAATGAGTGAGTGCGTGGACAACATTCAAGAGAGACAGATAGAGAGAGAGAGACTATAAAGAGTGTGAGAGAAAAAGAGAAAGAACAGTGAGTGAGAAAGAGAGAAAGAGTAAGAAAGATATATAGAAAAAAAAGCGAGAAAATTCGAGGGAGAGAGAGAGAGATAAAAAGAGAGAAAGATTAACAAAAATATAGAGAGAAGTAGAGAAAGATAGAGAACATTTAGTGTAGTTAGAAGGAGAGACATACATATATAGAGAGAGTGTGAGAGAGAGATAAAGCAAGAGGAAGTGGAAACGAGAGAAAGTGAAAAGAGAGAAAGTGGCAAAGAAAAGAGAGAGAGAGAGAGAGAGAGAGAGAGATGGATAAAGAGAGCGAGAGAGAAAAATAGAATGAGAAAGATATAGAAAGTGAGAAGTAAAAGGTGAATGTGAGAAAGGAAAAGAGAGGGTGAGATAAAAACAGCAAATGAGAAAAGAAAAAGAGAGGGAGAACAGAGAGGGAAAGAAAAGAGAAAGAGAGAGAATTAGCGAAGAAAGAGAATAGCAGAGTAAAAGAGAGACAAAATAGAGGAGGGAATGAGAAGAGAGAGGAAAGAGATGGAGAAAGAGAAAGAGAGAGAGAGAGAAAGAGTGAGAGAGAAAAGAGATAGGAAAAGAGAAGGAGAGAATGATAGATAGATAGATAGATAGATAAAGAGAGAAGAGATAGGAAGGGAGAAGGATAGAGATAAACACTATCTTGTAAAAAGGCGCCTTGCCTTAGCTTTCTACATAAAGACATTACTCGCTATAAAACAGATCTAATTCCACTCAAAGGTATTCCATTTTTCATTTTCTTTTCGTTCGTTACGGCGTATTCTTCTGGGTAAGTTGGAATTTTCATAGTTGACCAGTCACTGTCGTCGGCCAGTGACACAGGCCTTATTTGGATATTAAGAAAGACACTACGTTTACTTGGCGCTGGAATCCACGTCTTAACATGACGACACCTGCCAGAGCAAATAAAGATGCGACCAGGCAATAAAAATAGGTGTAAAGAAAGAAAGAAAGAAAGAAAGAAAGAAAGGAAGCAAAGAATGTCCCCTTTAGAGACAGGAGTGAAAGACAGTAAAAAGAAAAAAATTACCTGGAGGACAGTTGACAGGTAGGCTAAAGTGTTATTCAGTGGTTGCGCGGGTTATGAAATATTGTTACAGTTGATTTAGCTTTCCTAAGTTTGACACAAGGCCATCGGTATGAGACATGGTTGATAATGGCCAACCATTGTCCTATACCGAATTGTCCAAGTGTAAAAATATTTTTTAAAGTGCTATCAATTCGTAGTTGGGTAAGACTTAATTAAAATAGAAAAACCAATGAGAGAGTTGATAAAAAGGCACCTTAACTCATGGAAACGTATAAAATATAAATAATAATAATAATTAACTGCAACAACAACGACAATAATACATACATACATACATACATATATACAAACATACATAATGCATATATAACACACACATAATACATACATAATAAATACATACATAATAAATACATACATAATAAATACATACATACATAATACATAACACACACATAGTACATACATAATAAACACATACATAGTAAATGCATACATGCATAATACATACATAATAAATACATAATGCATGCATACATACATGTATATACATACATAATACATACATATATATATGCAGACATGCATAAAACATAGATACATACATAATACATATATACATAACATACGCATAATACATACGTACATAATGCATACACACATACATAATACATACATATATAATACATACCAAACGTACACATAATACATACATACATAATGCATACATACATAATACATACATATATACATAATACATATGTACCAAACATACACATAATACATACATACATAATGCATACAGACATACATAATACATACATACATAATACATATATACATAACATACACGTAATACATGCATACATAATGCGTACAGACATACATAATACATACATACATAATACATATATACATAACATACACGTAATACATACATACATAATGCATACAGACATACATAATACATACATACATATATACATAACATACACGTAATACATGCATACATAATGCGTACATACATACGAAGGAGGTACGGTGGAGTAATGGATAGCGGCTCGGATTGAAGAATCGGAGAATTCCGTTTGAATCCATGACATACCCTTGGCAAAGGTATGAAACTTCTTCTCTCCCCCCCCCCCAGCTATGGGTAAATAACAGGTTATATCGGGTTCTATAGCCTTGGATGGCAACTGGTCTACTGCAGAAAAAAATGGCAACCTACTGCGAGGGAAACAATTTGCCTCGTCAGTCATGTATCGAAAGATACATGAGCACCTAAGCGTGTATCACGCATGGCACTTAACTGACTGGCATACGAAGCTAAGTAAAACATTATACGCACACATATACATGAACAGAGAGAGAGAGAGAGAGAGAGAGAGAGAGAGAGAGAGAGAGAGAGAGGGGGGGAATCAACCTAACACCAATAATTAGCGTATAAATTAATTACATCAAACTTAGAATAAAGATAACGAAAAATGAACGAGAAAAACGGCAATAAATTGTTAAAACCTCCTGACGAGTGGACCGAACAATCGCAAAAAGTTATCTACGAAACTTTAGAGTTGAGATGTTGAATATAACATAAATCAGTTAAGTAACAACTTTTATTTGTATTAATCCTATATATATATATATATATATATATATATATATATATATAGAGTAATTCAAAAATTAGCCGCATTTTCTTCATAACATATTTTTGGGTCTGTCCCACTGCTTTCAGCTCATTGCGTGCTTATAGTTGCTATTATGGTAGTCACGTGATCGAAGTTTGATATTGGATGATATGGTAACGGCGAACCGGTGAGTTATCATCGATGGGGTATCATTTTCTCTGGATTGGAATCGCTGCTCTTTGTTCCGCCTTGGTGCACACTGCTAGCGGAGCGGCCATGTTTACATTGTAAGAGCAGCAAGAAAACTGGCGTGATTAAACTCCAACTTCAAAAATAATATGCATTCTTCATTTATTAGATTGTTTATTTACATTATTTATTCATTGTTTATTGAAATGGTTGGCAAAACATCGGCTCTTTGTCAATCGATTCGAACTTTATAAAATGGTAAATAATAAGGATTTCCTTAGAGTTGGTTCATATATTTTAATAATTTAATAAATGTTTACAAATCTATGAATAAAAATTGTTTTCTTATTTATTTCTTTATGAATTGGTAAATGATAAATATTGTATTAGTTTTTAGAATGTTGTAAATATAAAATTATTCTTGTAAACAATCTAATAAATAAACATTATTTAATATTTTTGTTGTCAATTCTCAACAAAAAAAATGTATAAATTCACTTTTTTTCATATGTTTAGGTTTTATTCCAGTTGTAATCCTCACTTTTTAAAACAATGCCAAAGAGTGAAGGTAACTAAAATAATAGTGGTGTCAAGGGAAAAATCGTTCTTTTGATACACCGTTTTTTTTTTTCGGATATGAAGGATAAATATTTTTCTTTATTAAGACACAGAATAGAAAAGGCAGCAACTTGTTTCAAAATGAGGAAAAATAGACATGCTTGATTGGGAAAGATTTTCACTGAGAACTATGCAAACGACTTCGATCTGATCTTATAAACCATTGGCATATGTACAAATCAAAATTTGTCTTGGAAAATGGAAAAACACAGAATTCTCTTCAACTTTGAGATTCCAAGGGCTCATTCAATTCGGAGTGGAAGGCTAAAAGGCAAAATCGAATTGCCGTGAAGAAGAAGACGACGACGACGACGAGGAGGAGGATGGTGGTAGTAATCTTCACTTTATGGCCCGCTGCCATACCTACATCTATAATTTAGCAAGTTTTCTATGTTTAAATTTAAGTGACAGTAAGTCTTATTAACCTTCTACATTGAGTGGCTACTGGGCCTTGTAATGTCTGAAATAACAATAAAAAAGAAGATCTTAGCAATGTCACTCTCACACTCTGACCTGTCATCTTTTTACACAAACTTGTAGGCTATTAGCTATTTTCCAGTCTCTTGCACATCGGTTCCCATACGTTCACCGAAGTTAAGCAACGTCAGTACCTAGATGGGTGACTAACTTGGGAATACCAAGTGCTGTAATGTTGGATATATAGGTGGGGCAATGGTTAATGTCACGGAATTGTCAATCGGAGAGCCGAGTTCAAATTCTGGCTGGCATCGTTTTTATTTACTTTGGCGCAAATACTCTTGGGAAAGGTATGAATCTATCTCTTCTACTCCAGCTTTGGGTTAAATAGTAAGAATTGTATTACTAAACCATTATTATCTCAAAAAAATTCTTAGAATCTAAAAATATTTTCTGGCTTTAAATAACCTGAAAGGGTTGATAAACCGTAGAAAATGAATGAATGAATCAATCTACTGATTAAGTAAAAGAAATTTAAAGAAGAAATTAGTAATACTTGTAAAGCATTATTATCGTCAAAATATATTCTTAGAATCTAAAAATATTTTCTGGCTTTAAATAACCTGCAAAGGGTTGATAAACCGTAGAAAATGAATCAATCAATCTACTGATTAATCAAAAGAAATTTAAAGAAGAAATTAGTAACACTTGTAAAGCATTATTATCGTCAAAAATCTGATACTCACAGGACAGATTGAAAGTAAATGGACCAGAGCAAAGCAACGCATAACCTACTTATCGAGTTTGGGAGAATGGATAGCGGAGCAGGGTTTGGGAGAGATGACGAAAAGACAAAATTCATTAAGAGCTACAAAGGACAGGAAATTGTGGATAGTGAGTCTTGAACCCCAACACCATGAAGGGACACTGCACATTAAAATAAAGAGGATGTCTCCTTGAATCTTGTTCCTTTAATGTCCTCTTTGTTTCTTTCACTCTCAGTCATCCCTTACTTCTACAAAGCTCGGGAGCCACTCGAGGTAGAGCGTTACAGAGTAAGAGGCACAGTTTATGGGTATATGTGGGGAAGATAACGGTTAACCTTAGACTTGAACAGGTTAAGATTGTAGAGATCGGGAAAGCATCCTCTTGGGAGTCACTTCCACAAAGCAAAGGTTCGAAGGAAAAATATGCTCGTGTGGAACTGACATTTCACAAATGGAATTGTTGAGTGTAAAATAAATTCGTCTTCTTAATAAATAAATGGCAAATTCGGTCTGTTCGTCTGTGTGTCTGAAACCCCTTCTAACTCAAAGAGACACAATTTATGGGGATATGTGGAAAAGGTAACGGTTAACTTTAGACTTGAACAGGTTAAGATTGTAGTGATCGGGGAAGCATCCTCTTGGGAGTCGCTTCCACAAAGCAGCGTTTCGCGTGAAGAAACTTCACTACTGGAACTGTCATCTCACCAATGGAATACGAAAGAAATTCGTGTGGTCCGCTACAATCTGTGTGGCCATGACAGGTCTTAATCGGGAAGGTTAGAACTGGTGAAACTAAAGAATTGACTTCGTTTGAACACTTTTCATGGCAAAATCGCTAG
>CAHIKZ030000005.1:1005000-1050000 GCA_903632075.3 Acanthosepion pharaonis | reverse complement strand
AAGTTGTCAATTTCATATCTTTTCATTTGTACCCCCTTACTTCTTAAAATAACCACCAGCATTCATATTTATGATTGTTGTAGCAATACATTGTTAAAAGTTGTTAACTTCAAATATTTAACGCGAATTTAGGCAAATTTCTATGGATATTTTATTGTTGTAGAATTCGCCGTTAACTGAAGAATTAAGATCCATTAGGAAATTCAAATAGAAAAATCGTGAAATTTTCACGTGCTAAAACTAGTTACTACTAATACTACTAGCAAAAGCAACTGAAATTTAAGATAAATAAATGCTAGTCTAAAATAAATAATGGTTAACAGTGTTTTGTCAAATTCAAGATAAGATTACTAAAGACGACCCAGTTTTGGGTTTTCAAAATCCAAGGTATATCAGTTGTATTGATATTTGTAAGAGAGAAAACGTTAAGTTTGTTAGTTTGACCTCATTTACCTAGAAACGCTTGCGAGGATTGGGTTCGGGTTTTCATGTGGAACGATTCGAATTTCTGCATTGATCTTTTTATTTATTTATTTATTTTTTATATGAACCGGATTAATAGGGCGTTTTCTTTATTTGTATTTCCTTTTTAGAAGGGTTCACTGCATTTATTATTCGTGATAAGCGTGTTAGTGCAGCCAAAGTAGCAATTATGGGTTCGTTCCTTTCTAGGCAATAATCGTTTTCGCCCACTGTCCTAAAAGATGATACTGAATATAGCAAAGTAAAAAAAGCATGTTTGTTTAAGAGAGTAAAATGTATAGATTACTAATGAATATATATATATATATATATATATATATATATATATATATATATATATATATATGTCATGATGTTGATTTGGGGTTAGTAGAGACAAACGCCAAATAACACGTAACAATAAAAAGGGTTTAATAGGTTGGTAAAAAGGTACAGAAATCGCCTGAGTTGTCAATAACTAGCTCAGCTAAGAACTTCTCTGTCTATCTATCTTCCCCCATGTCAACTGACATGCCACTATTTAAAGTCTTTGTTCACAGATGCAGACAAGTTCATCTTCAAG
Source organism: Acanthosepion pharaonis (assembly GCA_903632075.3). Classification (NCBI taxonomy): domain Eukaryota; kingdom Metazoa; phylum Mollusca; class Cephalopoda; order Sepiida; family Sepiidae; genus Acanthosepion; species Acanthosepion pharaonis. The sequence goes on along the minus strand of CAHIKZ030000005.1, from coordinate 1,048,955 downwards.
AGTGGTGGTAGGTTTCCGACACAACAATATATATATATATATATATATATATATATATATATATATATATATATATATATATATATATGTAGTTGTTGAGTGGATAAATGTTGTACGCGTGTGCTGGGGTGCATACGCAGGCAATCAAATAAATACTCGTTAAATTTATGCATCAGGTGTAAACGTAACAGTGCTAAATGCGGTTATACAGAGAAAAGACGTCAAAACATATAACTATGTAACTATATATATATATATATATATATATATATATATAAAACTATGTAACTATATATATATATATATATATAACTATGTAACTATATATATATATATATATATATATATATATAATGTATATATATATATATATATATATATATATATATATATATATATATATATATATATATATAACTATATAACTATATATATATATATATATATATATAAACTATGTAACTATATATATATATATATATATATATATATAACTATATATATATATATATATATATATATATATATATATATATGTATAGTTACCTTTGGACAAGAGATGGTCAAAGGAGCATCAGAAGAGATTCTCAAAATGTTCTCTTTTAGCTTCCATTACAGCGAAGTACTGCCTGGGCAACGTTGGCCAAAGTGTCCAGTGGTGTCCAAGTACCGCCATGTAGTCAGTTTTTTTCCGATACACAACATCCTTTATGGTTCCCCATAGTAAGCAGTGTCATCGCAGTTTGATAAAACTACGAAAGACAAGTTTTTCCCTTCCTGAAGTGTGCATACGTTTTTGGGCGGACTCTGTATATGAACAAAAGATTTTACTTACATTTTGTTTATCAAATGCCATGAAATTTTCAGTACGTAGGTAATGATATCTCTCCACAGTTTTCTTGTCTTTATTATCTATCAGTTGGCATGATTTTCAGGGAAAGTTAATGGAATTGTTTCCCGTTAATCTCTCAGCAATTTTGAATATAGCGTAGTCATTCTCCTAGATTGCAAGGCTGGAGAGGTCAGTAGCAGAGTATAAACATTTTCTTTATTTTTTTTCTGAGCATCACGTGTTAAAATTTTAAAATAATTCTTCGTTTAATCTATTTTGAATGCAACCAAAAATATTTGCGCATTCTGTTACATATTACGGCAAAAAAAAAATCTGAACTTTAATATGAACTCTTTTTGCCTGGGACCACAAAAATTAAATATATGAATTAAGAAAAAACAAACAAACAAAACAAAAAATAAAAAGACTTTAATTACTAAATTTTGTTTTAGGCCGGAATTTGAACCCTGTCCTTTTATTCCACATTACGCTCTCATAACCATCACATTACAATTCCTATAAATTAATAAATATGGCGGACATTCTCTTACTTATTGCAAATAAACAAAATTATTTAATTGATAACACAAAAGTGTATAAATGTGAACTTCAGTCGTATTTTGGCAATTGATTCGGAGATCTCACTGCGATCTCACCGAGATCTCATCGCGATTTCACCGAGATCTCACCGTGACCTCACCGAGATCCAACTGCGATCTCACCCAGATCTTACCGTGATCTCATCAAGATCTCACTGAGATTTTACTGCGTTGTCTCAAAGATCTCACCGAGATCTCACCGTGACCTCACCGTGACCTCACCAAGATCTCATCGTGCCCTCACCGTGATCTGAACGAGATCTCATCGTGATCTCACCGAGATCTCACCGTGACCTCACCGAGATGTCGTCGCGATCTCACCGTGACCTCAACGAGATCTCATCGTGCTCTCACCGTGATCTGAACGAGATCTCATCGCGATCTCACCGAGATCTCACCGTGACCTCACCGAGATGTCGTCGCGATCTCACCGTGACCTCAACGAGATCTCATCGTGCTCTCACCGTGATCTCAACGAGATCTCATCGTGATCTCACCGAGATCTCACCGTGACCTCACCGAGATCTCATCGCGATCTCACTGAGATCTCAACGAGATCTCATCCTGATGCATATTATAATTCTATGTGTTTCTTTATTTGTTTGTAAGCTGGTAAGTTGGCACTTGTGTTACTCTCTGCCATTATTATTATTATTATTGTTGCTTTGTCCCTTTGGGGCATTAGTTAATATAGCACACTGTCACTCTCGTCTTGCCCTTTATAGCTCTGAATAAATTTTGTCTTTTTGTTATCCGTCCTAAACCATGTTCCGCCTTGCATTTACTCAATTTCGTTAGATAGGTTTATGCGTTGTTTTCCTCTGACTTTCTGTCCTGTGAGTATGAAATTTTCCCAACCTCCTTTCCTCGTTATGTGCCCTAAAAAATGCAAATTTCTCTTTCTGACGTTAAGTATAAGTGTCGTTTCTAATTCTATTTTCTCTAAAACATCGTCGTTACTAACATGTTCGGTCCATGCTATTCACACCATCCTTCTGTAAAAGCACATTTCTGTTGCTTCAAGTCTCTTCTTCATCTGTGAGGAGATTGTCCAGCATTCGCTGCCATATAGGAGGACTGATATTACATAACAGTTCAGTACTCTTTTCTTTGTTTTTGTTGCTTCAAGTTTCTTCTTCATCTGTGAGAATATTATCCAACATTCACTGCCATTGAGGAGGACTGATATTACGTAAGAGTTCAGTACTCTTTTCTTTCTGTTGCTTCAAGTCTTTACTTCATCTGTGAGGTAGCCGCCAATAATGAATCCTGATAGGACTTCTAAGTCTCTCAGAATCGTTTCACTGTGTAGGTTGAATAAGTCCTATGAGAAGACACACATACATGTTTTACACCGCTTTCTATTTTTGTATATTTACTGAATGACTTTTCTATTCGCTTCCAGTATAGGCTCAGGATTATTCTAATATCCGTCAAGATTAACTATGCATTCCAGCAGTTCCATAATGAGGTATTTTTATCAAACGCTTTTGTATAATCTATAAAACATAGGTATACATACATCTGTATTTGTATTGCTCTTACTGATATCTTTCTGAGCGTAAAAATAGCATTTCTTGTTCCAGTGTCTTTAATGAACCCGCTTTGCCATTAACTCCTTTCCCACCGCCGTAATGTATTTCTATAAGTACTTTCATAGTAACCGTTCTGATGAACATTCCTCTCTATGGACTTTATGAATTTAAGCGCAGTACTAGATTGCCGGCTAGCTCTCATCATTTTACAGTTGAAATTGCTGGATGTAACCGTAAGTTCTATGCTAATAGTTTCTTCACTCGCAATTCGCGCTTGTGGAACTCTCTTATGGCTTCTTGCTTTCCGGTCAAGATTGATCTTCAAAAATTTAAACGCAATGTCAATCGTTATCTTGTGTCTTCTTAATTCCTGTTCTTTTACTGCTCTCTTTCCTTAATAATATTTTACTTTTTCTTATATTCTTTCACACTCAGTAACCCTCTGTGTTTTAGTGGCTTGCTTGCAGCGAAATGATTAAAACAATATTAGAGGCGCTGTTTGGTTTTAGTGAGAAAATAAAGGAATGTATAAGAAAGAATTTAAGAAAGGGAAAATAGCGGTCATTAAATTATAATTTAATTGATAATTATCAGTGAAATGAAAAACCTTATCAATTTTTAATCATTTCATTTGTACCCTCTTACTTCTTTAAATAATGACCTCCATTCATATTTATGATTGTTATTTTAATATTATGTTAAAATTAAGTTGAAATATTTAACCGTGCAATATGCGAATTTGTATGCTTATTATATATCCGTAGAACTCACAAGAACCTATTTCTTTCATTCAATGAAGCATTAAGATTCATTCAGAAAATTCTAATAGAAAATTTTCATCGGTGCTGCGAGTAGAACTAAATAAGGTGGGTCATACTTTTTTGAGAGATTTCATTTTTAAACATGGCAATATTTACAAGTATGTTAATGAGTAGAGATTTTCCAAGCGCAGCTTAGATGTGGCACAAGGCCGAAAGAATGGGGCATCCAGTGAGGATCGAACTCACTTTTCAGTAGTAACTGATCTAGCAAGCTAAGCTTGGTAACCATTACACCACGCCGAGGTGCCCAAGTATGTCAATGAGTATAGTGCGGCTGGTTACTCGTATTTGAGGATACTCGTCTGCCAGGGCGGCTAGCCAATCCCTATTGCAAACACTCGCTCTGGCACATTTGTGTTTTATCAGCACCCACAGAGCTCACCTATGTTTTATGCTGCAACTATACTGAACAGACCTTAGTTACAGTTTCTGGGAAAGAACATGTTATCTAGCGTGATCAACAATTTGAATACGACCAGCACGTTCAAGCCCTCGGCCACGATGACTTATGACTTCGTGCTAGCACAGCTATTGACGGCCCCCAACGGTTCCGTCTATCAAATTACACTCACAAGTTTTTGGTCAAGGCGTGATATGGTTTTCAGGCACTTTCCAGTCCGATAACATCAGGAAGTCTCCTTTCTGACAAATCGACCATGGTGAGATTCGAACCCTGGTCTCAGGGTTAGAATGCGAACGTTCTAACCACAAATAAATACGTTGGATCATTCTTTTTTGAGAGATTTCGTGTTTAAACATGGCAGTACTTAGAATTAGGTTAATGAGTAAGTGGTTGTTTTAATACGGCATTTATTGAACTTAAAAAATAGACTTTGAACGGCATTTCTTGAACGTGAATGATTTGGGAGTTGAGCGTTTATTTTTAATCGGCTGCATTCTTCAAACTTCTCATTATTTGCTGACCATGATTTAATTAATTAATCTATTTTAGTAGCAAGAGCTTTCATAACAATGCAGCTTTAAAAGATGAGCCCAGGGATATCATTTACTATTTCGATTTTACAAGCAGACATACAAATATTTTTGTTACTTCGATGTTTGTTCGTCAGGATTAAATCGTTGTTACATCATCGTTTTTTCCTTTTTTTTTTTGCTTCATTTGTAGAAACTCATTTTTTCTGTAAAAAAAAAAGAAGATTAAATGGTTCATGAGACGTGCAAAATAAGTATTCGTAATTTCTAGGCAGCAGTTAAAAATTCTTTTTTTTTTCAGATACACCAATTTTGAACTGAACTTATTTATCAATGATTATATCCACTTCATTTAGGATTTGTGCTGTATGTTGGATTCAGTCAATCTACACGTGATATCATAGGATGTGTAAGGATAAAATAAACTGGAATTCACGGACTATATTTATCATATGGCTGATGCTGACCTCGAGAAAAGTGACTTATTGTGCCTTTTCGAACTAACGTTTTCAGCTGAAGTGGAAAGACTATATTGAATCAATTGCTAGGTCAGCTGCTAAGAAAGTTGGCTCACTGTGTCGTGTGAGACAATTTTTCTCTCTGTCTACCATGTATGCTTAGACTATTGCTGCCACATATGGTCAGGTGCCCCTGCTATTTACCTTGAGTTCCTTGATAAAATCTAAAGAAAAATCAGCAATATTATTGGTACTGATTTGGTGGCTATGCTTCATTGACTTTCCCACCGTCGTAAGGATGTGTCTTTTCTATAAATGGTTTTCATAGTAATTGTTCGGATGCGCTCTTCGCTATGGTACCCAGACCTTATAAATTTAAGCGCAATACTAGATTGTTGGCGAGATCTCATCAATTTACAGTTGGGTTAGTTAGATATAGCCGTAAATTTATTGCTAACAGTTACTTTTCTCGCTTGTGGAAGTCCTTTCTGGCTCCGTTCTTTCCAGCCAACTGTAATCTGGCAATGTCAATCGCTATCTACTGTCATCCTGCTTACTCTTTAATGCTTCTGTTCCTAATTCTTTCACACCATGTAAGCCCTTGTGTTTTAGTGGCTTTACTTCCTTGCTTGGAGTGAAATCGATTATATATATATATATATATATATATATATATATATATATATGTGTGTGTGTATAATTATTTTTACAAGAGATTATAATAAACACATTGAAATCGCTACATATATATATTTTTTATATATATATATATATATATACGTCATTCATAGACAGTACTGTTTCGCTGCATTACAGCTCCTCAGTGCGACTAGACGCCCGAAAGCCAGGACCGAAACCTGACCGAATTGGTGTCAGTCAGAGTTTCTACCTCTAAGCCATAATCACTTGGTAGGTAGAAAGAGCTAATTCTAGCGTAACTAAAACGTGAAAAGAACGTTAGATATCAGAAGAGTCCAAGATAAACAAACGGCTATTTCGAAAAACTGTGATTTAAAGAACAGGCTATATATATATATTTAACCATTTTCGATATATATATATATATATATATATATATATATATATATATATATATATATATATATATATATATATATATATATATATATAACCATTTTGATATATATATATATATATATAACCATTTTCGATATATATATATATATATATATAACCATTTTCGATATATATATATATATATATATAACCATTTTCGATAACATAAAATATATATATATATATTATGTTATAGAAAATAGTTACATGCTATATATATTCCAGTTTTTTTTTTAATTTATCTACAGAATTATTTACAAGAATTTTATTAATGACAATATTTCATTACTTCAAGAGGCATTTCAGGTGATATGAGGAGATGTATGACTTTAGTCGTTTACACGTAATAATAATAATAATAATAATAGCTGAAAGATAATTCTGCTTGTATTTTCCTCAGTTTCTTACATAGCATGACTGTTACGCCCTGCCAATACCACATAATAGCCTTTTCCGTTTTCATCGCGTTGAAAGACAGAAAAGACATATCAGAGACGCTACTTAGTTTTAAAAAAATGGACGAAAGAAAGAAATAAGGGAAGCTAGAATCGGCGATGACACTCTCATGTGTTTAAAGTCTGTTTCTGTGAAATGACAAAGTTCTCAATTTCATATCTTTTCATTTGTATTCCCTTACTTCTTAAAATAACGACCAGCATTCATATTTATGATTGTTGTAGCAATACATTGTTAAAAGTTGTTAACTTCAAATATTTAACGCGAATTTAGGCAAATTTCTACGTATATTTTATTGTCGTAGAACTCACCTTGAGCTTATTCAATCATTAACTTAAGAATTAAGATTCATCAAAAAATTCTAATACGAAAACTGTGACATCTTCACGTGCATTTCTAATAATGTTATAGTCGGTTCATTCCCTGGTCTTCCACATATAAAAAAAGGAAAAAAACAACAACAAAAAGATGAATAAATAAACGTCAAACAAGTTAAAACATGACAGCATCAATCGATTAAAACTAAAATCACGACATTGATTGTAATTGTAGCCTAATTTATTGAGGTTTGTTTCGACTGGCAGGAAGCCTCACGTTTCTTTGTGATCAGTCACTTAAGTACGGACTGGACGCTTTCAGTTCCTCATGCTGTCATGATTATACCCAAGGTAGGCTGAATTGATCGTAACACTGTGCTAATAACAGCAAGTATACCAAAAAAAAAAAAAAAAAAAAAAAAAAGAAAGAGTTAAAATGGTCTCAACAATAGGATGCGATCCTTCTGTAGAAAGAAAGAAATAAGGGAAGCTAGAATCGGCGATGACACTCTCATGTGTTTAATGTCTGTTTCTGTGAAATGACAAAGTTGTCAATACTGTTGCCTCAAGTATCCTCTTCGTCCGCAAGGAAATTATCAAACATTAACTGCCTTGTTGGAGGATTGGAATTTTATAGCAGTTTAGTACATTTTCATATTCTATCCTCATAGTTTCTTTCATTTTTTTTCTAACGAATGTTCTCTTTGTCTTTCTGTCTATCAATCAATCAACCTATCGAACTATCGTATAAATATGTTCTGTCGCTTCATGTATATATCTAGCGATTATTGACAAAAATTCAAATAAGAATATGAAATATTGTCGGTCTTAACCTAACATCTCAGCTTCAATCAATTCATGGTCACTTAGCTTACCTGTACCTTTCCTATAAATATTTTCATGGAAATTGTTTTGATGAGCAATTTGTCTTTGGTACTTCGTCTTCAGGATTTTAAGCACAATACTAGATTAGCAGTTAGGTCTCATCATTTTACTATTGTAATTGCGAAATCTAAGCATAAGTTCTATCCTAATAGTTTATTCTCTAGAACTTCTTTCCCGTACAATACTACACCTCCCTGAACCGAAATAGCCTTATGCCCTTCGTTGATCTTTGACTTCTAATTATTCTTGGGAATCTAAACTTTCTTGGTGTGTATCTTGATTTCTTCTTATAGAGGACCAAAGTCTGAGTTTATTTTCCTCTTCTGACTTCTCGTCAGATTTCTGGTCATTATCATTCATAGATTGTTCAGTTTCACTAATGGAATCCCCTCCTCCTCTTTATGTTCTTCACCTTCAGATTCTTCATCCATTTCTATATCTTTGGCTTCCATTCCGCTTCTGAACTGATCCGCATGGGCCAGTACATTTTGTACATTTTTCGTTGGTATTGCTGTGTTCTTTCTGTACTACAAAATTCGCCTTTCTCTGGGTTAGATTCTTTATCTATACCATACAGTTTAACTTATTGAAAATGATATTGTTATGGAGCTTTGTTAATGCGGGGGAGGGGGTTGTCGTCTGTAGAATTGTCCTATAGCTTAACAGTAATCTTGGTAAGTAACTCTCTATATTATCATTAGATGGGGAAAATGCTTTTAGTCCCATTTTCACAGTCTGCACCAATTTTTTCTACGATTCCATTCAATTTTACTGACTCTCTAAATTTTGTAGATGTTCTTATCGAATATACTTCTGTATTTTTAGTATGAGGCTTTATATTTTCTACCCTTTCTATTCTCTTTCTATACCTGCACATAAATTGGAAATGCTCTTTTCTTTTACTGTTTAAACATAATTTTCCCACGGCTGGACATTTGCTTTTGTTTTTTTTTTGTTTTCTTTGTTGTAATATTTGCACTTAATTAGGATCTCATCTGTGTTGTATGATTCCACATTGTTTTTAGAATTATTAAATTCATCAATTCTAATTGCTGTAAGAATTCTACACTTGCTTCTTGTAGCCGTTCTAGGATCTTATGTTTGTATGTAACGTCATACATGTCTCCAATTAATCTTATCAATTCATCTTCTATAGACATTTATATCGAACACAGTTTTTCAAATTTTCAATGTATTGATGCTTCTTCATTCTGTGTAAATATTGCATCACGCTTTAATTTGGGTTCTGTCTATTTCCTAGAAATGTTGTTCTCTCTGCAATAAGCAGCTTTTTTTTGGTCACATGTTTCTTTTTATAATGATTGAAATTTCTTCCTATGTTAACTCTTCCAGTATTTTGGGGTATACCATAATGGATATTTTCTTTATGGCGTCACATCCTGCCGAAGCCAAAAAATAAATCAGTAATTTCATTCTTCCCTCCGGAGGCTTTCTTGTCTTTCAGTTTCTTTACCCTAACCAATGCTGCGAAACATCTAATCCACGTTTCCACGTGCCCCGGTTGTTCATCGAACGCGGTGAGGGATCCTATCGGCGACGCCATATTGTTATGAAGTCGATTAATCTCTGTAATAGATGTTATCAGGTCAACAGATGTTAGCTCGACTGGAATTCACTATGGTGTTCTGCTTTTATAGCAGAACTTCAATTACATACGATACTACAACAGACATTGTTCTCTTTTTTTTTTTTCTTTTTTTTTTTTTTACCACGGCGTAATTCATTCCTCAATAGAAATTTCACTTTTTTTGATGTCCTGATTTGGGGAAAAGTAACACGAAGACGTGTAACTGCAACTTCTGTCTGCGGCAATTATATCCCAACCTTGTCAAAAGTTTCTCATTAGACGGTTTTTATCCTTATTGACTGTCAGAGGTGGAGTTCTTTTTTATTTGATTACAATCGTTAATAGACCCATGAACAGAAATAAACGTTGGTAATTGTGTAGGCTAGCCACAAATGTACACGAATTGTGTCTATTACAGGCATTTAAAAAGCTTTATGGGCAAGTGCTTTCTGCATGTAAATGTTTGTAACATATTGTTGTTTTTAGAGTTATCTCCCTTGCTCATGTGACTATAGGGATAAGGCTTTTGTTGATAATCTTACTGTATAATACGATTAAGTACATTTGATTATTTAATGTTTAAAGGACAACAGAGATAACTATTGTTACCTTTCACCGAAGACGCCAATTGGAAGTGACTTTGTTATGACAACGGATGACTGTTCTAATGGAAATAAATACTAAGGACTTAACAGAATGACGCCATTTTTGATAGAAAGGCTAAACTCGTATTAATAGAAGATTCTACTGGACATAAAGTGGAGAATCAAATTTCAATTGTTATTAAGTAGTAAACTGATCCCCCCAAATAAAATTACTACATATTAATCTAATAACTGGAAAAAATATATTCAAAGACTCACTTGTGAAAGCATTCTAATAATTGTAAGGACTTAACAAATGTTGTCATTTGTGATAGTATAAAGAAAATAGTATACCGGGCATAAATTGGGGGATCAATTTTCAATTGATATTAAGTAGTAAATTGACCCCCCAATAAAATTATTGCATTTAATAACTGGAATAATGTATTTAAAGATGTGAAAGTCTTCTAATAATTTAAAGGACAAAATACGTTGTCCTGATGTATGGCATTGGTATATTTCATATTGGGAATTGTTAGAGAAAATTTCCTCTTCTTCTATGTGCCATGTCTGTTCAGGACGTTGGCGACCATGGCTCTCCACATTTTCCTGTTCTTTGTAACTATTAATAAATTTTGTCTTTTTGTTATCTCTTCTAAACTTTGCTCCGCCATCCATTTACTTAAGCTCGTTGTTTTTATCTCTTCCATTGCCTGTGATATGCCCCGTGTGTATCAAATTTTCCAAGCCCTCTTTCTTCATGTGCGCTAGAAACTTCAACTTAACAAAATATATGTAATTGCGTTAATGTCAGTTAAAGGCATTTAAATCCTTTATAAGTAAGTGTTTCCTGCATGTAATTTATATATATATATATATATATATATATATATATATATATATATATATATATATATATATCGTTATTGATTAATTGAGAATTCCTTTTCATCCTTTCTTGCTCGAGTTGAAAGCTTTTCAGCACATACACGGATGTCGTTAGCCTATGCGTTACGAATAATGTAACACGCATTTTAAACTCTATTCAAATGCAAACATTACTCAGGCCGCTGTAAAGGAGTTTTCACTTAAGGTGAACTTGTTTAACTTGTTTTCATTTTATTTTATGGACACGTCATTAAAAGGAACGCATCCGTTTCGATGAAGAAAGCCTTAATATTATGAATGAAAGGAAACGAAAACGAGGCTTGGTCACGGTCGTCTTTCTCTGTACAGAAGCAAAGAAGAGACATTGCGTAAATTAATAGATAAAATCTCACCGATCTGTTACCGATGGAGTTTAAATAATAGATAGAGAACACTCCTAGAGAGTGAGAAAATGGAAGAAAGTTGCAAATATTATAAACCAAATGACAAACATATACGACAGACCAGTATGAAATTTGATGCGGTGTTGATTTCTACGTTCAGTCATTGGTGGGAATGGTCGATTATAAATACTGAGAAGTACGTATATTATATATAGGTTGTTGAGAATGAAATTGTATTGTTCACATCACTAGGGAGAGGCTGATTTGATGAGAATATATGCCACCATTCCTTTCTTTTTATAACTCTTTAAGGAAAAAGATACCCTTCCTTTTTGACGACTGAATGTACGCTTAAAGAAAACTGTAGAATCGATCGATCGAAATGTAGCAAAATTAAAAGAATTCAGAAACAATGAGTAATGAGTGAAATAGTCCGAATAAGTCTGGGATGAATGAAATTTAGATTTTTTTTTGCCTATTGCATTCGGTTGGGATCAGAAAAAGTAAGCATTAAAAGAGAAAATATATTCAAAATCATTCATTTCATTCAGTGCATTTCGTTGCCGCTGTGATGACTGCTCCCTTCCATAGTGACATTCAAGGTCAATTAGTGCAAAGGCTTGACGCTTCCTTTTGCACCGGGCTTGTTGAGGTTACACCGTCCCTCCTCTCAGAGGTGGATCTGTTTTTAAAGTTACCTTCTTCTAACCTTTTCACAGCAAGACAGAACCTACAAGGCAACAGCTGGTTTGAATTGAGAGTTTCCTTCTCCTAGTATGTTTGCCATCCAAGGACAAGGTAGATTTGTTTTTGAAATTACCTTCTTCTAGCCTTTGCCTAGCGAGACAGGACCTACAAGGCAGCAGGTAGATTGAATTGAGAGTTTCCTTCTCCTAGTATGGTTGCCATCCAAGGCTATTTATAAAGGTAGATTTGTTTTTGAAATTACCTTCTAGCCTTTTTACAACGAGGCAGGACCGACAATGCAGAAGGTGATTAAAATTCAGAGTTTCCTTCTCCTAAACTAGTTGCAACCCAAGGCTATAGGACCCAGTCTGCCCTGCATATTCAAAATTCTATGCACTAATAGTTTTAAAAAGTTAAAATTTTTAGTGGCAGCTTGCAAATATCTATTAAATTTAATTTAAAATTTAATTGTTAATTTAAAATTTAATTGTTAATTTAAAATCTAAAGACAAATAACAAGGGAAAATATTTCGAGAGAAACTGGATGAGAATAATGATAAGATTTTCTGCTTTTTTAATTGAAATTTAATCAGTATTTTATTTGTAACTTTATATGAATAGTATTCCTTCTCTGTTCATATCTTCATGTCTTTCACTATATATATATATATATATATATATATATATATATATTTCATACACCGATTTATATATATATATATATATATATATATATATATATATATATATATATATATATATATCAATCGGTGTATGAAAATACTTTTACAAACATTGTCAGCGTTTTCCTCACACTAAAACAAGGACAAAAATCCATATAAACATACGTCCGCAAATTCTTTATTTTTGAGTTAAGTTTAAAGTTTACGGTAGACTCTGTTAAGTGCACAATCCAAGATACAATCGAAAAATACTTTTATAAACTTCGGAAGCGGTTCCTGACACCAAAACAAGGTAAAATATCCATTTAACCATATTTCGAAAAGGCCATCATTGTACTTCAATACAGTACAGCAACTCAAAAATGTACAAAATGCCCTCTTCTTGGTTCTACACACGCATCCACTTGTCGGATCATTGACAGGCGAGGCTCTTTCAAATACTTCCACGCGGTAACGAATGGTTTCTCAGGTTCCCGTGACACGTCAATAAAGCATCTGGCATCATTAATGTCTGCTGCATAAACAAATTGTTTTAGATGGCCCCACATATATAAATCCAAAGGATTGAGATGGAAGGAACTTGCAGGCCATGGAACCGGTCTCCCCCCCCCTACCTATAAATCTTTCATGGTAGATGTCAGCCAGTATATCGCAAACAATGTGACGAAAATGTGCTGGAACCCCATCATGCATGAACCACATGCATCTTGGTATTAGTAAGGGTTACATCCTTTAACAGGTTGGGAGAACATATAGACTTAGCAGACAGTCACTTACAATTCCAGCCTACACTCTAATCGCAAACTGATGTCGGTGTCTCGCCTGTATTGTACCATGGGTATTCCGATCCGCCCACAAATGTTGGTTGTGTAAATTTGTTATTCCTTCTCTTCCAAATGTTGCCTCATACGTAAACAAGACTGAAGAGACAAAGAATGGATCGGTAGTTTGGGCAATAAACAATTGGTAAAAGTTCTCCCGGGGTGATTGATCTGAGGGCGAAAGAACCTGCACACGTTGCAAATGATACGGATACAGGAACTGCTCTTGAAGTACCCTCCATACGGTACTATCAGATGTACGACATACTAGGGATACTTGACGTGTGCTGATACCCGGATCGTCTCCAAGAGCCTGTAGAATGTTTTCTTTATTGTCAGGCGTATGAGCGGTTTTCGGTCTTCCTCGATCCATAGTTTATGGTGCCACGGATCCAACGCGACAATAAATACGAGCAAAGGTTGGATGACTCTGTTGCTTTCGGTCTGGAAACACAATTTGATACAGACGGGCAGCCTCGAGTCCATTACCATTCTCACGACCGTATGTAAAAATTATATCTGCCTATTTACGATATGAATATTCTGCCATTGTTAAACAGAACACTTAACACAGTTAACTCACTACTACACACGTTAAACATTGAAGACAGACTATCCACAAATGTACATGAATGACAAATGTAACCCAGTCTACATGGCAACACAGCACCACCTACAGTAATTTTTTTAAAACTTAATAACTCAAAAACGAAGGGTTTGCAGACATATTTATATACGGACTTTTTTCCTTGTTTGGGTGTGAGGAATAGGCCTCAAAGTTTGTAAAAGTATTTTTGATACACCCTGTATATCTCAGTCTATCTATCGATCTATAGGGTGTCACATAATGATCAGACACAGCAAGTATCTTGGATTATAAAAATGACATAAAGTACCAAATATATTTATTACATAAGACCGGGTCCTATAGCCTTTGATGGCAGCTGGTCTACCGCAGAAAAAAATGGCAACCCACTGCATGGAAAAATCTGCTTCGTCAGTCATGTATCGAAAGTTACATGATCGCCTAAACGTGTATCACGCATGACTCATAGTAGGACAGACCGGATCCTATAGCCTTGTATGTCAACTAGTCTACCGCAGAAAGAAATGACAACCTACTACAAGGAAAAATCTGCCTCGTCAGTCATGTATCTTTCGATACATGATCGCCTAAACGTGTATCACGCATGGCTCATAGCAGGAGAGACCGGGTCCTATAGCTTTGGATGGCTACTGGTCTACCGCAGAAAGAAATGACAACCTACTGCAGGGAAAAATCTGCCTCGTCAGTCATGTATCGAAAGATACATGATCGCCTAAGCATGTATCACGCATGACTCATAACTGATTGATGATATACAAGATCACTTGTGGTTAGGATCAGAAAGAGATAACAATTCTGGAGAATATAAGAATTTGACGCTAACAGTATACACTAAAAACAAATCGAGCGGAGGGAAACTGCTTGTATTTAAACGGATGACAGAACAGGGACTGGGAGGGAGAGTAAAATGGAAAGATTGATTCGAGCTACAAAGGATAGCAAATGAAGATGAACATAGCATTCGTCTGTTGAACACGCCAACCATCAGTCTCTCTGGTGACGCCACATTGTTGACTATTACATGTTACATTCAGCTAAGCGTAGTAAATATTGATGTTTATGTCAATTCGGCTTCGTAAATTTTACATAGACACAAATATATTGGCTGCAGTGACCATGAGATACCAAACAATTGTCATAATCGATACGCATAAACAGCATTTTTGCGTTATGTTAAAATCAATATGTTGTTTAAAAAAAGCAATTCTGTGACCGTTACACTATTTTCTCCTATTAACTATTAACAGACAATGTAAAATGCGGCACAATAACCCGAAGGAACTACAAAAGATGCCTTCCAGAAACTAAGCAAAGTATTAAGAAACAAAACAATTTAATTAGAAACAATGAAAAGAATAATATTTCATATCAATCTTCCTATAGGATAGCGGTCACAGTACAATTTCGTCACGGATAAAGAGATTCGAGGCAATGGACCTGAGATTCTACAGAAGGATCCAGAGAATAACATGGACAGAACACGTGTGCAATGAGGAAGTTTTTACGGAAATGGAACCAAAAATGATACTCGCATTTCGAATGAGAGACGTAGTTGAAATTTCTTGTACGCGTAATAAAAAAGATTTGGAGACTTTGACCCTCACAGGATACATTCAAGTCAAGAGGGGCGCGGGTGGGGTGGGGGGGAATAGGGAGTAACCAACCTATCGCGTTTACGTAAATGGGAGGTAGAGTGGATAACGGGAGGGATGATAAAGAGTCAAACGTTCCTTAGAGCTACAAAAAAGAACAGGAAGCTGTGGAGAACCATGATTGTCCACGTAGGACACGGCACATAAAACTTTGTAGAAGTGCCACGTGATATAATGTTTATTAAACGGATTTAGCAAAGTGAGATTCACTTCCGGTCTTATTTATCTAAGTGCCGTGTCTCTTCATCAAATCAAATTCTCTTTGTGTCACTTATGCACAAACACGTCACGTGAGATTTTTTTTCGGAATAAGAGAGAGAGAGAGAGAGAGGTAGAGAGAGAGGTAGAGAGAGGGGTAGAGAGAGAGAGAGAGAGAGAGGTAGAGAGAGAGAGAGAGGGGGGTAGGTGGGGTTGAGTCCTTTCTTTCTTTTTAATACTGCTTTATAGAGCGCCACTTAGCGGACGTTAAAAGAAACCGCCTTACAGAGAAGGAAAGATAACTTCGCAAAACGTCTTCAAAAATCTTGGCAGGTGACAAGCAAGGCTAATTTGAAAAATAGCGGTGACAGTGGTTTCTAAGAAACAGCAAAGTTTTATTTATTTAGTTTTCAATGTTCCAAAATCTATTTTGCTTAATCTGACACTGTTTGAGGACGTAATTTATTGCTCTTTACACAGGGTAGTAATATGTTACGATTGGATGCATCACAAGTGTGTAACGCATCTCCCAACGCTTTTATGATTAATATATTATTTTCTCTTTGTGCCAACAAATGTTGCTTTACTTACCTGGATTTACGACTGGATAAACCTGGGGAACGATTTATTTGTTATGAGTAGGTAAAGGCTAGAACCAGATTATGATTTTCGAAACCCGTGAAAATCTCATATTCTTATGCCGTTAGGACATATCAGCATAGTCTTCATTAAGGGTTGTCAATAAGCAAAAGAAAACCAGGCTGATGTACCCAATATTAACAAAACATAATAAAACAAGGACATAGGCGATCATGGCTCCCCGCAATATCTGAATAAGAACACGAGATTTAAAAGAAGAATTCATAGAAGTGCCACGTGATGTAATGGTTATTAAAACGGATTTAAGCGAAGTGAGGGGCACTTCCGGTCTTTTTTTTCTATGTGCCATGTCCCTTTAATCAATCATGGCTCTCCACAATATCCTGTCCTTTGTAGTGCTTAAAATTTTTTGACTTTTTATTATCTCTCCTAAACCCTGTTCTGCCATCCATTTACACAAGCTTGTTCTTCTTTGTGCTGTGTCCCTACAGGACGTAGGCGATCATCGCTCTCCACAATTTCCTATCCGTTGTAGTTCTGAATAAATTGTCCCTTTGTTATCTTAAATCCTGTTCTGCTAGCCATTTGCACAAGCCAGTTGTTCTTCTTTTATGTGCCGTGTCCCTTCAGGACGTGGGTGATCATGGCTCTCCATGATTTCCTGTCCTTTATAGTTCTTAATAAATTTTATCTTTTTGTTATTTCGCCTAAACCCTTTTCCACCATTCATTTACTAACCTCAGAAACTTGCTCGTTTGATTACACGCTGTTTCCCTTTGAATGTTTTAACTTCAATATATCCAGCGAGGGTCAATTTCTTTAAGAAAGTGCTTTATTTGATTAAAAAAAATCTTTTATAACCATATTGATTATAGGACAGATATTATGGATACACCCACTTCTGTTACAGCTGCGGGGTTAGGGGGTCGGGATTTAGGATTCGTGAATAATGATTTGGGTGGCTATCATGTTATGCATCACTTCATTCCCCCACATCACGAAAACTGCCCGGGTATTGAAAAATAGATTCACTGAAGCAGAATTAGTTGTTTTCTTTAGCGAATTTTAAAAAAAAGTGTGGTTATCATTTGTCTTGCATTACCGAAAGCGATGCTTACAAAGCAATCTAATCTGGTCAGTATTTTGTGTATCGTGAACAAGACCACACATATAGAAATGTTAGATACAAAGGGTTTACCATGAACGCCTACTATAGGCTGATGATTATCCCACAGTTCTATTCAAATGAACTTGATCTCTCACTGGTAACTTTTGAATTTTACTAGACTAAACTATTATTATTATTACATTGGCATTCTTTTGCGGCGCCTGTCTAACAAGACATAACTACTTGGGTGGCTCTTCTGATTTTACGTCACCATAAAAGCTGAATGCGCTCTGACAACTAATACCTTACACACGCGAATTCTTATTTGTTAAACATAAATTAGTATGACGCAAAGTCATCATAGTGGGTCACCAAGGGAGGATCGAACTCACCAACGTAAGACTAAAAAAAAAAAAATAATGCCATATTCTCCCAAGATGTAGGCGACCAGAGCTCTTTACAGATTTCTTTTTCTACAATACGAAAGCAAGAAATGACTTTCATTTCAACGGTTCCAAAACAAAACTCTTTTTTAATCGTCTGAGAGAAATGAAGGTTGTCTTGAACGGCCACTCTTCTAGATCATTTTACCATAATGTAGGTATCCCTCAGGGTTCTATTTATGCTATCCCTAGTTTTCATTAACAACCTTCCCGGTCTCATCACTCGCTATTTATGCTGATGACAAAACTATTTACTCCAGTCTTGAGAGTAAGTCTGATCGGTTTGATAAGGCCAAATTGGCAGCTATTCTCAAAAATGATCCACAATCTTTTGTTAACTGGAACAAGGAATGGTTTATGAATTTTAACGCTTCCAAAACGAAACTGCTCGCTTTTAATCGCTTGTAAGAACCATTTCTGTTTTCCTCCAGTATGGCTGTTGTTAACCTGCGGTGGAATGGCTCCTTGCAACTTCTCGGGTTAACGTTTTCCATTGACATGAAACAGAAAGATTATATTGAATCAAATGCTAGGTTTCTGCTAGGAAAGTTAGTTCACTGTGTGACAATTTTTATCGCCACAATCTATCTTACACATTTGTAAGTTTACTATTCGTCCCTGCATTGAATATTGCTCTCACATCTAGCTTGGTGCTTATGCTATGTATTTAGAGATTCTTAATAAAATACAAAGAAGAATCTGCAATACTATTGGTCCTGACTTGGCATCTTGTCTTCAGTCACTTTCTCACTGCTGTAATTTAGCTTCCCTGTGCCTTTTCTATAAATATTTTCATGGTATCTGCTCTCATGAACTTTCCTCTATAGTACCTAGACTTTATGAATTTAAGTGTATTACAAGATTGGCAGCAATATCTCATCATTTTACTGTTGAAATGGCTAGATGCAACCGCAAGTTCTATGCTAATTGTTTCTTCTCTCGCATTTCTCGCTTGTGGAACTCACTTCCGGCTTCTTGCTTTCCAATCAAGTTTGAACTTCAAAATTTTAAATGCAATGTCAATCGTTATCTTCTTTCTTCTTAATTCTTGTTCTTTTATTGTTATCTCTTTTTAATAGTAGTTTTTCTCATATTCTCTAACACCCAGTAACCTCTTGCGTCCTAGTGGCTTTATTGCCTTTGATCTTCAAAAATTTAAATGCAATATCAATCTTTATTTTCTGTCTTCTTAATTCTTGTTCTTTTATTGTCCTCTCTCTTAAATAGTGTTTTCTTTTTCTCATATTTTTTCACATCTCAAAAAATTCTTCCAATCTAAAAATATTTTCTGGCTTTAAATAACTTTTAAAGGGTTGATAAGCCGTAAAAAACGAATGAAAAACGAATCAATCAAGCAATAAATGAAGCATTTTCTCCCATTATTAATTTTTAGTAGATAGGTTCACCTCTCGCCCGGTTCACACTTCTTCTTTTCCTCTTGAAAAGGAGTAGAGGTTTATACCTTGTTTTTTGTTTAGGATTGGGTTCCCAGTTTCTTCTCCGAAAGGTTTTTCATTTTCTGTCATCCTCAATATGCTCTTGCGTCTTAGCGGCTTTATCACCTTGCTTCGAGTGAAAAAATTAAAAAATATGTCTGTGGATTTCCATAATTTCTTGACAAAGATATTAGAATAGTTTTCTGAGTCATAGCGTTTAGTTGTGTATATGAATTAAGCTCTGTGAAAAAGTAAAAAAAAAAAAAAAAAAAAAAAACCTTTTAATCATGCTGATGACAATTAGTAATTCTCACTGTGTCTCTCAAAACTGAATTTTTTTTATTTTTTTTATTTTAGAATGACGAAATTAACATTCCAGAAAATATTTCAGATGACGTAGAAATTCGTTATGTTCGCCATCATTAAATTTATGCGTTGTATTTGTGACCACTTTTATGTTTGTTGTGCAAAGGAATGTGTTTGTAATGTATAATTTAAATATATTAAATATATATTTGCATTTATTTACCTTATTAATATTCGTCAGAGCAGACAACAGATTAATACATTAGAGCAATTGTCCGTGAATTTAGTGACATAGTAATGGTGACTTCAGTTCCAGGGCTTGGAGAAGTACAGGTTTAGACTAAAGTGGAAACGGGACAAATAGTGATTTGAAGAAAGCCAGAGCACACAACCGCCGAAACGTTGTGATACAAACAACAATGATAAGGACATTAGACCGAATGTAAATAACGGTAACTTCTCATACCAGAAATTTGGACAGATATTTGCAGGTGTCTGAAGAACATGGTTATGAAATCATACTTATTATAAAACCCAGGTTGTGTGCTTGTGTGTCTGTGTGTGTCTGTGTGTGTCTGTTCGTTTATATATTGGATCGGATTTCCTACATTTTTCAACCGATTTCAACTAAACTTCACAGGACTACGTGAAATTACCTTGCGGTGGTTCTGACAGCGCCCAAAATTGGAAAAACACAATTGTTTTTGCACGAAATAAATTTGAAAACACGATAAGGCATCGCTGTTGCGAGAATGAAAGAGGGACAACTCATATCGAGGTTGTTTGTATGTGTGTGTCTGTGTTCGTTTATATATGGGACCGGATTTCCTACATTTTTCAACCGATTTCAACAAAACTTCATTTTTTTTTTGGCAGGTAGTGTTTCTTATTGTCTTGCACACTTTTTTCTTTGTTTTTACATTCAGAATGCTTTAAAAATTCCATTTACAAGACAATTGTTTATAATAAAATTCTATTCAATCGGTAGACTCATAACGATTGAAAACAATGTTTTTGTTTGAGTTTGGGTTTGACCAATTCGTAAAAAAAAAAAAAAAATTAATTAAGACATGCGTGTCCGTCAACCTTAAACAATATTCTTTGTCAATTTTATTTTTCAGTCTTTATGATGGTCGATACTTGATCTATTTCTTACTGTTACATCACCGGGCAACGCCGGGCTCTACTGCTAGTTATTAATGTTTTGATAATTAAGACAAGGAATTTTCTGTATTGAATATCTATAGAAATAGTGCTGGATTATTTCCCGGAGGATTATCATAAAATAAAGTACATTTAAAAAAATCATTTCGCTCCAAGCAAGGCTAGATGCAACTAGTACACAAGGGGTTTACAGCGAGTGAAAATGAAAGAGAAGACTGATGGATTGAGGAAAGGAGAAAAGATGAACTTTTTCAAAAAGACAGATTGATGTTGAATTTAAATTTTTGAAGATTTGTATCTATCAGAGAAGCAAGTAAATGGGAGGGAATCCACAGTTGCGAAGTGTGAGAAAAAAACTGTTCGAAAAAAAAAAAAACTGTTGTAGTTGCATTTAGCTATTTCAACATTAAAAGGGTGAGAACCTAGATGTCAGTAGCACGCTTAAATTCATGTGTTCGGGAAATCAGTGAAAAAAAGCTCGTCAGTGCAGTTGCGATGTAAATATTTGTAGTAAAGATAAAGAGAAAACAGGTCACGTCGGTGGGAAAGTGACTGAAGCCGAGATGCCAGGTCAGGATCGATTGCATCACATACTCTTCTTTGGATGTTGTCAAGAATCTTGAGATGTACAGCAGGAACATGAGGTCAGATATGGCAACAGTATCCAATGCAAGGACGAATGGTAGATTTGTAAATGTGTAAGATGAATTCTGACGAGAAACATCTTCTAGCACGACAGATTGATCCAACATTCCTTACAGTAAATGCAACTATTGATTCAATGTAGTCGCTCCACTTGAAGTCAGTAGAAAACGTGAGACCAAGAAGAGCCAGCCATACTAAAAATACGCATCTGACCCAAAAATGTTTTTTCCCTCAAATATTGATGGCAGTATTGATCAATACTCGTTGTGTGAAATCCTGTGTATTCCCGACGGACACGCCTTTAAATAAAATCCCAGATTAGTTTTAACTGGCCATGGTATTTTTTCTTATTGATCTGAATGTTATCCCCGTTGCCTTATCCGCCTTTATACAGACCCAATCATTATTGGATATGCGACCAAGACCTTTGTTGGGCACGAATATGCAGAACAAGCGCAAGGGTCTCGTCCCTCCCCCACCATGAATCTATAATACTGTAACCCCACTTTGCTACATCCCAATTTTCAAAAGGTAGCATTCATATAAAATACAAATTTTATGGTAACCTAATTATTGTACAATAATGGATAATATGTAATATAGGTGAACAATGTCTATGTATTGATTAAGGAATGTTTTTATTAATTAAAAAATGTATTTCTAGAGACATTTTGATTTGAATTTATTGAGAAAGGTTACGTGTTAATTCAGTATCACTTGCTGTGCGTTTCTTCTGCACGAATATAAAAATGCTTATTAGTAACCAACTAAGTTTCATGAAGTTGTCATTTATCATCAGGTCCTTGTCTGCTCCCATCGAATTTACGATACTGACATCTACTGTCTGCTACATCCCAATTTTCAAAAGGTAGCAAAATACAAATTTTATATTGTAACCTAATTATGTACAAAAATGGATCATATGTAATATAGTTGAACAATGCAACTAGAAAAATTGAAAATTTACAAAGAATCAAATCGATAGAAATATAGATTATTGAATATTCCATCTTCTTAAATAAATCAGCAATGTTTTTTGAGGCATTTTTTAACATCAAATTATTAAATGAAAGTTGAATAATTTAACGCATTCAACATTATGGATAAAAATATTGAATTTGAACAAAAAATAGTCAAAATCCGCTAAAATGTCATCCTTAAAATAGTTTAAATGTTGATGTTAAAAATTTAATGCTTAGTTTAATTTGTAACATATATAACTGTCGGTATAAAAAGGCAAATGTTGATAAGATAGTGAGGGTCACAAAGCCCAGGACCCCAATTAGGCTTGGACACCCTCAAGTCTGGGGGTTCGGGGGTTGTACACACCGACCTTGCCAATATATGAGCTATCCATAAATTTAAATGGGCTCTAAATACATGAGTAGCGATTGCCTAAATTATCACTATTAGCAAAAGTCAGTGCGCATTTGCACTGAGTGCAATCCTCACTAAGTGCCCTAAATATATATTTTATTTTTCAAAGAAAATATGAACTAAGAAACTTAAAATCAGAACGAGACATTTTAAATTTCTGGAACATATAATGAGGAAAGAGTTGTTGGAGAATTTGACACTCACAATATATATTGGGAGGAGGGGCAGAAGGAAAGGCGAAATGAGAGTGAATGGATGGCAAAACACGGACAAGACGGATGATAATCAGTCAAACGTTGCTTAGAGGTACAAAGAACAGGAAATGGTGAAGGACCATGACAGCACACATCCTGAGGGTACATTGCACATAAAAGAAGGATGTTTTATATTGAATAAAGTTTGAAAAAGAGTTCGGAGTTTATTAAAATTTTCGGATCGATACTAGGACTCGTTTCTTGCACATACCTGATCGGGAAATTGAAATCTTTTTTAAACATTAGTAGAATGACAGTTAACGCGGATGGAAACATTTTAATTTTGATTTAACCCAATTAAAATCAAAAGGGATGGGCCCCATTTTCTCAATTAATCACTTGAAAAATCGCTTCCTGCCTCTTATCATCATGGCTGAAGCTAACCTCCATGAAGGTGACTCGTTGCGCCATCTCGAGGTAACATTCCCGGCTGACATGATGTGGAAAGACTATATTGAATCCATTGCTAGGTCAGCTGCGAAGAAAGTCGGTTAATTGTGTCGTGCTAGATAATTTTTTCTTTCCTAAATCTATCTTACATATTTATAAGTGTACCATTCAGGCTACATCGCCTGAAACAAAACCGCTACTGCTGTGGTTGTATCCCAGGACATTCATGGCTCATAGGACTTAGATCATGACAATTATGCAGCTTTTGCCATGAAAATTTATATAAAAAGCAGTCACTTGAACATAGTTGGCAACGCCAAAGTTTTTAAAACGTGACGTGCTTTTCCATATGTAATATACCACGTATGATTTGCAAGAGAACAAACGAAAACAACAAAGGCGGTAAAAAAAGGAGATACATTAAAATAAAATTCTCTGTACTGCTGGTGTAGAGAATCAAGGCAGAATGTCTCTTTTTGGGCGAGGGAAGCGGCCTGGAAGACTAAGGTAGGGTCAGTAGTGTATGGGTCTGATGTTAAAGCTTGCGTCAGGTCGGTTAGCCCGCTACCATTGGTGAACTCTGTGACTGCCTGCCTACTACCTTGAGTGCCGCGAGCGGGTCTTTTTAAGCAGTCAGGGTGGATACACGACTCAGCGTGTCTTGTCATGGTTTTGCTTTAGCGACAACGTTTGTTTTTGACTCTGACGTTTAAATTGTATTTTATATTTTTGGGGAATGTTTTGTGAACCGGGCGCGATGCTCGGTGCCGCTGCGCAGAGTGCTACTTATTTTTACTTGCAATTTTGCTTTCGTAGCGTTCACATCTGTCCGACGGATTAAATCAAAGATATCTAATTTGAAGCAGAGTATAACATTTATTACAGAAAAAAACAGAAAGAGGGAGAAATACCGAATAAGAAACCAAATCCCTCGAGCAACGTCTTATTCTCTCTCCAACCAATGCTTCAAATAAAACGATAACTAGCAGTCACAGCGATGCAATCCCTTTCTACGTGTTACGACTAATGTAACTAAGGCGCTTCAGCTGGATGCTTTATAATATTTAGACTATTTCGGGTTACGGGTCATGGATGCAATTGTTTATTATTGTCATGTTGTGCTGTGACGCTACAATGAGCCGTGGTAAGTTTATTTCTGAAAAGGAAAAGTCTGCCTCTTGCCATTCGACGAACCAGAAGGAAAATGGAATTTTTTCGTTTTTCCAATTTAGATTAATCAATCGGTTTCTATACGCTTTCTACAGGCGCAGAGGACGAACGAATTATTTATCTTAGACTTATAAAAGCAGTCATCTGAGACGCTTTCTTTTACTTAGTAGCCGGTCATCGTAGAATAACTGATAGGAACAAGAACTTTTCTCTTTCCGATGGCTTTACCAAGTAATGGGTAAAAACAGACTGACTGATACAGGGAGACTGGTAACGACAGGTTACGCAGACCTCAACTGGCTTTGCTTGTCTCTTCGCACGACTTAAGTCATTTTTATCTATAAACGACCGACTTCTTTAATTAGGTCCGACACCCCAAAAACGTGACCTATGTTAAGGCTAGTCGAAAAGTGACGGAGATGATGAAACTCTAAAGATTCTAAAGGAGGCAGTATTTAGAATTTACCCAAGGTCTGTTTATCATTTTCTACCTGGAAGAACTGAACTTTGACAGCTAGGTGGCAAGGATTATCCCATATACCAGTCTTGTTCTCTGATAAATGTATTATTATTTTATGCACAATATCGATCGTTTCTGAATTGATCTTTGGTTGAATGATACTTTGATTTCCAACCCACGTTTCAAGACTCATTCATCTATCCGTCCTGTTCATTTCGTAGTTAACCGCACACACTAAGAAGAAGAAATAATTATAGTATGATGTACAGTTTGTTGTTAAATGGGGCAAGGAATGGCTTGTTAAGTTTAACGCCTCCAAATCGAAACTTTTCTTGATTAATCACTTGAACGATCACTTCTTGCCTTTTATCATCATGGCTGATGCTAACCTCCATGAAGGTGACTCATTGCGCCTTCTCTGGCTAACATTCACGGCTGTCATGAAGTGGAACGACTATATTGAATCCATTGCTAGGTTAACTGCTAAGAAAGTCGGTTCATTGTGTCGTGTTAGATAATTTTTCTCTCCTGAATCTATGATATGTATTTATAAGTGTACCATTCACTCATGCTTTGAATATTCCTGCCACATTTGGTTTGGTGCCCGCCTTGTATATTTAGAGGTTCTTGATAAAATCCAAAGAAGAATCAGCAATATTATTAGTCCTGACCTGGCATCTCGGCTTCAGCCTCTTTCTCACCGCTGTAATGTAGCTTTTCTGTGCCTTTTCTATAAATACTTTCATAGCAATTGTTCGGATGGCACTTACTCTTTATGAATTTGAACGCTGTACTAGATTGGCGGCAAGGTCTCACCAATGCACAGTTGAATTAGTTAAATGTAACCGTAATTTCTATGCTAACAGTTTATTTTCTCACACTTCTCATTTATTTCTCAGATTTAAGTTTTTCCATCCAACTTTGATCTTCAAAAACGTAAATTCAATTTTTCTATCGTTATCTTGATTAGTCTTCTATTCCTCTTACTCCCTAATATTTCCTCTTTTTCTTGTTCTTTAGCACTCAGTAACCCCTTGTGTCTTAGTGGCTTTACTACCTTGCATGGCGTGATATTAATTTTTTTTTTAAATGTATGACTCAATTTCTAAATTTGAGATTTCAGGCTCTATTTAATCCTCGTCGGTTGATGTAAAGAAAAGGTTAAAATCATTTGCAATGCAGTTCCGTCAACAAATCCATTAGTAACGCATTTGGTTATTATTTTATAACGCATTTCTGTCTTAAAAGACTTTCTCTTGAATTTGGATTTGCTGCGTTAACTTTCATGAAATTTCTCGCGTGGTTTCCTTTCAGTCAGTGGTTTCGAGACCTGATGTCACAACTTGCATAAAAAATGCTGACAAATTAAGATGTAATTTTTGTATTAAAATAGAGTCAGATACATTTTAATTTACTCTTTAATTATTTTTCTTTACAATTGGGTTCACTCTGTACAAGGCCTGGAAGCCACTCAAGATAGAGGGCTAGGTTAGGGGGCAATTTGCGCGGATAGGAGTGGATGATAACGGTTAATCTTAGCCTTGATCAGGTTAAGATTGTTGTGATCTGGAAAACGTTCTCTTGGGAGTCCATTCCACAGGACAGTGATTCACGGGAAGAATCTGTTCGAGTGGAACTTACTTCTCACCGATGGAATATGGGGGGAATGAAGGTGATTTTCTTCTATGTAAGTGGCATGGCGGGCCGTAGCCATGAAAGTTAAAACTGGCAGAACCAAGGAATCCAGTTCGTCCGAGCACTTTCCATGGTAGTAGCGATAGAGCAGTGAGAGGTTTGCAACATCCCGTCTGTGTGTGTGTGTGTGTGTGTGTGTGTGTGTGTGTGTGTGTGAGAGAGAGAGAGAGAGAGAGAGAGAGAGAGAGAGGTTGAAGGGCGGAGTTAAATATGGAATCATTAAAGGGGTCAAAAACTGTTGACGTATTTGTTTAATAAATCCTCGCCGTTATATATATTTAATCATCAGAGGTAATAAATATTTAATGGATTTCCTAAATAAATCCTCCTGGTGAGATATCACGCTTTATGTAAACAGCAATTAATATTAATAATAATACTAACGCTTGAATATTTTGTTTCTTCCAGGACAACATGAAAAGCATCGAGTCGAAGTATGTGCCGGACAAAGCGAATAGTCCGGAACAGAATGAGACAACATCAAAGATCAAAGAATATATAGATTGGATGGAAAAGGAGCAAGTAAGCATTCTTTTTTTTTAAAATTATATTAAAGATATATTAATATAAAATGACATTAGTTAAATTCAGCAGTTGCAATGGATAGCATACGAGGTCTGATCAAAAAGTATTGGGACCTTTGCTATAGTATCGGTGTTAAAGTACATAGAATGAAGCCGCTTGGCACAGATTGATCTTTGAACTCTTTCACGCATGCACAGTAAACTATAAACGTTTTCGTTCACTTCCGTTATTTGTAGCAGTGCATGGAAGGAAAATGTGTAGAGTGTGGTCGTCTCATCACACCACAAAGATTCAGTGACCATGGCTTGTGCAGCAGTTTTTAGCCATTCTCCAGATTCGACAACCACCATATTCCCCAGACCTTGCATCTTGCAACTTTTTCCTTTTCAAAAATCAAATCAGACTTGAAGAAGATTTCAAGACGTCGAGGCAATCCAAGAGAATGCAACGGGACAGCTGCTCGCTACCTCAAAAAAAGAAGTTCCAGCAATGCTTCCATCAATTGACGCAACACTGGATAAATATCTTTGAATATATTTTTAACCGAAATTCTGAAGGTTCTAAAAAGGGTTATAAATACAAGGTAACCAAAAAAGTTCTGTCCGTTTTTAAAGAAAAAAAAAGAAAACGCTTCGCAGTATGTGTAACTTATATTTAGTCTTCGAAGTAATCGCCATCGGCATCCAACACCTTCTGCCAACGTGTCTCCAGTTGTTCAATGCCCTTACGGTAGAATTCGAGGGGTTTTGACGCAAAGAAGTCCGTGAGGGCTTTGCACAAGTCTGCTTCATTGGTGAAGGATTTCCCACAAAGATGATTATCCAGGGAGTGGAAGAGGTGGTAATTGGATGGTGCAAGGTCAGGTGAATAAGGTGGATGGCACAAAGTCTCCCACCCAAGTTGCTGTATGGTATCCCTGACCACTCGTGCGACATGCGGTCTGGCCTTGTCATGGAGGAAAAGCACACCTTTGCGATTCACCAGTGTTGGCTCCTTCTGGCGCAATGTCTGTTGCACACGTTTCAATTGCTGCGAGTATAGGTCTCCAGTGACCGTTTGGACCGTTGGTAGCAGTTCATAATGAGCCACTTGACGACCTGTCCACCAGACACAAAGAATAATCTTGCGTGGGTGCATAGGCGGTCTTGCGGTGTGAGGGACAGCATCCTGAGGAGACAACCAATGTCTGGAACACCTGGAAGTTTCGTAGAGAACCCACTTTTCATCACTGGTAAGCACTCGATTGAATAAGGATGTGGTACGGTGGCAAGAAAGCAGCGATACGCAGGCTGCCACTCGTTGTCCCTTCTGAACCTCCAACAGCGTTTGCGGAACCCACTTGCTCAGTTTGTACGTCTTACCTAGGCGGTGCAGGTGAAGTTTAACTGTTTCATCGGAAATGTTGAACTGTCTTTCAAGTTCACCACACGTTAGACTACTGTCCTCTTCAATGGCCGCCTTCAGGACTCCGTCATTCAAGACCTGTGGTCGTCCACTGCGAGGCTCATCATGGAGAGACAAATCTCCCAACTTGAATTTTTGAAACCAACGCCTTGCAGTACGTTCATCCACAGCACTATCCCCAAACGCTTGACATATGTGGCAACTTGATGCAGCTTCTGATAAGCCCACTTTGAAGTCGCAAAGCAAACAATCCCGAACGAGATCTCTAGACACTTCCATCCTTCTCACAGCTGTCCGGCTTATAACTGATGGTCGGGCACTGTGCGCGTGTTTTTTATAACGTCTGGTCTTCCTACTTGCGGCTGTCCGAATTTGAAAACAATTGTTACACGCATTTCGTATATATTTCAACTTCATTCAATGACTAATCAAAAAACGGACAGAACTTTTTTGGTTACCTTGTATAATTCAATAATAAAACACTTTTAGTCTTTTCT
The DNA here is from genome assembly GCA_903632075.3 of Acanthosepion pharaonis. Taxonomy (NCBI): domain Eukaryota; kingdom Metazoa; phylum Mollusca; class Cephalopoda; order Sepiida; family Sepiidae; genus Acanthosepion; species Acanthosepion pharaonis. Next base: position 1,019,477 of record CAHIKZ030000005.1, on the reverse strand, counting down.
CTTAATAATAACAAAGGTTTTGACGTTAAAGCTTGTTTTTTTTTAAAAGTTTGACGCATCCTTTCATGATATATATACATATATATATATATATATATATACATATATATATATATATATATATATATATGCTTTAATATTTGTAAATATTAATCCCCCCTTTTACCGTAGATGGAATCCCTCAAAATATAGTCATTTATTTATCAGTTCTATATATTTCAAATTGCAGTAGCCTGGCTCTCAATTTCAATCAAGATTGCTTTATGTGTTGCCATAGAAGGATATGACTGCTCAACCAAGCAATTCAAATTCAACTTGTATTGGCGGATTTTACTAGGCGAATAAAGTCCCCTGCATAGTGCTAAAGATTAAGACGGTTAAGTTTTCCCATCGCCCATTCCATCTTCTAGTTTTTATATTTTTTAATGAATTTTGAATTGAATAAACACTAAACTCTATTTTGTAAATGTTTAGAAGTAAAGGTATTTCCCAATTTTATTTTTCAATTTCACCCAAAGACAATTTTTCGAGATTCTGATCTTTCAGGATTTTATAAATTCGGGATTTTAAGATTTGGGGTTTATGATCGGCATCTATCTATCTATCTATCTATCTATCTATCTATCTATCTATCTATCTATCTATCTATGTCAGTCTGTTCATACCCATCTTTCTCTCCATCTCTCACGCGCGCACACACACATTATATGTAAGGAAAACATGCCATTAAATTTTCCGAGGACTTTTCCTTATAACTAATATAAACTTTAAGCGATAAAAAAAAAAGTTCTCGAAATTTCGTATAATTAAATAAGTAAATATAACAGGTGTAAAAAAAAATGACAAATATTTTCTAAAATAATTTAATTCATTTGTGAATAGATTCTGGAAGTTTTATTAAAATTTCACAATTGTTTGATTTTTGCAAAAAATTTAAAAATCAGTATATTTTTCACTGCAAAATGACGCTAAAATTTCCTAGACTAATTGACTAATATATTACTAATTTCCTATACTAATTCATAATCAGTTCCTGAGGCAAGCAAAAAAAAAAAATATATATATATGAAGCAAAATTTTGAGTTTCAAATAACAGTTAACAAAAATAAAATATAAAATGCAGTTTCACCCACAATGAATCAGGGCAAGTAACAATGGTCATCGATATCATTTGTGACACGAACAATATAGGTGGTTAGTGTTTCAGTTTGATATAGACAGTTTTTGGTTTTAGTGTCGGGTAAGCTGATTTGGTGCCATGGTAGGTAAGCCACAAAACAAGGCCAGTGAAATGAGTTCGAATTTCGGTGTATGAATGAAATATTATTAAAAGCTCGTCTTCCATGATGGCAACAATAAAAAGAAAAAAATCTGATTGTAAAATGTAGCTGTGAATTGTTTGGTGAACAAAGTAAAATTGCAATGAATCTCTAAAAGATTAACCTAGTTATAGTCTAGTTGAACCGTGTCTAAACAAGAAAATACTGAAAAGTATGACCTGTTAAAATGCCCAGTCATCAAATTCATAACTTGATACAGTTTAGAAACGTTTATGAAGCCTTGCGAGTGTTGAACTATTTTCCTCTCCACAACTTGTTTCCTCTCAACTGAAATGTTGAAAACCTCTCATTATTCTTTTGGTATTTTTATATCGCAAATATTCTGACGAGCGACTCCTCTTCCTTTCACCGACTCTGACCTTCTCACAGCTAAGAATCGACACGAATCCTCTCCATTCCCTTTGTATTCCATTAGGTAGGAGGAAGTTCCATTCTGAGAGCTTCTTTCCAAGAAACACTACTTTGTGAAACGGACTCCCTAGAAGATGATTCCTCCATCATTATAATATTAACCTCTTCAAGTTAACTGTTATCTTTCCTATATATAGTCATAAAATGCACTTCTTGTCTCCTTCTAATACGATCGTATAACAACCTCGTTCTTTAGACTTCTACCTTGAGGGCTCTTGCTCTTGAAAAGCATTGTAAATTGTTACAGGAGCAAAATTTAAGAAAAACTTAATTATTTGTCCAAAAACAGTGGTAGAACTAAATTCGTAATTCCCAACCACCGATAAAAAAAAAATGTTACCCAACCACCGGTTGAACAAAGATTTAACCACCGGAAGCCCTAATGCCCAACCACCGGTTGAACAGTTTGAAACTTGAACAGTGGTAGAAAAAATGACGTAATGCCCAACCACCGGTTGAACAGTTAGAACGTAATGTCCAACCACCGGTTGAACAGTGGTAGAGAAAAAAATGACGTAATGCCCAACCACCGGTTGAACAGTGGTAGAGAAAAAAATGACGTAATTCCCAACCACCGGTTGAACAGTGGTAGAGAAAAAAAATGACGTAATTCCCAACCACCGGTTGAACAGTGGTAGAGAAAAAAAATGACGTAATTCCCAACCACCGGTTGAACAGTGGTAGAGAAAAAAATGAAATTCCCAACCACCGGTTGAACAGTGGTAATTCCCAACCACCGGTTGAACAGTGTAACCACCGGTTGAACAGTGGTAGAGAAAAAATGACGTAATGCCAAACCACCGGTTGAACAGTGGTAGAGAAAAAAATGACGTAATTCCCAACCACCGGTTGAACAGTGGTAAAAAAAAATGACGTAATTCCCAACCACCGGTTGAACAGTGGTAGAAAAAAAAATGACGTAATTGAACAGTGGTAGAGAAAAAATGACCAACCACCGGTTGAACAGTGGTAGAGAAAAAATGACGTAATTCCCAACCACCGAACAGTGGTAAAAAAAAATGACGTAATTCCCAACCACCGGTTGAACAGTGAACAGTAGAGAAAAAAAAATGACGTAATTCCCAACCACCGGTTGAACAGTGGTAGAGAAAAAAATGACGTAATTCCCAACCACCGGTTGAACAGTGGTAGAGAAAAAATGACGTAATGTCCAACCACCGGTTGAACAGTGGTAGAGAAAAAAATGACGTAATGCCCAACCACCGGTTGAACAGTGGTAGAAAAAAAATTCCCAACCACCGGTTGAACAGTGGTAGATGACGTAATGTCCAACCACCGGTTGAACAGTGGTAGAGAAAAAAATGACGTAATGCCCAACCACCGGTTGAACAGTGGTAGAGAAAAAAATGACTTAATGTCCAGCTACCGTTCGAACGGTGGGTAAACACTTGTAACTATTTTTTTAAATCTACCGAGAAAAATTACATACCAATTATTTGCGAATTTTAAATCAGAAGCTCAGGCAGAAGGGTTAATCTTGTTCATGAACACTGGGATCAAAGGGTTAAGGTGTAGTTAAGAGTCTCGTTTTCACATTCTAACGTTTTGGATCAGATTAAAATTTAGGTTTTCATAATATGAGTCTTGATAATAAAAGTAGGGCTCATTGTAAACGAGTGAAATCATTAAAACCGATTATACTCAAAAGTTATCGGTTGACCTTCCACACCTATCCGGACATTGAAAGATGATAAATTGTAGTTTCCCAGTTTCAAATATGTAAATATATCTTTTTAGAGACAGAAACTAAAAGAAAACAAAAAAGTGTAAAGTTCTTTACATTAATTATTGAACTGTAAAGAATACAACGAGATTTTATCTCAATATTATTGTCGTTTCTCTTTTGAACAAATTTGTTAAAGTCCCAGTGACTCTGGTGAATGTGGCATCCTTCTCAATTTCAAATATATAAATGTATCTTTTTAGAACGAATACATAATATTTGAAAGGAATTGCATTGCACTTTCTCAAAAGATTTTTCGAATGCTGAAAAGAAGTAATGAAGATATTGTTGAAAGAAATATATACAAGCTTCTATGAGACTGAAATTTTAATTTTTGAACTGGTTCAGTCAGTTATGTGCCACGCTTAGGCGATCATGTATCTTTCGATACATGACTGACGAGGCAGATTTTTTCTCGCAGTAGGTTGACATTTCTTTCTGCGGTAGATCAGTTGCCATCAATCCAAGGTTATAGAACCCGGTCTGTATTGCTATTTACCCATAGCCAAGGTGGGGTGAGATGAAGAGGATTTTTGAGCTGGTTACCTTGCCTTATTAGGTATACAAGAAGAAAATTTTGTGCGATTTGTTTTGTATTGTGTCTTGTCAATAATTGTAAATTTCGTTCAAATTTCACTATGGACTTTCAACACTTGTTTCTTGCGTTTTCGCCTTATGAATATTCCGGATAAGAGAGGTGATGACCTCGAATATGAATATTCCGGATAAGAGAGGTTGACCTCGACACTTGTTTCTTTCTTGTTTTTCGCCTTTATGAATATTCCGGATAAGAGAGGTGTTTCGACACTTGTTTCTTGCGTTTTCGCCTTATGAATATTCCGGATAAGAGAGTTGAATATTCCGGATAATATTCCGGATAAGAGAGGTGATGACCTCGACACTTGTTTCTTGCGTTTTCGCCTTATGAATATTCCGGATATTCCTCGACACTTGTTTCTTGAATATTCCGGATAAGAGAGGTGATGACCTCGACATAAACGCCTTATGAATATTCCGGATAAGAGAGGTGATGACCTCGACACTTGTTTCTTGCGTTTTCGCCTTATGAATATTCCGGATAAGAGAGGTGATGACCTCGACACTTGTTTCTTGCGTTTGTGACAGAGATGGTAATTTGTTGAAAAAATAAATGAAGATTGACATTACCAAATGAAAGCAATTTTAGATATATTTATAGAAACACTATATTGTGTGAATTTCAGTATATAATGTCTATGCTTATTGAAATATTGATAATAATTTATTTTGGAAGTGTCAGGCTTTATTATGCCAACAAAGATCAACATAATGTTTTTATTTATAAATAAATCCAAAAGAGGTCAAGAGAATTATATCTGATTAACACAATATTCCAGGAAAATTTTCTCGCTGGAGTCGATCCTTCAAATCTACAAATCAACCATTCGCCCTTGCATGGAGTATTGCCGCCATATATGGTCTGGAGCCCCTTGTTTGTCTCAAGGATCTTGATAAAATCCAGAGACGGATATGCAATGTAATTGGCCCTGATCTGGCATCTAGTCTGCAGTCGCTCTCTCACAGACGTGTCGTCGCCTCCCTCTGTCTTTTTTACAAATACTTTCACGATAACTGCTCCGATGAGCTGCTTTCGCTGGGTCCCAGACTTCATGAATTTAAGCGTTCTACTAGGCTGGCATCTCGCTCTCACCCTTTCACTGTCGAAACTGTTAAATGTAGCCGTCTCTTCTACTCCAATATACATGACCAAATTATTTCATCTTGCTCATTAGTTTTTCAACCCTGAATTTTGTTAACTTTTCGACTGTTAGGACGTTATCAATATCTAAAGCCTTTTTTTATTGTTCCCTGGAGATCTTTGTATCAGTATTATATTTTACTTCCACATATATTTCATTTAGTATTTGGAGAGGCGAGTAGAGGCATTGAAGGGTTTTTATAAGGTTGGTAAATGTCAGACATGCAGAAGGTAAAGAATTGTTTTGCACTCAAAAACATTTTATCGACGAAGTAAAAGCATAATTCTTGGCTTTTCATCATCATGAATTTTGGCTTTTCATCATCATGAATTTTGAATAGACCTACAATTTTACTCCCTAGAACATTAGCCCCAAATATTAGTCAACCCCCCACCGTTTGTCTTTTAAGTCGGCTTATTTAATTATTTTTATGAAAGACCAAACCTCTAATCACACCATCAGGTCCATCCAGTGTAGCTCTTTATTCATCAATAAACATTTTGAAATTAATTTTTCACTTATGCTTTTTCTTTTTGTGTTCTTTTCATAAACATTGTATTTTGGTTTTTTTCCTGTCCATTGTTCTTCATCTTTTCTCTCTGTTTAAATTCTCAACACCAACTTTTCTAACACGATAGCTCCCCATCTTCATTTACCTTGTAGTCCCAGGGTCACAACACTGTAACTTAATTCATTTTGATAAAAGAAACTTTGTTTTCTCATTGTTTCATATATGAGGCAAGAATATCATAGGTAGTATTTATTACCAACTATCCACCGATGTGTCTTTCAGTACCTCAGTCCATTTTAGAAACCAGAATCCCACACCACCCACACGAATACATGGTACAGCTCTGTGTATATAAAAATAAAAAATATGCAAAAAAAAAAAAAAAAAAAAAAAAAACAGGAGAAATTCCAAAATGGAAAACGAAATAACTGACAATAAATTAAAAAAATATTTAAATTATTTTGAAAAAAAAAAATGTGGTTCTGGTGTACCATGCTCTCATAAGTAATCAATCTTAACATCCAACTCTCAATAAATCACATAGAAAAGAAATTGGTAAACGACCCTAAAGAGGGTCGTGTGGCCCTAACAAACATACCATTCCGACCCTTCAGGGGTCGTGTGGGATCAACATGTCAAATCAATATTTCTTAATAGCTATATTTTTAATTTTTCTCAGTAATCTTTTTATGACGTTTTTAAAAACCAGTTTTCTTTCTTGTTCTTAGCTTGTCAATGTTTCTAAGTTTCCATCGAAGCTAGCGATTAGCGTTCGATCTCAGGTGAAAAGGCGCGATTGCCAGAGTGTCGTCCGATTTACACAAATATAGAAATTATATTTGGCCAAAGACCTGAGATTTCTCTCGTTTTTTTCTTCTTTTTTGATTTCTTAATATGTGCATTTGCTTCTGTATTATAGGACGATATTGAAAGTGTGGATTTCGGATCCAATCGAGCCGGGGTGGATAAGGCGAAAGAAGACATCAAGGAAATAAACCAGGATATTAAGAGTCAAAGCCCGGAAATCAAAAAAGAATTTTTTGGTACAAAATTTTCAGGTCTATCTATCTAAAATTCATATCTTTTATCTATTCATATCTATCTATCTATCTATCTATCTATCTATCTATCTATCTATCTATGTGTATTCATTATCTATCTATCTATCTATCTATCTATCTATCTATCTATCTATCTATGATGCTGTTCTATTCTATCTATCTATCTATCTATCTATCTATCTATCTATCTATCATTTTTTATGTTTAACGTTCTTTTTTATAGATAAAAGTATTTAAGTAAATGCTCTGTTTATAAACAGTCATTTATTTTTCATATATTCTATCTATCCTATCTATCTATCTATCTATCTATCTATCTATCTATCTATATTCATTATCTATCTATCTATGTATTCATTATCTATCTATCTATCTATCTCTGTCTATTCATTATCTATCTATCTATCTATCTTGTTAGAAAATATGCGTCCCCCGACAGGTTATTTTTCTCGAATATTCCGGCTGGTAGATGGAAATAAATAAATAAATAAAAACATAGCCTCTACTCAAATATGACTATACATTTAAAAAACAGCGTTTAACAAACAAATTCAAAATATGTCGGATTTAATCCATTTCCTAATATATATATATATATATAGAGAGAGATTTAATCCATTTCCATATATATATATATCGTGTCCGTAATGATCCTTCAGTATCTGCCTATATATCTGAGATGAGGTATTATGTACGCTATTTACATTATTCGGACTATCCACTGTGCCATGTGTCCTCAAGGACAGATGCCACACTGTATAAAGGCGTTGGTTAGATCCAGTGACAGGACCCAAAGAGTGTGAGTTCAATACCCTGTTAAGGCAATTGAGAACTTGGAGAGGGGAATTAACAGGAGATAACTGATAACTGACATCCATTAAACATGGCACGTGGAACTAGAACAGTCTACCCCAGTGAACGAAATGAAGGGTTCAATTCGACATTCCAACCGCCTGAAGAAACGTTGTAATAAATATGGCGACAAAGATGAGGGCAATAGTCCGAATAATGTAATAGTATATATATATATATATATATATATATATATATATATATATATATATATATATGTCAGTTTCTATCTCAGTTTTCTTCCCTCTCTCTCCCTATTATTTCTTTACCCTACTTTTCTCTAACGCTTGTTTTCTTATAATTTCGAACCCTGCTGCAAGACACATTTACTTCATTAAGAATCTGGAAGACACAGGCTGGTAGACATAGATTTACAAAGTAATAAAAAAAACAGGGAGGTTGAATCAAGCGTATATCTCCGAAATATAACGTTTAGAGTAATAAGAAATAATGTCAGATTATAAATAAAATCTCGTAATTAGTATGAAATTAATTTCTTTACGTTTTGTAAATGAAGATAAACGTTAGCAGAGACAGGCTTTAAAAACTCTGAACAATAGATTTGTGTTTCTTAAAATAAAGTCATTGAAATTTGCTTGATTGTAAAAGTCTTCGGCAGCTTAGTGAGCAAAAAGCACATCGTTCTTAATGGGGATTTACCCTTCAAGGATGACAAAGGTTGAAGGTTGAACTCTGCCGGAAGTCTCGCAGATGCACAAACCGGTACATATTGATTTATCTTAAAGTAATAAAATCATATATATATATATATATATATATATATATGAAAAAGGAAAACTCGTCTTAGCCAGTATATTTTCTGTGCTTTTCTTTTGTCATCTTTTTATCTTTTTTCATATCGTCCTTTTACAGATATACTCTATCTGCAATTTTCCATACATAATTATATATATATATATATATATATATATATATAAATATATATATAAATTTATAATATCAATTTTAGAATATCAATTTTTTATTCGACTTCGAATTTCTTAGTACAATTTCCGTACTTCAGGGATTCTGGTTTTCCCTAGAAACTTCGAAGTCGGGGAAAAATTGATATTTAAAAGTTAAGTAATCTTTTATATAAGATTATTAACAGTCTGTTTTAATATTATTTTAGTATTTTGAATATTAAGCACTATATATAAAATATCTACTGTTTCTTAAATTATAAGAAAATTATATATATATATATATATATATATATATATATATATATATATATATATATATATATATATATATATATATCCAAGCATAGGAAAGGTGTATACGGAATAAATTCTAATAAGAGTGCTCAATACAAGTTGAGCAAATATAATTATTTATTCGAAAATTATATCATAAATATGTTATAAAATCACCACAAAAAATAGCCATTTTGTTTCAACACTTCTGGTGTCTTATCAAGTGATAGTGTTGAATGTATAATAAAGGATTTTATATATATATATATCCTAATAGATCCAATTTGGAATTTATCTTGCCAAACGTTAAACGATTAATTTAGATGTCAAAACTAAAGGTTGAGTTAAATTCTTAGGTATTTAAGTTCTTCATCGTCTTTGAATGACCCAACAATGGTTTGGCAATAATTCCAGCCCATCTCATCACATTGCCGTCTCTTTGTTGCATTCTTTTAGCCACAGACGCATCTACATCGGATAAAATCCATTCTTTGGTCCCTCCATCAGATCCATCGAGTTCCATACGATGTTGTCCGTGAAAATTAATTTAGAAAAGTTAAAAATAACAAAAAACCGGGCATCTACTAAAACAGGTGTATCTACGAAAATAACATTTATAGTAATAACAAATAATGTCGAATGAAAAAAATAAAATCCATTATGTTTTCATATATATATATATATATATATATATATATATATATATATATATATATATATATATATATATATATAGGCAGCATATTTTCATTCAAGCATATTTGGTTAAATAATTTAGACGGATAATGTCTACTTATTTTAGATCCTTTCAAATCCACGAATTAATTTCTTAGTAGCTGTAGAAAATTGATTAAGAAAAATTCCAAAATTTTCTTTCAAATAATTATTTTCACAAGTACTTAAAAAATTGTGTACTTAATTCCACATACGAACAACGACAATAAAATCCCGCTTCTTGATATATTGGTAGACAGCAATAATAAGACATTTACTAATTCCCCATATAAAGACAACTGGCATAAACACGTGCACTCTCAACTATAAAAGTGAATGTCCTAACTATTAGAAAATAGCTATTATATGAAACTTAATAAACCGTGCAAACCAAACTCTTCAACAAGAAATATTTTCTATGCTGAATTAAAAATATATTAAATAAACCCTCATTAATAATGACTTTCTTAATTACATCGTTGATGAAGAAATTAGACGAATTATTGGAAATATTAACATAAATAAAAATGAACATAATACGTTCTCAAATAACTCTAAAAATACCAAACTATTATACTGTAATCAAATGCATTCTAACTATAAACAGGAGGAACAATTCTAAGAAGACTCATAAACACTAATATATACCCCCCCGATCCAAGTAATAAAAATAAAATTAATTATATACTATACTAAATTTAATACAACCAACCTAGTTATCTAAAACATCTCTTCTTTATCAGTTAGCATCTTACAAAATATCTTATATCAATTTAAATGTCCTTTAAGAGATTGCATCTCAGATAAAAATGTTAATACATCTGTTGGTTTTACAACAACGACAATGACGTGAATGCTTACGTTTCACTTAAACGATCATAATTCAATCTCAGAATATGTAAAGGAACACTCATGTCCACATTCACAGTTTCGACAGATTTTAGTCGAAAATACATCAGTGCTTCATCAAGATAATAATAAGTAAAAACTTAAAATTCTGGAAGTCCTTTACGAAAGAGAATTGCGGCCAAAAATAAAGTCAACTCCGAGTATAAGTTACCTTCTTTGCATAAAGGTGAATATTTTAAATTTACGTTGTTAGCTCATAACACATCAATAAATATGCAATCCCTGAAGATGGTCTCAGATGTGATTGAAAGTTCATGTCAAAATAAAAATTATTTGGAAAAAAAAAATTTCTTAATCAATTAAACGTCCGAGAAATTTTCATAGAAATTTACCGGCCTGAGCGAAGGCCGGTAAATTTTGTTAATACTGTTTATTATAAACAGTGGATTTACTTAAATATTTGTGTCTATATAAATAACGTTTAAAGTGATAATATAATATATATATTACTAAAACTTTATTTTTAGTGGATTTTATTATACGAAACTGAGCAGATATATCTCTTTCGAGCGTCAGAAAAAAAAATTGTGTTTAAAGCTACTATCCACACTTTGCTTGGCCATCGACGCTCTCTGTAGCCGAAACGGGAAGGCAGATTCGATTCCTGCCGGAGAGCGCATATTTTTCTCAGGCCAGTAGACGAAAATAAATAAATATACTGTTTAATAAATAAGCAGAGCGTCTACTCAAATACGAGTATCCGCTAAAAATAATGTTTAAAGTGATAAAAATCTGTTGGATTAATAAATAAAAATGCACCCCCTTTTCTTTATATAGGATTACTCTCTTATCGTTCTCTTTCCTTAATAATGTTTTTCTTTTCTTCTTACACACTCAGTGACCTCCCTCCGTGTCTTAGTGACTTTATTGCCTTGCTTGGAGCAAAATTATAAAAGAACTCAGCATTTTTTAATGAATAATCATAAAATGTATTGAATTTAAGAGTAAGTTAGAAATTGAATTTATCTTTGTTTATTTGAAAGGATGAAAATACCTGGTGCTTTACTGTGGGCCTAAAATTATTCATTACCTTGCAAAGATACGGTTTTGTATTTTTTCTTCCTCGTCATTTTTGACGGGTACTATGTTCGTAAATAAAAACATTAAGTTGTTACGAAACAGTCCTAAATGAATTGGTGTATAGTTTTTAAAATTCTTTAAAAAAATAAATATCTGTAATTCACTTATGCGTTCATTACAGAGGATAAAACAAAAGTCACTCACTATAGAGATAATTTATTAAAAGTTTAATTACAAATGATAATTTTATTTATTAGTTATTTAATTGTTATATATGCTGTTCAAAATGGCGTCCTTCTTTTTCAAAACCTTTTTCAATTCTGTGTCAACAGGATTCATTAACACGTCAGAGAATTTCCTTTGTTATTTTAAAACATTCATATTTCATTCTTTCATTAAGTTCTTTAATATTTTGGGGCGAGTCTGATAAACAATTGATTTCAAATGGCCCCACAGGAAAAAAAACAAACAAATGACCTCGGTGGCCATTCAACATGACCTTTACGAACAATTCATTGCCCCCCCCTATGGTGCGCGACTTTTGCCTCACACTGTATGTTATTTTTTTTTTTTTATTAATTACTATATGAAAGTTGGTACTTTTGTTTTCTTTGTAATTATTGAAGGTGTACATCTTTTTGTTTTTTGAAGGATCCTCGTATTCCGGAAGTGCGAAAAGCAAACCTTGTATTTGAAACTCTTAACGTAAGTATTAAAATGAAATCTGTCTAGAAAATAGACAACCATTTTCTAGCAAAGAAGAAAAAATGGTCTAATGCAATGGCGCCTTCGTTCTCTTTGAAGTTCCCTCCTGACGATCTCACACACTTATTCCAAATTCCTTTTCATTTTACAAAACAGTATGCAATATCATCTTTCGGGATCACCATAAGCTGCTTTAATCAAGTCCTCCTTAATTTCTTTTACGGCGTTTCAGCAAGGAGCCACATCTGGGCTGTAGGTGAGGATTGACAGACGTGGGTGATGTGATTCTTCGACAAAATGACAAAACGTAAAAAAATCAACTCATTTAGTAATTGTGAATCTCACAGCTTCACAGCAAACAAGTCCATCCAATGAAGTCTTACAGCTGATCGTAAAAGTGTTCGTGCATGCGCAGTAAGGTTGGTTTTCTCTCGTTGGTAGCCAATTTACATCAAGACCGCGTGACTTGTTCGCAAGGTATATAAAAATTCGTTATATATATATACATTCGTTTTGGATGGGCACGTGGCCGAGTGGTTAGGCCATTCCCTTTTTAACCATGAAACCCGGGTTCGAATTTCACCATAGTCGATTTGTTAGGAAAGTGACTTGTTTATGTTGTCGGCCGGGGCAGGGAGGGGTTGAATATGATCCCAGCGTGCGGCACCTTTTAGAATGTGTTTGAAAATCATACCAGGGATTGAACCAAGCCTTGTGAGTGAAATTGGGAAGATGGAACAATTTGGGAGTCAGCACGAAGTCGCAAGTCATCGTGGCAGAGAGTTTGAGCTTGTTCATAATGTTGTTATCACAGATAATGCGCTCTTTCCTAGAAACTGTAACTAAGGTCCGCTCTGTTGCAGTAGAAGCCACAGGTGGAACCTGCGGGTGTTGAACAAACACAAATGTGTCTGAGCAAGCGACTGCAATAAGGATTGGCTAGTCGCGCTAGCAGATAGTCATACTCGGATACGAGAGGTCCGCTTTTATCATTATACCCCTTGACCTGGTTTAGAAAATACGATAGCAATAGAATAATTAAAAAAAACAATAGAAATAAAAAAGAAAAAAAAAACAAGAGAGTTGTTATAAAATCCCGGTGCCTTTATAAATTTTAAAAATTCTTCCTGATGAAAAGTCGATTTATGAAAAGAAGTGAGAAACGTCCTTAAGACACGAACTGTTTCAACAAAATGGCGTCTCCTTTCACTTTGCTTTGTGTTAAACTCTTTTTAAGTAAAAATCTCACGAACAAATTGATTGAAAAACATGGACTGATCTCTTTCTCACAAAAATCGACATGGGTCGATTGAATTTATTTTAATGGGGACAAGTAACGAGTGTCTATTCAACAAAATCTTTCTCCTTCCTCTTGAAATGAGCTGTTGGAAAATTATACACCGGTTATGTGTAAAAATTTGTGAGGGAACAATTGAGCACAAAACGAAACGAACAACAGTTTAATAAAAGTTATTTTTCTCATGAAGTGAGGCGCGCTATTCAGAAAACCAGACTGCCCGCATGCGACCATAGTATCGTAGTTTTTCAACGACTGGTTTATTTGAACTTTAGAACGAATTTCAGCTTGTATTTATCCCATTTTGAAATATAATCTTACTCCTTTGGGGCTTAAAAATTTCATTTGACTCGTGTGGCTCACCTTACGATTTGGGAAACACTAGAATAGAGCATATTTTGTGATCCGTGGTTTGTTATAACTCGATGAAAACTACCGATGTTTCTAAATCTCATACTATGATGGCGTTGCGCCCACGAGAGCCACCTGGTCCCTCCAGCTCTCACGGTCTTTGTCAGAGTGCGGGAATATCCTCCTCTGCCAGATTAATCTGCTGGAGGACGACTTTCTTCCAGCAGCTGCGTGAACTACCAAGAGGTCGTCGTCAGTTTACAAATGATAGGTCGAATTGGTAGATGACTTTGGTAGGGTGATCATCAGGTCCTCTCAGGACAAGACCGAATCAACGTCATAAGATCGGACCATTGCTTCCTCTAGATGACGAGGATGGCGCTGGGCTCGAATCAATTGATGCTGGAGACGAGGATCTTACTGAGATGCCACTTCTTGGTGCCGTATATTAACACAGTGAGCACGGCGGCGTTGTAAACTCGTAGCCAAAGCATATGAAAGATGTGGGGAACCTGACAGTGTCGATATCAATGAGGATGGATGGTGAAATTGGACAATTTCCTAGAATTTTTTTTAGAATGCTTGTGGTTTCTGCCTAATAATATTGTAAGGAAAACACTAGAA
>CAHIKZ030000005.1:940000-1000000 GCA_903632075.3 Acanthosepion pharaonis | reverse complement strand
ATTGCTGCACTGGACGAAAGCGTTCAGGTAACACATTACATTATCTTCTTTCCGTTCATATGATTTATTACTTAAATATTATTATTTAAATATTATTTATCTATTATTATTTCTTTATCGTTTCTCTATATAAAGGCTGGTCAAACTATGGTCGCTTGTTCCCGCCAGATGATTTTATACGGTCCCAAGACCATAAAAAACAGTGCATATTTTTTTAAAAGTCTATTATAAGAATTTTGCTTTGAGTTGTTTTACGGTATATTAACCTCAATGGGTTATTTAATGCCGACAAGATTTTTATGGCTAGCAATATTTTTTCCCAAAAATGTATTGATGGTAATATTTTTCCCCAAAAATGTATTGCTGGTAATATTTTTTCCCAAAAATGTATTGATGGTAATATTTTTTCCCAAAAATGTATTGATGGTAATATTTTACCCCCAAAAGTATTGATCGTGTTAAAACCTATTTTTACACTTTTATAGTGTTTTGACCCCTTTTTGGGGAGTTAACTATTTACCCATAGCTGGGACCCTAACAGGTACTACCACATCAGGTCAGGGTGGACCTGGGAACACCAGCAATTAAGAGGTGGTTCCACGCTGCTCAAAACATCCTGATCAGAGGCCTTGCTGTTGGATGTAGTTTATCGTCTTACCCAGAACACAAGAATTTTGGTATTTTGGGGTTGCATGTTACACAAAATAGCAATCTATTCCAAACAGGAAAAATGAGAACAAAAATAGAAATCAAATAAATGCTATATTTATTTTATTTTCATTAAGAAAATCCCAAAATAGATCTCAGCTAACATGCGTACCTCCGAGAGATCGCTAAAAGAAAGAGCATAGCATGATGAAAAAGACGCCAAACTTGACGAAAACAAATTTTTTATCGTCTAAATGTTTATATTATTATTAAGAGGAAAGAACAAAGTATTTTTTAATTATTTAAAAAAAATGTTTTTCTTCTTTTTAGAACATTCTAACTTTTGATCACAAAACCTTCTTTCTCTTTGTATCAGCGGAAGTATTAAACATAAAATTTTAGCACGTTTTTTTTGTATGACAGATATTAATTTGGAAAATCTTTCAAAAATAAGAATAATTGTCGGATGTTAATTAAACTCACACAAACTATTAAAAAATGATGAAAATTATTATAAATATATTTTCTTTTTTTAAAGTCATGGCAAAAATATATTTTTATATTTATTACCCTCCCACCCACATAACTAATTTTATGAAAACTCTAGAAATTCAATACCAATCAGTTTAGTGATTATATTAGTTAAAAGTACAAGGCTTTGATGAAAGCAAATCATGAATTTTTTTAAATTGGACTTCCCCTACCTGAAAATCAGCTCTGAATTGTAACATACAAAACTCAATAAAACAAAGATATTTAATTTCAAATGCTTTTAGTTGCCTTTAGTTGCTTTTATGAATATGGATAATATTGTCTGAAAACAAAAAACTTTTTCGATGAAAAATTAATTTTTAATACAATTATTTGTTATTTCTTAATTTTTTTTTATTATTTTTACATTAAATTTGTTAAAATATTTTAAAATTAGCGAAAACGGCATTCAGTTTAGTCAATGGTGTTATTAAATAGATTTATCTTTTAGCATTATAAGTTGTACAGCTTATAACAGTCAGAAGAGCCGAACGGTATAAAATACTTAATTCCAGTTGGCTTTTGTGTCCATAAAACGGCTGTAATTCAAATGTACGGAAGACCAGCAAGAATACAATAAAAACTCGCGTTATTTGAGTTAAGCGTTGTTCTCCGCTGCTAGGGCCTTTATTTTTACGAAAAACGTGCGGAGAAGTTAATTTGATTTTTCAATTTCAACTGAGAAAAGTACCTACAAATATTAGTATCATTCCATGAAATTTATATGATCTTATTTTTATATTATCTCAGTGATGACATTTTTCCATAAATGAAATATCAAAATTAATAATAAAATGAATGGAAATACAAATAACACAGTAAAATGTAATAAATGTACATACAATTATAGTATTTTATGTACATTTACTTCTGATAAAATTTCATAAGGTACCTATAAATTAATTAGATACCTTTCTTATGAAATTTAATCTCACTCTCAACTGTCTTATTTTAAGTTTTTATAATATTTTCCATAAAGCATCGTAAACGTAAAGGTGAAACCTAAGTACAAAAAAAAAAAAAAAAAAATAAAATAGAGCGCTGAAAGTTTTTCTTAAAAATAACGAGGTAAATAAGTTGGTTCACTTAAAACTAAATAATTATGACTCTTCTGTCCTTCTGTACGGCAACTTTCCCTTACGTAAGCTGTCAATACATGATAAAATTGTCACTTATCATTTGTCAAGTGACAGCAAATGTTATGCTCTGCTTTGTCTTATTTTTAAACTACATCTTTTTGGCGCAAAATCGAAGTAATTCTAGTTTCCAGATATTTTAAATAAACTTTAAAATTTCTAATTTTCTTAAAATAAATATATATAATACAGAATGGAAAAAATGGTTGACATGATCGATTATCTGTCAATTTTGCTGACTCAAAGAAAAAAAGATTTTTAACGAAAATTTCGGACATGTTAGGAATGATTAAAAAATGTAAAAAAATACCCCCAAAATACTTTGATCTTTCCTCTTAATAATAAGACAAACATTTAGACAATAAAAAATTATTTTTATCAAGTTTAAGGCTCTTTTTATTCACGTTATGCTCTATTTTTAGCGATCTCTCGGAGGTACCTAAGCTAACAGATTTGAATCTGCAATCTGTCTTGTGTACAAGTTGACTCCTAATTATGAAAAATCTTCTCAGATGCAGAAATTTCATCATTAGCAATCAATGTATTAAATATGAAACTAATTTCTTATATATTTGTGCAATCTGTTCTCAAAATGTGCCTAATAAACAAATTAATATAGAAATAAGACACGCGCGTATGAATGTTATTTACGCTGTTGTTTTAAAACTCGTGTTGTTATTGTGGTGCAGCCTACTTTACTCAGGGTCGACTATGATGAGGCCTTCCGCGCGAAAAATTTTACCCACCAATATTCTATATTATTACTTAAATATTATCATTTCTCTAACGACTGTCTACGTCTGTTGATCTTTTAAAAGGGCGGAGTATTCAAATTCAATAATACATTTATTTAAAAAAATAATAATGTCTTACGTTTACTTTTAGAAGGAGGCGATTTTAATCGTCGCGAAATTCGGTAGCAATTTTGAATTAACCTAAAAGGCATGGATAGCGGTTCGAATTCCAGTCGAGTTCGTGGCATTCATTTACGTGCAAATGCCCTAGGAAAAAGTTTCGAATTTATCTCTTCTACTCCCATTTATAGATAAATAGCAGGACAAAGTGGGTCTTATAGCCTTGGTTGGCGACTAGTCTAGGAGAAAGAACAAATCTGGACTCAAACCAGTCTGTAGAGGGATAGGTTCCGTCAGGTTATCTTGCTCAGGACTGCAGTACATGTAGTGCCCTTACGACCCCTTTTCAATGAAGTTATTCTAAAACAGAAAATAAAGTTTTTTATTAATTTAGGTACCTTCATGAGATCGCTAAAAAGAGTATAGCATGACGAAAAAGAGGCCAAAATTGACGAAAACAAAACTTTATCGTCTAAATGTTTGTGTTATTATTAAAAGGAAAAATCAAAGTATTTTGGGGGTATTTGGTGCTAAAATTTTATGTTATTTTACTAGTTCCGGTGATACAAAGAGAAACAAGTTTTTTCTTAGTCAAAATTTAGAATGTTCTAAAAAGAAGGAAAAATTTTAAAAAAAAATAATTAAAAAATACTTTGATTTTTCCTCTTAATAATAACATAAACATTTAGAAGCTAAAATTTTGTTTTCGTCTTTGGCGTCTTTTTAATCCTGCTATGCTCTGTTTTTAGCGATCACATGGAGGTACCTAGATTAATTCTATTCCAATAAAATGTTCATAAATCTCGTTCAGCCCGACATTCTCACACTCCACAGTCTACGTCTGTTCATAATTTTTATTCACTGAACAGCAGTCATTAAAAACATTGAAGTGTCTCAGCAGTGTGAAACTTAACACCGTTAAAGATTTCTTACGTGGGAAAACATGAATAATAAGCATTATTCGCTGGGGTTGTCCATCGATGACGTCAGTATATACGCTACCACATTCCTCATGTCACTGCACCTTTCTTTTTGTTTTGTGTTAAAGTATCGGTTTTAAGGTATGACTGTAAATCTCTGAACCATTTGTTGAAATCTTTAGGGCTCAAACAAAAATAAAACATTTTAAAGAAGTTTTTTTTTCTAAGAAAAAATATTTCTATTTTTTTGGCAGTTACATTGTAAGCTTTCGCTTGATCGAGGTGACATTGTTACCGAATTTGAATATTAATTTTAATCTATTTTTATTTTCATTTTATATTTGTTGCTATTTTTTAAATCACACCGCCAAGTTAAATCTATATTCTAATAATGTTAAACAAACTGCATGAAACGAAAAATTAAAGTTTTCTCGTTACAGAGATGAAATTTAAATTTTTATTATTGTATTATTCCAAAATGTTAGCACATCAGCAGATAGCTATTAATGTCAACAACTGAGCACAAATAGTTATTAATTAAAAAGATTAGTAATTAATGTCTAATATTACCCATAATTACATGTACAAGAATGTCGTTTTTGATAAAAGTTAAAAAATAACCATAAATACATCAAAAATGCATATATTGTTGAAAATTCCTTTTTCCACAATATAGCTATATGTGTTATGTTATAATGCTTATTACCTAAACAATAATAATACGGAATAATATTTTTTTAAACATTAATGTATATTTAATCACATCTTCCTAATAGCTGTCACGATCTGTAAACATCCATTCATTATATTTGCGAGCCTGTCTTACATTGAAGAGTATTCCACAAGCAAGAAGTGCGATAGAAGAAGTAGTTAACATAGAACTTAGTTACATTTCAACTGTAAAATGAAGAGATCTAACTGCCAATCTAGTACTGCGCTTAAATTCATAAAGTCTATGTAACATAGAGAAAAGCTCATCAGAACAATTACCATGAACATATTTATATAAAAGGTACAAGGAAGCTACGTTACGGCGATGGGTAAGTGACTGAAGCCGAGATGCCAGGTCAGAAGCAATAATATTGTCAAAGTATAGTTATTAGTTTGATACAAAAGGACAGCGTCTTCTCTTTGATACAAATCAGAGATTTAATATATAGTAAAAAAGAAAATACAATAAAGCAAAACAAAAAACAAAAATAAAATAAAACACTGAAAAATTTAACCCATGCCTAATATTTTCCCAAATTTCCAATATATATATTCTAATACTGTATATATATATATTCTTATGTCTCAAATAAAAGTGCCGTCAGGATTAAAATATTTCCTTTAATGCCAGCCCGCCTTCCTCGCTACGGTATTTATTTAACACGGAATGCTTATAATGTTTAATTTATTTTTTCGGCAGCAGGATTATTATATTCTATAATTATTAAACGGAGAGGTAAATTTTCAGATTAAGCCCCGAAAACCAACTGTAATGAAAATTTCCAACAAATTTCCATTTTGGTGTAAATCTGCATGCTTATTTCGAAAATGACGAAAATCTACTGTTTAGAAGTTATCGACAATATAAGTTCGGACTGATTCACGTCGCGGCTACCTCCCACCGGCATGACAGTTTCAAATGACACAAAAGAGTAAGACGTAAAATGGCCACCAGTGCGACATTTGCCTTGAGAATTCGCCAAATTGTCCTGAAAATACCCAGCATTTGTCCTAAAAATGCCAGTGGGGGTGTATATAATACAGGAAGATCTTCCCTCTTGTACGTTTCTGGTGTTATGGATGAAGAATCTATTAGAATGAATTAATTTATTTTTTCTGAGATAAAATTACCAGATCATGATAAAAATTCCTGTCCGATTTTTATTATTAAAATAAAAATGACGGCAACTTGACACAGGCGATTGTTTTGGTGCTGATTTCCTGTGTTTGTTCTTGATTGAAATCTTGTAACGTTCCGTGTCAGATTTTGTTGAATGTTTAGGTTTTCTCCACAAATGAATGCCTTAAATATGGAGGATGAAGAGTTACACTTTCTCCATATTATTCTCGATAAATTTACGAAAGGACTAAGCGTCGGAACTGCGAGCAAAAACGTTCAGAAGGTTTTATTCGGATCGTCCTCTAGCTGTTCGGACGATCAAAAAGTTGTTTAGCAGAATTCATCAGAGTGATTTAAATCTCAACGCTCAACCACGCCCAACTACGATGGCAAGCAGAACGAAGATGAAGTTCTGCTTACCATCGTGGAGAATAAACCAAAGGTTTCGACGGAAGAAGAGTTTGAAAATCGATATCTCAAATGTGTTTCGTTCTTTGAAGAGACTTGGATTCAAGAAAAACGGCCAATTTTATCAAATCGAAAAGGAGACATCTTCTAGCACGACAACTCAAAACCGCAAGTTGCAAAACAGACCTTGCAGAAATTTAAAGATTTGAAATGAGACCCCACCCTCTAGCATCCGCCGTATTCTCCTGACTTAGCTCCTTCGGATTTTCATTTGTTCTGGGTTCTACAGAATAAATGAAATGACAAAAATATTGACTCTGTACAGTCAGTCGAATCTAGTTCACAACCTTCTTCGAACAAAAGCCTTGAAGTTTCTATAAAAATAGCCTCAGTAAGCTTGTAGAACGACGCGAGACACTTGTTAAAGACAATGTAGGCTAGGAACTTGACTAATAGCGTAAACTGCTGGTCCAAATTTGTGCTTATTAACCTAGAATTGGATACTTAATGTTGATTGGTGTTTTTTTTGTGTTGATTTCTGGTGTGTTCCAAATTAAAAGCTTGCCTTATTCTGTTGCTAATCAGACTTTGTTGGATGTCGATGTTTTCTCCACGGATAAATGCCTCAAATTTGAAGGATGACAACTTCCACTTTGACAATATCAGGTTCTAATTTCGGAAATAAGCGTCGGAACTGTGACAAAAAAAAAAAAAGAAAAGAAAAAAAACCCCAAAAACCCCCACATTCAGAAGGTTTATTTGGATCGCGCTTCAGTATTTCAGACAATCAAAAAGTGATTTGACAAATTTTCGTCTGGGTGATTGTAATCTAAAAGATCAACTACGCTCCCGGCGACATCTGACGTCGATGAAGACGTTCTGCTTGCCATCGTGGAGAATAAACTGAAGAATTCGATGGAAGAGATTGCTAAGAGTTTGTTAAAACGGCCAATTTTTGGCAAATCGAAAAGGTAACATTTTTTAGCACGACAACGCAAAACCACATGTTACAAAACAGAACTTGCAGAAATTTAAAGATTTGAAATGAGACCCGCCCCAGCATCCACTGTATTCTCTTGACTGGGTTCGTTCGGATTTTCATTTGTTCTGTGTTCTACAGAATAATTGAAATGATAAAAATATTTACTCTATACAGTCAGTCGAATCTAGCTCACATCCTTCTTCCAACAGAAGCCTTGACGTTTCTATAAAAATAGCCTCAGTAAGCTTGTAGAACGACAGGAGACACTTGTTAAAGACAACGTAGGCTAGGTACTTGACTAATAGCTTAAACCGCTGGTCAAAATTTATGCTTATTAACCTAGAATTAGATACTAAATGTTGATCAGTTTAAAACTATCCTTCTTTGAAAATGTCTTCTTACATAAATATGTTGTGTCAAATACTGAAATTGTCGGGCACAATCTTTCATATAGAAGATATTTTTTTTTAATCAATTCACCCCAAGCAAGGCAATAATGCCACTAAGAGTTACTAGAAGTGAAAAAGAAGGAATAGACTTTAGAAGAAAACGTATACCCAATAATATTATAAATTTCAAGAGTTTAGGCGGAGACGTTAGAATTAGAGAGTTAAAGTAGAATTTAGAAAGAGTCGGGAACCAAATTGTAAACTGGAAATAAAGGATAAACATTTACTCCTGCTCAAAAGATCTGAGAGGAGTCTGAACCGAACAATCAGTGAACCTATTTACTCTTATTGTGAACAAAATAAAAAAATAAAATAAAAAAATAGTAAAAATTTCAGAGTTTAGGCGAGGATGTTAGAAATATTGAGTTAAAGTAGAAATGAGAAAGGACCGGAAACTCAACCCTGAAAAGGAAACAAGGGATAAAGCTCTACTCAAAAGACCAGGGATGTACGTGGACCGAATGATAGGGGCATCTACCCACATCTTTCTGCTAGAATTAATGATCCCCATTTTTACATGAATCATTGCTTTGTATCGACTGATAGTCATCCTTGATTATAATGAAGAACCATTTCATTTTTTTTATATTTTCTAAAATAATGCTTCTATATATTTATATATTATTTACTAAATATACGACAATTTTCGTTCATCTATGTAAATGCGAATGTCAGTGTGTCACACCTTTTCAACTTTACTCCTAGAGGCCGTAACCCCAACATATCATACCATTTTGGAATCAGGCTGACACCGTGAGCAAATTAAAAACATTCTGGGTCGGATCCGAACCCACAATCATGAAAATTTGGATTCCCAAATTTTCATTGCTGCCATTGTTTTCGGCGATAACAATTTTTAAAACTTGGAAATAAATTTCGGAATAATTTGAATTGCGAAATCAAGCGAAAGTCACCCATGAAGTAAAAATAATTGTTTGCACGGAAAGTAAGGACCTACGTACATCAAATTGTTTTTAAATTAAGTGGCGGCAGAAGAATTATCGTTGAATTTTTAAAAGGTAAGCTTAGATATTAATGCTATACTTAAATGCAGCGATCAATTTTGAGTTTATTGCAAATTGAAATCTCTACCAACAGAGGACAAGATTGCAATCAAAAGAGCCAAAGCTGCAGTGAGGAAAAAGAAAGTCCCATGCAAATGAAAACCCAGATCAAACATCAGCCAGTAGAGCTTCCAATGTTGGGAATATGCAAAGACTTAGGGACTCTCAAACTCCGGAACTATAGACAGATCCTGAAGAATGCCGGAGCGTACAACGGCCGAAACGTCGTGAAGTGGCAATAAAGATGAGGACGACAGTTCGAACTATGTAAATAGTTACAATAACTCATCTCAGAAATATAGACAGATCCTGAAGAATGCCGGAGCGTACAACGGCCGAAACGTCGTGAAGTGGCAATAAAGATGAGGACGACAGTTCGAACTATGTAAATAGTTACAATAACTCATCTCAGAAATATAGACAGATCCTGAAGAATGCCGGAGCGTACAACGGCCGAAACGTCGTGAAGTGGCAATAAAGATGAGGACGACAGTTCGAACTATGTAAATAGTTACAATAACTCATCTCAGAAATATAGACAGATCCTGAAGAATGCCGGAGCGTACAACGGCCGAAACGTCGTGAAGTGGCAATAAAGATGATGAGGACGACAGTTCGAACTATGAAGAATGCCGGAAATAGTTACAAAGATAACTCATCTCATCTCAAAATATAGACAGATCCTGAAGAATGCCGGAGCGTACAACGGCCGAAACGTCGTGAAGTGGCAATAAAGATGAGGACGACAGTTCGAACTATGTAAATAGTTACAATAACTCATCTCAGAAATATAGACACATCCTGAAGAATACCGTGATTTTCTGCGACAATTTTTTTGTACGATAACAATTTTTTTAACTTGGAAATAAATTTAGGAATAATTGAATTTAATTGCAAAATCTAGCAAAAGTTACTCATGAAATAAAAATAATTGTACGTAAAGTAAGAACCTAAATGCATCAAATTGTCTTTAAATTTAAGTGGCGGTAGAAGAATTATCGTTGAACATATAAAAGATAAGCTCCTATCTTAATGCAATATTTAAATGCAGCGATCAATTTTGAGTTCTGTAGTTTATTTCTGCCTATCACATTCGGTAGCAGTATGCCTCGTAAAAAGAAATCTCCACTAACAGATAAACAGATTGCAATAAAAAGAGTCAACGCTGTAGCGAGGAAAAGAAAGACTTGTGCAAATGAAAACCTAGATTAAACTGCAGCCAGCAGAGCTTCGAATCTTGGGAATATGGAAAGAATTGGGGACTCTCAAACTCCTGAACAAGCCGAAGGCCCAATCAAGAGCCTTTTGCAGGAGCTAGCTTTTAAGCTAATATATATATATATATATATATATATATATATATATATATATATATATATATATTTCATTTCTATAGTTCACTGCTACCAGCAAGCAGAAATATTTCTTCTCCTGATGATGATCATGTTGGCCGAAACTAGTCGAGGAATCTAAATGGAATAATAATAATAAAAACGAAAGAATATTAATCTACAACCCAGTGTGTCTGAAGATTTTAATTTTTTAATATTTTTTATTGTTCAATCTATCTATCTCTCTCTCTCTCTATCTCTCTCTCTCTCTCTCTCTCTCTCTCTCTCTCTATATATATATATATATATATATATATATAATGATAGAAGTTACGTGTTTTTTCCTGCGGTTGACGTAGTTGGTGTTTGGTGAAAAAACAACTTTTATCTCACCTGTGTTGCTCTGAATGAATAGCAATTGCTATTGGTATTCTAGTGTTTCCCACCTGTGTATGGTCGATGTGATTACCCAGAGTGGCTTCGGCTGCATTCTTATATAGGGCCGAGATTTACTTTAATATTTTTTTTGATCTTGTTCCCATTGTAAGGGTTACGTGGTGTGCTTAGTGATACGTCCGCATAGTTACGATAGATAGTCTCCTTTTTCGTATCTATGGACACAAAAAAGGAGGCATTCGATATCTCTAAAGCCAAGCTAATAAAATTCCATTATCCCTCAGTTTAAATGCCGCCCGATAGAACGGCTTTTAAGTCAGTACTTACATATACCAGATATATAAACAAAAGTCATTTAGAATTTTATATATATTTAATGAATTTAGAAAAGAATTCTCTTAAAACAATTTTTTCAGGAAAACAGATTTTTCAAATCTGGTAGCTGTTATCGCTCTTTCCAGAATTGATGGGGAGTTTCCTTCCTAACCATTTGCTTGAAGTAATGTAGAATGTCAAGATCTTGTTTGTGTCATTATTTTCTCTTCGGGTTACACGTGCTATCCATTTTAGCTGTTGCTGCTGTTGAAAGTCCTCAAGTGATGTGTTTCTTTTATTTAGTACTTTGTGATAATGTATTGCCAATCCACAATCTTCAAAGAAGTGTGGTCTTCGCCAAAACCTCCAGGCTCCACTCACTTAAAACCATTTTTTTTTTACCATTGATCTTAGGAAGTGGTTGTATACAGCTGACACTTTAGATATTTCTGAATGGGGTTGGCGCCATGAATGACATCCATATGAAATTATCGATCTAACGAGGCTATTTAACATGACTTGAGTTTTAGGTTTAACTTTTTCATTTTATTTCTTTTTCATTACTTGTTGATAAAGAATAGTTTCGGCGTAGCCTCGCTGATTCGGCATGGCCGATTCGGCGTAGCTGATTCGACATAGGAATTTTTTGGAAGAGAGACGATTAGGCGTCAGATTACTACTCCGTCGTTATAGTCAAATTTGCTCTCTCTCTCTCTCTCTCTCTCTCTCTAGCACTCTCTCGTTTAGTAGTCAAAATTAGTACTTCGTCGTTATACTTGCTCGAATAGTCCAGTTTAAGAAAAAGAGTAGTTGAGGGCATTTTCATATTTAAGAAAAGTAGTTGAAGGTATTTTTATACAGTGTAACCCGGATATAAGAGAGTTGTCGGGACCGGAGAAGAAGTCTCTTATATCCGGGTTTCTCTTATATCCGGGTCTCTTATATCCGGGTTACGCTGTATTATATTTCCTTCAGTATAGTTTCAGTCGTCAAAGCCGTTTTATTCCAAATTGAAGCAAATATTTTATGAAAACGTGAAAGAAACCAAATGATACACAATAGATACCTTTTTATTTTTGGAAGTTTTTATTTTAATGGAAGTTGAATCATTAGATCCTACATAATTCTTGAAGGATATTCCTCATAATTACGAAATGAAGAAGTCATTTCTAAGATTAAATAGCTTTACTAAGTTTTACAATTCTTTTTAAAATACAATATTTATAATTTATTTTTTTAATTTAGATTATTCCATTAGTATTTTAATAGAGTTCTTTAATTCCTTAAATGAATCATATTGAAAGTTGGATGTTTTCAATGCTTTTATCCTTTTTTGGGGGAGGTGCCTCCGGTCAAAGACAGTGACATCGAAACAGTCTGACGCCTAAACGGCTGTACCGAATAGTCCAATTATTTTTCTGACGCCGAATCAGCCTTACCAAATGGGGGACGCCAAAACGTACGAGACCCTATTTTATTACTTTGACAAAACTAAATGAAAAGAATACAACAGAGTTAAATGAAGGTGTGTATATAGAGATATCCTTTTTTGTACGTACGCGCTTGCAAACTGAATATAAAAGATTGTGAGAGACACCTGACGGTCGTTATTAACGACCCGTCATTGGAAGCCCATAAGATCAAAACCGACGTTCCTCAGGCTTCTTTCCTCGGTCTTAACCTCTTCCTACTCTGTATTACGAGTATATTCGGATCATTAGTGAGTATTTATGCAGATGATACAACAGTTTATATGTGCATCTCTCAAAATCTGGAAGCTAGCTCATCTCTCCTCTGCCTTTGGGAAAGGACTGTCGTGTAAAATCCAATCCGGCCAAAACCAGATTAATAACATTCCATCACCACCGAGCAAACCTCGAACTTTCACCAATCATGATGGATGTGTATTCTCTCTAGGTGGCTTCTTGTCTTGTATTACTATTGGGACGCAACCTCATCCCAGGGCTCAAGTAGAACTCCTTTATTTGATCTCTTGCTAAAGATGCTGGAAAAATGGTCGGTTCATGTACCGCTCCAATAAGTACCTGACCCCTCCCTGCTATCGTGGGGTTATGCAGAAAAGATAACGGCTAACCCTAGACTGGAAGAGACCAAGATTGAAATAATTGGGAAAACATTCTGCCAGGAGTTTGTTCCACAAAGCAGAAGTTCTTGGAAAGATATTGTCCGGGTATGACTTCCTCCTTACTAATGGAATGCGAAGGGAAATGAGGGTGATTCACTTATGTGTACATGGCGTGATGGGTCAAAATTGTAAAAGTCAGTGCTGGTGTGACTAAGGAGAATTGACTTTGTCAGTTAAGCAATATTAATATTTATTTTATAATATTTTTCTTTCTTTTCTTTCTTTTTTCTTTCGTCATTGCTTCTTTCTTTCTCTTTCTCATTCACCTTGATTTCTTTTTTCTTTCTCTTTTACCTTCTTTCTTTCTTTCTTTCTTCATCACGCCCTTCTTTCCTTTTGTTTAGCTTTTGTTTGTTTGTTTGTTTGCTTGTTTCTTTCTATCTTTCTTTCTTCATCGACCCTCCTTTCTTTTTGTTTAGCTTTTATTCTTTCTTTCTTTCTTTATCAAGTCCTCCTTTCCTTTTGTTTAGCTTTTGTTCGTTTGTTAGCTTTCTTTCTTTCTTTATCGCCCCTTGTTTGTTTCTTTCTTTCTTTCTTCGTAACACTCACTTATAGTTTAACAATGTGCGCGTATTTATTGACCCCCCCCAAAAAAAAAAAACAAAACATTGGCATCTCACTTGCTGCATTTCGAAATTTATCCAGACACCAAACTTGATTAAAGTAAATTTTTCACCTTCTTCGAGTCTTCGTTATATTTTTTATTTCTTATTTGTCTTTCTCCGCCTTTATTCATTTATGTCTTCTCGCAATGCATGACCATAGTTCTTAGGCCATGACCAAAATGGCCGCGCAGCGCTGAAAATGTCTCCATCAAAACAGGCATGTTTCTTTTGCTCGTATGGAACGCAAGAAAGTAGAGAAAGTTAATTTCTACAGAGCCTATTCCCTTTTTTCGTAGAGCCTCTCTCTGAACTTTGACACCACGGCCGTGCATCTTGTGAACTCTGGCTCGAAGGAAAAGGTTGGTCACGAACTAAGCAATGTTATGAGCCATCAGAATCTTGTGAAATCTGCACAGGTAAGAAAGAGAGAACGACCCCTGGTTTTTTCCTCTCACCTTAACCCACTGGAATGTGCATTTTATTCACCACGCTCGTTTATCCTGCACGCGTTACTAATAAACTAACCTATTAAATGAACGAAAGACTTTGGTTCTACAGTTAGATTACTGTGAATGCCTTTAACATTGCAAGAGTTCCAGTAAAAAAAAAAAGTCTTTTCTGGTGGCGGGTTGACAAAACTTTTCGTTCTTTGGACAATTTCACTAATCATTTTTAACGTAAGATTTTCAAAATATATTTTTCTTTCCTTTTTTATCCGTCAGATATCCGATAAAATATTCCAGGAATCTGTCTGAAAAAAAAAAAATCTGCTTTTTTTACTTTTTCTTTTTAAATATTTATTTTTTAATGTTTCTCTCTAAATTTTCCGAGATGAGGAATTATCATTTTTTACATTATTTTCACGCAAACCACGCTCTCATTTTTTTGTTATGATAACGTTTCAGTCGTTATACCCTAAGGCTTTCATCAGATGCTTGTTGATTCAGGTAAACTTCAAGGAATATCGAACGGAATCCTTTATTTAAGCTACGGGTGTAGGCAGTTCTCGTTTCGCTCTCCATGTCTCGTGATATCTCTGTAGTTTCGATTTAGTCCTGCTCAGTTACTGAAATTTTAACTCAGTGGAAATTCAAAATAGCAATAACTGAGCAGTACTAGAATAAGAATTAGATGAGTTATCTTCTCTATAAAGGGCCAGCGAGACGAGGACAATTTACTCCCATTGATTTAATAAAGAGTTCAAAAACTCCCTGAAGCTTACTAGGCTCATCAAGCACCTGATGAAGGCCGAAGAGAAAAAATGTCGAAACGTTGTGATAATAAAAACAATAAGAATAATAATCTGTATATAAAGAGTGCAAATAAGATTTTGAAGATTTGATATAATTAAATATAAAAATTATAATAATTTTGTGTATATATATATATATATATATATATATATATATATATATATATATATATATATATATATTTGATATATGGAAGAAAATATCTGGAAAAACAAAACAAAAATCCTTAAAATGCGATTATGTTGTTTTAATATGAATGAAATGTCGACGTCTGACGTTTCGGTTTAATAACCTTCTTCAGGACAATATTCATTAAAATACAATTAACATAATCAGTATAACAAAGAAGGAAAAAAGAAAAAGGAAAGAATAAAAGGAGAGGGAGTAAGAATTGGCGAAAACGATGGACATACGCGGAGACAGGAATCTACTAGAAGAATCTCCGCGTATTCCTATAGAATGAGAACAAAAAAATTATTAATCCATTTTCTAACGAACTGTATATATGAAAATCTTTCCATCGGAATCAAATTTATAAAAAATTTTAAGAATACATTATATCAATTTTTTTTTTAAAAATGTAGTCTTTTGTTATTCCTGGTAAGACCAGTGATAAGTCGCCCATTTGACGACAACGTGATCACGCTCAAACGGAAAGCTGATCATTTAAAATTTTCATTTATCTGTTTTGGATAAGACTTGTTTTTATGTCCATCGTTATATATATATATAATTATTATCAAATATGTGGTCCAGTTCAATTTATATTACAATGAATCAATCATACAAAAATAGGTCTATACGCCATATGAGGTAATTTTGACATTAGTAAAGTTAATGCTATAAAATAGCAAAATCCTTCATAAAAAGAATTATAAACTGTATAAACAGAATTTTAAAGTCTTTCTTTTAATCCTTGTTTTTTTAAATTACTGTATAAGGTCTTTCTTTAATACGCAAGTACTTTCAACTGTACATTCAGTCATCTTCAGGCATGGAAATTATTTTGTTTTTGGTAAAATGCAGGTAATATCTGAGACGAAAAAATATAATGCGAATCGAAATATTTTTTTTTAAATGTGTTATTGTTAACGGATACAAACTTATGGAGCGTGCAGTCGCAACGCTAAGGTTGAATTTTTTTTTGAAAATTTAAGAGAGTGCGTTTTTTTACTAATATGGTAATTTGAGAATTTTTTTGTTGTAGTTTTTAGTTCAATTTAGTTCATGCGACATTGACTGATAAACTCCTTTCTTTTATAGACTTTTTCTTTCTTTTATAGACTTTTTCTTTCTTTTTTTTTTCATTTGCTTTTTTTAATGTTTGCTCAATGCTTTTTCCCGTGACATTTTGGTAAGTTAGTTTGGATTTCATTCTTTTTACTCTTTTACACTTTGACATTTCTGCTTCTAAAACTTGCACGACTAACTCGGATTTCTCTAATATCAGCATCTTGGATCTCAGACAAGAGTTTTGGAATGCTGTCGTCGAAGCAGGGTTTACTTCTGTTTTCATGTTTTCGATTATAACATAAAAAAAGAAATCCAAAATTTTGAGTCTTTCTTTTTTTAACAGAAATGCAACTTAGCTGTTCGAAAGAATTGGCAGTGGGTTGGCAAAATGCTTCAGTGTGCCCAAGTTCATTTCAACAATGCGGCTGATTTCCACCAGGTAAGAAAAGAAATCAATAAAAAAAAGACTTTCTCAACAAAAATGGGATTTCTAACAATGCCATTAGCCGTAGATGATTGGATGAGTGTCAAAATGCAAAAATAATGTTTAGGGTTCTAATACTTTCGCCAAAGAATTAAACTCACTGGAATTGTTAATGACAGGTAAATGTAGATTAGGACGTTGCTCACCTGACACATTTAATATCGAAATTAGTCCTTTTACAGTCTTTACTATTTTCATTTTTTACACACATAGTTTACTGTCTACTGTTATAAATATAAATCGAATAATTTGTTTAAAGAATTAAACATATAAAAAGAATTTCTTCCATTTCTATTGGTAAAGGATATTTTGGTGAATAATAATAATAATAATAATAATACATGGGAACATCAACAATCCCTCAGAGTCTGTCTATATTTCCCAAGGACAGTGGATAAAGGCGTTGGTTAGATCCAGTGACAGGACCCAAAGAGTGTGAGTTCAATACCCGGTTAAGACAGTGGAGAACTTTCAGAGGGAAATTAGCAGGAGATAACTGATAACTGACATCCATCAAACATGGCACGTGGAACTAGAACAGTCTACCCCAGTGAGCGAAATAAAGGGTTCAATTCGAAATTCCAACCACCTGAAGAAAGCCGGAGCGTACAACGGCCGAAACGTTGTGATAAATATGGCGACAAAGATGAGGACAATAATGTAAATAATAATCAAGACTCCCTGTTGTAGTTAGAGCCCTCAGATTGGTTGGAAAAGATTCCAATAGACTCATTGAAACAATTCCTGGAAGCCCATGCCTTAAAGAAATACAAAAAATTGTTCTCACAAGTACAGCCCACATCTTACGAAGGGCTTTATCTATGTAAGATATGTGTATTGTTGTTCTTTTTCTTTCTTTGTCAGTGGAAAATGTCATGATGCCATTTCTGACATCAGGTTTTTTGGCGGGACTCGGAAAGAAATGTGTACACACCAGAAATCAAAGGAAATAAAATAATAATAATAATATGCCCAAAATGCAGATTCTGTGATAAATATTCAGAAACACTTGATCATCTTGTATAAGGTTTCACGGTATTGGCATCGACTGAATATAAAACCCGGCATGACAGAGTGGGCCAATATCCGCATTGGAAAATATGCAATTTTTACGGGAAGGAAATTGCAAGAAATTGGTATGAACACCACCCAGACCCAGTCACAGGCCTCGGGCCTGTACCAATTTATGGGGCTTCGCAATACACACAGACAGAACAATCAATGCTAATCGCCCAGACATTGTGATCAGAGACCACAAGAACAGAATCTGCTTTCTTATTGACATGGCCGCCCCTGCAGATTGTATTGTATGTTTGAAGATCTTCCAAAAACTATCAAAATGCAAGAACCTTGAAATAGAAATCTCAAAAATGTGGCACGTGAGGACATCAATAATTTCAGTTGTAGTTGGAGCCCTCAGATTGATTGGAAAAGGTTCCATTAGATTCATTGAAGGGATTCCTGGAAGCCCATGCCTTAAAGAAATACAATAAATTGTATTCATAAGTACACCTCACACATTACGAAGAGCGTTATCTGTTTAAAATACGTATTAGTTTTTTTCCAAAAATGCTCAGTGGAAAATGTTATGAAGATTTTTCTGACCTTAAGTCTCTGTTTGGGACCCAGAAAGAAATATATATACAGTTATTTATGTATCATGCGTGATGCACACTTAGGCGATCATGTATCTTTCGATACATGAATGACGAAGCAGATTTTTTCTCGCAGTTGGTTGCCATTTCTTTCTGCGGTAGGCCAGTTGGCATCCATGGGTACAGAATCCGGTCTGTCCTGCTATTTACCCATAGCTAGTTGGGGGTGGGGTGGGGGTGGAAGAAGAAGATTCATACTTTTCCCAAGCGTATTAGAACGTAAGTGAATGTAATGGATTTTGGCTGGAATTCGAACTCGGCTCTCCGATTCCTCAATCTGAGCCGCTATCCATTACTCCACCGAAATTAAAAGAAATAAAAAGTAATGATGATGTTGATAATTCTCTGTTTCACATCAAGCGTGGCTCTCATGGTTTTTTAATCGATTGGCGGTGTCAACATATACATATTTTGTCTTAATGAATTAAGATGGGCTAAAGTAAATATCCTGTTCAGTAAAAAAGATTTAGTCTTTCAGTTTCTCGACCATAACAAGTTGGGCATACCCCCACCTTTGGGGCCGATTCGCTGTGTATCTCTATTCATAAGCAAGAGTAGTGGGAAAGCATCATTGTTTTTTTTTTGTGAGGCAGCCATGGCTACTTGGGAGTCACATCTAGATACTTGGGGGACACGCTCGGTTGAAGACCGTGCGTGCCTACTGTATTACTAGACCTGTTTTAACAGGGCCCCACTTGCAAGGGTATGATCTGCTTTTATAAAAACCTCTCACCATATCGCGCACATTTGGCTGTGATGCATGTGCATGGTATACATATACAGTTATAAAACTGAGTGCTCTGATGGGTACATTGAGATTTTTATATGTGTACCCCAGCATCAATTTGTTGGCGTGATGACCACTCTCTCTCTCTCTCTCTCAAAACTACTACTGCTATTACCGTTACTACTACTAGTGCTACTACTAGACTGAATCTCAATGGGCGAAGAACTGGCTTGTAACATTCAATATCTCCAAAAACCAAATTAGTAACGTTTAATCATCACCGAGCAGACCCCGAGTTTTCTTCAGTCCAGATGAACAGTCGTATTTTCAGTGAGTCTCCTTTGCTTGGAACGACCGTTGGGAATCAAGCTCATTGCAGAGCTCAGGTGGGACTCGTATATATGATCCATCGAGAAAGATGCTAGAAAAAAAAAGTTGTCTCCCCTTACCGCGCCAGATAGTACCGGACACCTCCTACCATGCCCTATCTTTGCTTTGTTCAATTCAGACCGGAAGTCGACTATTGCTGGCAAATCTCAGCTGGAGCTACCCAGTCCTCACTTTTCAGTCTTGATAGAGTTCAAGAGCGATCGCGCGGCCTTGTGGGTGATGATCTGTTTTCCACCCTTCAGCTCCTTTTTCTACAGATGAAACATTGCTTTACTATTCTACCACTTCGGATGTTCAGGCGAACCACATTTCTTGTTTCTACCAGTTCAGACCTTCACAGCTAGAAGCCGCTATGCTATATACATAGATTGGACTCATTCTCATTTCCCCTCACATTCTATTGGAAGGAGGAAGTTCCACTCAGACAGCTTCTTCCCTAGAACTGTTGTATTTTAGAAAAACTTCCGAGGAGATGCTTCCCTGGCCATCACAATCTTAACTTTTTTCTATCCTACATATCCTCATAATATGCAACCCTTACTCCTTCCCTATACACATTTGCAACATCTCCATTTTGTAATCCTCTGAGTTGAGTGGGACTTTATCCGCGTATTTGGTGAACAATTATGAAAAATAAAATTGGTCACTAGTTTAGAAAATAACTGAGTTTTTAAAAATTGGTTTAAAAGAAAGTTTATTTTTAAAATAAAAAAAAATATTTAAAATATAAAAATAAAGAACTAATTCTTGTTATTAGCTCAGTCGAATTTTAATAGAACATTCTCATATCGTGGTTATTTAGTAAGCGCAGGTCAAGATCATACTTATGCAACACCCCATGAAAATCAAATACAGCATTTACACCATTACATCATGACAGGTTCGAAATAAAAATGGTTAAATCTAAAGGGAAATAATTCAAGTATTTAAAAGTCATACGCAGTTATCCCCCTTGAGTCACAATAATTTTTTTTTAGTCAATAAAAATTCTTAGCATTTTGTATGGAATTGTTTCAATCATTCCAGTTTTTATTTTTAAAAATTTGTTATTTATGCACAAATGCACGAAAAGATTTGTTAAAGAAAACAGGCAATTGAATATAAATGGGAAAAAAAAACTGTTATGACACAAGAAGCCTTATTCAAAACGTAATGTACATGGAGAGAGAAACAAAGAAAGAGAGATAGAGAGAAATAGAGAGAGCGATTGAGTTACATACATACATACATACATACATACATATCTATCTAGCTACCTACATTAATTCGCTGAAAAAAGAGCATACCATTATAAAACATTGTTTTTTAAGTTTAATAAACTTAATAAAAAGAATGTTTTATCGTCAAAATGTTTATGTTATTATTAAAAAGAAAGACCTAAGTATTTTTTAATTATCTTTGAAAATTTTTGACTCCTTTCTAACACGTTCGAAATTTATGTCAAATATCTTGTTTTTTTTTTGTTTTTTTTTGTTGTTTGTGTGTCTGTCGACGTTGTAACAGAGCTGGTAATGGATATTTTCGTGCAGCCATTTCCGGTAAAATAACACATTAATTTTGAAATTCTAGCAAAAATCAAATAGTTGTCGGATTTTAATGAAACTTCTCTGTTGTTGGTCTCCCTTTGCATTAATTAAACATATCTTCGTTCTGTTGTCCATTTTGTTTCACCTTATCAGATTTCACGTCTTTAATACGAAAAACGTTGGCGGGCCTCTTGTGACCTTATCACCTTACGATACGGGGGTGCTCGGGCCGTGGTTTCATATCGCGACTCCCCTCCAGGGGGTCCGTTGCAAGCTTTAATTGCTTTTATAAATAATATATATTAAAGACATTATAGTCTAAAGAAAAAAAAAATTCGATTAATAATGAATATTTACAAGAATTGTTTGAATTTTTTTTAATTATAAATTTTCAAAAATGTTTTAAAAATTCTTCTAAACATCGTCAAAGTTAGGTTGCTAAGTTTTTAAGTGAAGACTATATTTACTAAGCAAAAATTGAAAAGCTTAATACAAATTCATCCCACCAAAATTATTTACACTAATTAAAAATAATTTTTTGTGTGTCAAAATGTTCTTTTTTAAGCATCGTGTTTCACATTGTCAGGTTACGTTTTCAAAGGTTGTCCTCCATTACGCTGATAAATCTTTAGTTTTACTTGGTTAAGAAAAATAATTTGTTTTTATTTAGTTTTTTTAAATTTTAAGTTTCTTTATTCTTTATTGTGGGTTATATTTTGATAAAAAAAAGTTTGAAACGTAACACTTATTTCATTTTAAACTTAATGTTGGTTCATTATTTTTATACTTTATTTCATTTACATTTGAAATTAGTTTTCTTTTTTCGTTTTATTTTAAATTGTGACAGGTATCTCCACTAATTCTCCATGCCTAAGTTTTAAAAATGAATGTTAAAAAATAAAAATG
Organism: Acanthosepion pharaonis; assembly: GCA_903632075.3. Lineage (NCBI taxonomy): Eukaryota > Metazoa > Mollusca > Cephalopoda > Sepiida > Sepiidae > Acanthosepion > Acanthosepion pharaonis. Next base: position 978,210 of record CAHIKZ030000005.1, on the reverse strand, counting down.
AAAAAACTTTCTTGAAGTTTTCATATTAGTTTTAATTGAAAGCTACATGATTAAATTATAAATTTTTACTATTTTCAGTAAGCAAAATACTCTGGTGCATTTGAAACAGAAATTATATATTGATTAGTAAAATGCTTTTTATATTTTTTTTTCTGTCAGTGAAAAAAGTGATAAAAAATCTTGCCATTTTTTTGTAAACGAAAGTTAATTCTCGTTTTTAAAATTTAAAAAAAATATTATATATTTTTCTGAAACGTTGAAGAAAATGAGCAAATTTAAAGTTAAATTAATCTGATTTGATAAAAAATAAATAAGAAATGTGTATGCCGCTGATGCAAAAACATAACTAAAATTTCGAACGTGGTAAGGAGGATAAAAAAAAATTTGACTGCAGACTATAGTAGCCTAAAAGATAATCCGGCCCAGGTCCTTAGGCTGCAGACTATACTAGCCTAAAGGATAATCCAGCCCTATTGATAAGCTATTTTTCTTTAGTTTTTATTATATTTTCTTGTGTGCGAACAGGTGTTTTCTTTTAAGCGCTTAAAAATAATGAAAACTCTTAATATAAAAAAAGGGCGTACGAACATCTCTTATGAACATGTTTACAATGTACTGCCCGTGTTCGGAATTTAAGAATAGGCTTACTTTTCAGTATCTTTTAAACTGAGTACAATACCACTTTCATACCAATTATTATAGTACTATAACTAATATTCTTTAAAATGACTAATTGTTGAGCTGAAAGTGTTCGGAATCAACAAATATTTGGTCAGTTCTTACCCGTATTATGTCTAGAGAAGAAAACACTATTATTTGGCATAAAATAAAAACATAATAAAAAACTTAAGAAGAGTACCCTGTTCGCCTTGTTTCTGTTGGTATATGATGCAAGTGGATCCTAGTGATAGAAAATATTAAAACTGATTCACAAAGAGAGCTCAATGTATTTATTATAACAGAGCCAATAAATAATATTACACAAAAAACTGCAAAATCACTTCATATGGGGGATACATCTATTTCAATTGACGAAAACGTCGTCAGTCTTATTCAACCCCGATGTATAAACTGAGTTCGTGTCGGAATTCGAAATTAGTTCAATTTCTAATTCCGACATGAACTCAGTCTATACACCGGGGTTGAATAAGACTGACGACGTTTTCGTCGGTTGAAATACACCAACACCTTCCCAATAAGAGGTAATTTTGGATTTTGTTGTTCAATACTATATCTATCTATCTATCTATCTATCTATCTATCTATCTATCTATATATATATATATATATATAAAAAGTGAACATAGAAGTCAACACTTAGAGGCGACAGTCTGTTTCATGCTATATGCAATCGTCAGGCCTGACGATTACATATATTTATATTTAGACACGCTCTATCTCTGATATTGAGCACTTTATTCCATAAATATAGCACACCTTAAGACTATATTTCTTTATATATATATATATATATATATACATATATATATATATATATATATATATGTGTGTGTGTGTTTCTCCTCTTTGTAGATTAAGCACGATTTGCGAATTTAAGCATGTAAAAAATAAAGCAAATCTTCCATCTTGTGTGAATTAGGTGTTAAGTCGTTACTCATCGTAATCATTATCCTATACGAAGGTGGGCTGAAATGTTCATCGGCTGACTATGAAGGAGTGATGCTAGAACTGTGAAATCTTACATGCATTAATTTCAGTTCTTATTAATAAGTGAATTGTTTTATTCCATCCAAACTGACATCTGACAGTTCAAAGAAAACTGTCCATCCTGTTGGTAAAAAACAAAAACCAATCAGCTGTAGATATGATATAATCCTCACTGTGTTACTGGTTCGTAGCCAAGTGTTTTTCATGTTGGGGACAGATGATACTAAAGAGAATAAGGAGAGTTATTAACTAGTTCAAAGCCAACTTCACACACAGCAGCCATTAAAACCCAGGACTTGCGTGCTGGAGTATTGTCCTGATGAAACATAACCCCTTTCGTCAGTTTTGCTGGGCGTTTGATCTTGAGAGACTTTCGTAACTGCCTCAGAAAATTGACATAGTACTCTACATTGATGGTGTGGCCCTTTTGAAGATAGTAAACACAATGCTTTTTACATCTAAAAAAATACAACAAAAACGAGGCCATCACATTTCCTGTAGATGAAACGACATTGGTCTTTTTTGGAGCAGGTGAGAAAGCGTCTTTCCACTGTAATGATTGTCTCTGGCTCAAGGTGATGAGTCATCCTGCCTTAAATAATGTCAGATTTTCCCTTAATGTGATCAGCCTGGTACGCTTTTGATCAGGTGTCAGAAGATGTGACACCCACCGAGCAGAAACCTTTGTTATGTCGAGTTCATTGCGTGGAATATTCTCAAGTCCATCGCGGGAGATGCTAATAACATTAGCTATTTGATTTATAGTCAATCGGCCGTCATCCATCATCGTGTAGTGAAGACGCTCAATGTTTTCTTCGGTGTTGGCTGTCGCAGGATGTCTAGACTTTGGGCTATTTTCAAGATTCTCCTCCCACCGACTCGAGCATTTCGTCTCACTGAAACATCGAAATGGATAATTTCTATATCAAATTTTTGACTGCTGTCAAAGTTAAATTTTAAATTTCTAATTCCAACACGAACACAGTCGATATACTGGGGTTGAATGAGACTAACGTACTTCTCGTTGGTTGAAATAGATCTATACCCCCCATATCAGGTACTTTTGGATTTTGTTGTGTAATCTCTCTCGTTCTCTCTCTCTCTCTCTCTCTCTCTCTCTCTATATATATATATATATATATATATATATATATATATATATAACAGACCACTTTAAGGTTCCATGTAATAAATTATTTCACCACAGCCCTTTTAAAGGACTGCGGATCATCAGACTTTACTTCCAAACAAAACATGAAAAAAAAATTTACACATTTTTGATGGGCCATATTAAACATATGTAAAATAACGAAGTGAGGGGGGAGAGAGAAGACATGAGTGAGTTAGCAGATATTGACACATTTAAACGGTTAACTTAACGGAAGTTATATATTGATATCGAAGGGGTAGAGAAGAAAAAAACCATAGAGAGAAAAAGAGAGAAGGAAGTTATGAGAGAAGGTGTCACTAATTTTCTTTGTAAAAAAAAAGGCTAGAAACAGACGCTGTTATTTTGTTTTACTTTGAAAGTGTTATTTTGGGGGTTCATAAAGATTATAATGTTTGATATAAATTTGAATATATATATATATATATATATATATATATATATATATATATATTCTAATTATAATTTGATTGAGATTTTTTTCTTATAACACTGTGAATTTAACGACTCTGTCAGTATTTTCTTTTAATAGTATCTTTTCAATTATTAAGTAACAGAATTTTAGATTTTGCCATTAAAAAAAATCAGCTTTTTATAATAATTTCCTCAAACAAGACTTGAATGATTTTGTAATTTAATCAATTTCTCACGGTAAAGTGAAGTAAAAAAAAAGCACTCAGGATTATAAATTTAGTTTTTTTTTTATCAGTACTAAAATGAAATCACATTCTGTGAAGCAATGAGATCAATACACCAAGCATTTTTTACGCTTGAGCAGATTTGTTTTAAAATTAAACGCATCAAAATATTTTGTTTCAATGTCATCGATTACTTTCAGTTACAACTTGGAATAAGATTCAAAAAACAAAACAAAAAAAAATAAGAAAATGAATATTTTTTTTTCTTCAGTTCTTCCACGATGCCCAAGAAGCTGAATATTGGATGAAGAATACGCTGGCCAATATTCATTTGACATTTGATCGTTCAAAACTGCAAGGGGATATGATGGATGTACAATCGATGAAAGAAGAGATGAAGGTCAGCGAAAGATTTTTTTCTTTTGCAACACATTTTGATAATCGATGTTATTATTTGGCAGCACAGTTTATCTATCTATCTATCTATCTATCTATCTATCTATCTATCTATCAGTCTGTTCATATCTATCTATCTATCTATCTATCTATCTATCTATCTATCTATCTATCTATCTATCTATCTATTAGTCTGTCCATATCTATCTATCTATCTATCTATCTATCTACTCATTTTCTCTTTCTCTCTCTCACTTTCTATCTATCTATCTATCTATCTATCTATCTATCTATCTATCTATCTATCTACTCATTTTCTCTCTCTCACTTTCTCTCGTTCTCATTCTATCTTTCTAACTGCTTTTCTTACACTTTTCGTTTGCTCCCCAGTCAACTTTGATCTTCAAAAACTCAAATGCAATGCCAATCCTTGCCTTCTGTCTTCTTAAATCCTGTTCTTTTTCTTGTCCTCTCTTCTTAATAACGTTTTATTTTTCTCATATTCTCTCACACTCAGTCGCCTCTCGTGTCTTAGTGACTTTATTGCCTTCGTTGGGTTGAAATGATTAAATAAAAAAAAAAAGAAGCTAAGTCATTATGTATAGTGTGTGTGAGTTCTTTGAAAAGGTAAAATAATGTTTCATTGATTTTTCTTTGCAGGAGATTTTGTCAGCTTATATCCAGTGGCAAGGAAAAATCGATTCGTTGTTCGATCGAGCCAAAAATGTCTTACCTGTTGCTCAAAGAGTCATCCCCATCGAGGAATCTCGTCCAGCCACGGCATTGACGGACTATCGGACTGACGAGGTAGATATTTTCCTTAAGACTACTTAACAAATAAGCTGTCTTACCGCGTGGCGGCGTTAATAGTGGAATATAAACATATATTCAATAATACATAAATCTCTATTCAGACATGCTTGCTGCCAGTTTCTTTTTTGTGCGACGGTATTAATGGCGTTCATTAGTTTATTAATCATGGCGACTACGTTCAAGTTATGTCTAAAGTAGCAATAACCTTTCAAGCATTTAAGAAACATATTAAAGAACCTGAATCAGATTCATTTTCTATTATGACAACGTAAAACGTTAAAATCATGTTTTTTTTTTCGTCAGTGGGTTGTCCAATGATTAGTATTAGGAAATATAGCGTCTTTTTTGCGGTAAAAAAAAATCACTTTGAAAATTCACACATGAATGAAATTAATTTTTAAATATTCTTTTAGAAAATCTTGGCAAAAATATTTTTTTCACATCTGTGGCCTTACTTAATTTTATCAAATTTCGAGAAATTAAAATTCCAGGATATTCGTGTTTATATTAGTTAAAACAGGATTCCTTGAAGAATTTAAATCCTGAATTTGTTTTTGTCAAGCAGAAACACCATTTACCGAAAATCTGCTCTGAATCAAAAAATAAAAAAATGCATCAAAACTATGACATTTTTAATTACAAAAGCTTTTAATATATTAAATCTCCAATCCTACAAGAATTATAGGATTGGAAAACTAATTTATCAAACAACTCTCGTAATTTTGAAGAGGAATAACATGCTTTTAAATTTTGATACAACTTTAATAATTCTATCTGGTCTAAAACTTGTTTTATAGGAAAATAATTTATCAACCAACCCTCGTAATTTTAAAGATAAATACATCGATGTCATTTTGATACCAGCTTAGTTATTCTATGGGGCCTAAATCTTGTTTTATGGGATTGAAGTCATTACTCATCAATCAACGATCGGACAATCATTATATTCTATGACAAAGCGATCAGGGTGAGATTCGGGTGTCGTAGTCGAAACGTTAAATTTCTAACTATTTGGCCACGTGTTAAATATTGAGCTCGGACTAGTGTTCCCGGCGTAATAAAATATCTCATATAAAATTTTAACACACACGCGCACACACACACACACACACACACACACACACACACACACACACACACACACACACACACTGAGAACTGATATCAAGTCTTGTTACCTTCTGATTGCGAGTCGTACTGTCGGCGTGGGTGTATTATGTATATCCATTAATATAACTTAATAGCTCTGTTATTTTGCATTGGGCACTGTTTTATTTACACCAAAATGCATTTGATTGCATTTATTTATTAATTGCACCTTACAATTAATAAGTAAGAAAATGTAAAGAAATAAAATTCATACTAAATGTTGTTAAAAGAATCTTTGAATAATAAATATTAAAAAAATCGGCTATAATGGGTTGCTAGTCAAAGATCAACATAACAAAAATGCTTTCCTCTAACTCCGAAAATTACAACCACTTGGTAAAAACAACATCAGAGAAATAAAGGTTTCGGTTAAATATAAATAACTAAGGATTATTCACGCCACTTTATAATTCTAACAAATACAATACATTAAATGTTCTTAAATATTTTGGTTCTCACCAGTCGAGGTGCAACTAAATACACTGAAACGAAGTTGCATCTTTGTAGTCAGCAAACTTTTTTGTCTATTTGAAAAAATTATAACACACACACACACACACACACACACACACACACACACACACACACACACACACATATATATATATATATATATATTGTTGTTTTGTCTCATGGTCAGATGTAGAAAATCCAATATAAATTGCTTATTTGATATGACGAATTCTCATTATTATATACTATCAGGACCAGCATTCTCAGTCTTAGTCACTCTTCTTGCATGTACTTAACTAACCTGATTAGATTACGTGCTTTGCCCTCATTCAATCATGTGTATAAAAATATTTTTGTGAAGCAACTTTAGTAAATTGGAGGCACGACTAGGCGACCAATATGTTAGTGATAGCAAATATATGTCGTCTGCCGACATTAATTGTCTCCGTTTTCATCGTTTTCACCTTTATTTCTTTTTAAACAGTTTGACATAATTGAAGGAGAATCGATCACCTTATTGGACAATTCCGATAAGTCAAGCTGGAAGGTAAGTTTTCTTCTGCTTAATACTTTTCATTGCTTTTATTGTTGCGATGACATTTTCGATCGACTGATGTCAATCAGTATAGAATATGGACGTCTGGTGAGAGCGTCTTTCTTATGATCCTGTAACTATACGAGTACAATACAGTAGAGCACAGGTTGACTTCAGACGAGATCATAGTATTCATAACGCCACGGTGTAGTTAATTTCAAAATCAATAATTTTTTAATACTTTGGCGGTTGCTGCTGATTGTTGCTGGCCCTGTTTTGACGGTAAGGCGTTTACCTTTTCCGTAATGGGAATGTGATACTGTAGCTGAGGTCAGACGAGAGAAAAAAAGGCGAAAAAAGCATCATTGTTATATCAAAACGAGGAACGTCTGACAGTTTGAATACAATTTAATAACAATAATGGTAACAATTACGTGAAAGACAAATGTTGTTCTTAGAAGGGCTAAAATGTTTGTAAAAGGTCTGTTGCAATAGAGTTTGAGAAAACAATTGTCCTTGTATATACGGATGTGTGGTTGTGTCTGTAATATGTAACACGTAATATGAGTGTTACTGTAATATGTGTAGGCATGGAGTCATATATCTATATAAATAATTTTTTTACTTTTACCCCAAGAAGCAGTACCCCAACATAAAATACCATTTTGGAATCAGGCTGACTCCGAACCCGCAATTCTGAAATTTTGGATTCCCAATTCTTCATTACTGACATTGTTTTTGGCGATTTCATTTTTTACGTGATTTTCTGCGACGAATTTTTTGTACGATAACAATTTTTATAACTTGGAAATAAACTTAGGAATAATCGAAATTATTTGCGAAATCCAGCGAAAGTCACCCATGAAATAAAAATAATTGTTTGTACGGAAAGTAAGGGCCTACGTACATCAAATTATCTTTAAATTAAGTGGAACACATAAAAGGTAAACTCACATCTTAATGCAATATTTAAATGCAGCAATCAATTTTGAGTACTTCTGCAGTTTATTGTTGCCTATCGCAAACGGCAGCAGTATGCCTTGGAAATTGAAATCAGAGGACCAGATTGCAATCAAAAGAGCCAAGGCTGCAGCGAGGAAAAGAAAGTTCCATGCAAATGAAAACCCAGATCAAACAGCAACCAGGAGAGATTCCATTACTGAGAATATGCAGAGAATTTGGGACTCTCAAACTTCTTAAACAAGCCAAAGGCCCAATCAAGAGCCCTTCGCAGGAGCTAGCTTTTAAGCTAGTGTATATATATATATATATATATATATATATATATATGTCTTAATATCTATATCTATATCTATATATCTCTCTCTCTCTCTCTATATATATATATATATATATATATGCAGAAATATAGTTTTAAGGTGTGCTATATTTATCGGATAAAGTGCTCACTATCAGAGTTAGAGCCTATGTAAATATAAATACAGGCTTGACGATTGCGTCTAGCATGAAACAGCCTGTCGTCTATGAGTGTTGACTTCAATGTTCATATATATATATATATATATATATATATATATAGTTACGTGTTTTTTCCTGCCGTCGACGTAGTTAGTGTTTGGTGAACAAGACATCTTTTATCTCACTTGTGTTGCTCTGAATGAATAGCAATTGCTATTGGTATTATAGTGTTTCGCACCTGTGTATGGTCGATGTGATTACCCAGAGTGGCTTCGGCTGCATTCTTATATAGGGCCGAGATTTACTTTAATATTTTTTTTGATCTTGTTCCCATTGTAAGGGTTACGTGGTGTGCTTAGTTACGATAGTCTCCTTTTTTATGTCTATAGACTTGTAACATCCGACATCTTTAAAACCAACGTAGTAAAATTCCATTATCACTGAGCAGACATTGAATTTGTTATAGTCATGGCGACCGGTTAAATTCAAAATTAGTCTCATTGGACGTCTACTGGGGCTCAAGTTCACCCCAGACCCTCAGGTGGGACTCACATACATTACTAAAGAGCCTGGGAAAATTGCCTGTTTCTTTTATCCCTCCTGGGTGTAACTGTCTCCTCCTGCTACGCTATAGCTTTGCGAAAGTCTGATAAGACCAAAAATAAAGTTTTGATGCCATATTTGGAATGGGGCTTCACAATCCTCAATTTCCAGCCTCGATCGAACATCTACGCAGTTTTGTGGGCGATAAATTATTTTCAACCTTACAGCCCCCTTTTCGCGCAGCTATTTCCATGGCAAATGTTCAGCCTAATTTCTGAGACCCACGTAGTCGAATCATCTTAAATCCTTTCGGATTTCATTGGTAAGAAGGAAGTTTGACTCAGACAGCTTCTTTCCGAGAACCACTACTTTGTGTAACAGACTCCCGTGGGGATGCTCCCCAGAACACTACGGCTTACGGCCACATCACGTTGAAACGCCAGTTCCCGTAAGATCACCAAAGTTAAGTAACGTTGAGCCTGGTCAGTACGTAGATGGGTGAGCACTTGAGAATACCTGGTGCTGTGAACTTGGATGTGCGGGTGGTGAAATGGATAATGGCTGTGGATTATTAATCGGAGAGCCTGGTTCCAATTCCGCTTGGGTTCGTTATATTCTCTTACGCGCAAATACCCTTGGGAAAAGGCATGAACCCACCTATTCTTCCTCAATCTATGGGCCGATTTGTAAGACTTGTATCACTGACTTGTATCATTATAGTAAAAAATGTTCTTACGATCTAAAAATATTTTCTGGCTTTAAATAACCTGTAAAAGAATTTGTAAGCCGTAGAAAACGATTCAATCAATCAAAAAACCCGATCAATACATTCTTGACTACTTGCCAAAAATAATCTAAAATGAAAGGAAAAAGAATATGGTTTTTAGCAGCACCCTATTGCCAGCCGTTTTCTATCCTACATATCCTCATAATTTCACTTTATCCCCCCCTCTTATGCTCAATTAGCAGCCTCTATAATTAAACTTTTTCACTTAAGTGTCTCTTAGTTTTTATATTAAATGAATATTTAGTGTAAAGAAAATATCGCCTTTATCGCGAAAATGAAAATGTTTTCATTCTGTTTGTGTCTGTGTAAATTATTTTACTGATTCTGGAAGACAATACTCAAAGACATGAATGCAAAATTCTGTTCTCTGTTCTAACCACATCGCCTCTTGGCTGACCCAGTCTCACCACTTGTGCAATTATCCAAAGTCTGCGCAATCATGCCTCTTGAAGTGGCACGGCTATTTTTAACAAACCACACACTCTTCCTCATTGTTCACAGGATTCAGCCTAAGAACACACTTCCGGTCTTCGGCCTTCTTCTTGTAATGCCAATTATTCAGCTTATGTTAAAAATCCATTTATCTTTTAGTGCCAGTTAACGAAGAAATTATGAAAATATCACAATATAACGATAAAAAAATATTTTTTTAGAGTTCAAACGCACTTTTTAATGCCATCTTCATTCATGACCTACCGTATATGTTGGCGTACAAGACGACCTTCTAACATTAAAAAATCGCCTCCACCACCCAAAATAGGACCGTCTTATATTCCAGGTATAAAATTTGAACTTTAAATCTTGTGGTTTACGTTAAGTTATTAGCATGGAAGATTTTTGACGGTAGGCCAACCCCCGCCTTGGTAACTAATATTTGAATAGTTGAACAAAAACACAACTGGGTGTGTGTCTCAACAAGCCGTTTAAAGATCGCATTCGAAAACAATGGAATGAGTGGATCGTTATCGGGGAAAGGTCATTCAGGCGACCGTAATAGCCTACTGAAAACAGCACTCATGGGGTGTTGTAGTTTGTGGTATCTCCCCATCATTTTTCATTAGAATTTGAGTGAAAAAGTTTATTGAATTCATTTAATAAATACAATATATTTTAAAATACGATTTTTTTGTTGGGGTGGGAGGTCGTACTGTATGGCGAATATATCTGGAAATCTACATTTTAACTTAAAATTTTTTTTGGTTGTCTTATACAGCACAGTCGCCTTGTACACCAGTCGCCTTGTACGCCAGTTTGTTTGATCCTGAATCTTCACAAATTCCCTTTCTTTGAACTGCCAGGGACGTTTGTGGAAAGATAATGAAGTAGTTTTGAATTCAGATTAACTCTTCACCTAAACTGGCTGCTAACCAAGGCTAGGGAGTCCAAACCATAGTTGCGTTTGGGTTAAAGAAGAAGAGTGGGATTTATGCCTCTTTCTCACACGCACTATTGCGAAAGTGAATGCCGTAATTTGAACTCGGCTCACTCACGGATTCCATTTTTTCCTTACCCCCACATACGCCCGGGGGTATTAGAAAAAAAAAATTAATAAAATAAAATAAACGAAACATAAGAATAAAGAAATTGAAAAATAATCGAAAATGAAAGGAAAAATTTTTAAATTTTCATGAGACCCAAACTATGTTATTGACACTCACATTTTTGTAAAAAAAATCTCTTAAATACTATTTCAGCAATATAACATAATAGGACATTTGACAGGGAGCTAATAAGGTTTTTAGCAGCACCATTTTTTTTTACATTATCAATGAGTTTTCGGCAAACAGTGAAGGAATTTGTTTGCAAATTCTTTTGTGAAAATTTTTTGCCATTGATTTATGGTAAAACAAATTTTGTTACTGTTGTGTAACAGCAATTCCGAACAAGCTTCAAAAAATCACTGTCATCTAAAAATAGCCCAAGACATTTTGAATCCATCTGGAAAAAGTCCAAGACATTTTGTATCCATCTAGAAATATTACAAGACATTTTGAATCCATCTGGAAATAGTCCAGGACATTTTGAATCCACCTGGAAATAGTCCAGGACATTTTGAATCCATCTAGAAATAGTCCAAGACATTTTGAATCCATCTGGAAAAAGTCCAAGACATTTTGTATCCATCTAGAAATATTACAAGACATTTTGAATCCATCTGGAAATAGTCCAGGACATTTTGAATCCATCTGGAAATAGTCCAGGACATTTTGAATCCATCTGGAAATAGTCCAAGACATTTTGAATCCATCTGGAAATAGTCCAGGACATTTTGAATCCATCCGGAAATAGTTCAGGGCATTTTGAATCCATCTAGAAATAGTCCAAGACATTTTGAATCCATCTGGAAATAGTCCAGGACATTTTCAATCCATCTGGAAATAGTCCAAGACATTTTGAATCCATCTGGAAATAGTCCAGGACATTTTGAATCCATCTGGAAAAAGTCCAAGACATTTTGTATCCATCATTTTGAAATATCTGGAAAAAGTCCAAGACATTTTGAATCCATCTGGAAATAGTCCAAGACATTTTGAATCCATCTGGAAATAGTCCAGGACATTTTGAATCCATCTGGAAATAGTCCAGGACATTTTGAATCCATCCGGAAATAGTCCAAGACATTTTGAATCCATCTAGAAATAGTCCAAGACATTTTGAATCCATCTGGAAATAGTCCAAGACATTTTGAATCCATCTGGAAATAGTCCAGGACATTTTCAACCCATCTGGAAATAGTCCAGGACATTTTGAATCCACCTGGAAATAGTCCAGGACATTTTGAATCCATCTGGAAAAAGTCCAAGACATTTTGTATCCATCTAGAAATATTACAAGACATTTTGAATCCATCTGGAAATAGTCCAGGACATTTTGAATCCATCTGGAAATAGTCCAGGACATTTTGAATCCATCTGGAAATAGTCCAGGACATTTTGAATCCATCCGGAAATAGTTCAGGACATTTTGAATCCATCTGGAAATAGTCCAGGACATTTTGAATCCATCTGGAAATAGTCCAGGACATTATGAAATATTTTGGAAATAGTCCAAGATCGCCTATGTCCTGAAGGGACACGGCATATGAAAGAAGAAGAATATTTCGTCTAAAGACATTTTTCTGATTCTTGTTTTGGAATGAGTTTTGAAGTTCTTGGAATATTTTGTCAAATGCATAAGATCTCCATACAATGAGTGAATTCAGACAAAGCAAAGTCTGTTTCTGTTGGACAACGACATTTCATAACAAGTTTTAGAAAAGAACTGATAATCAAAATCCGACTACAATTGGTAGAAGAAATAAAAACATTCGCGTAAATAAAGGGTTGCACAATGTTACAGTAAGTTGCTTAAATAAACAAAGAGTTTCTCTAACAAATTGGGCATCGTTAGTGTTAATATCATAAATAATTTCAGTTGTACCAATGAAAAATGGATTGTCTGGTTGGAAGTAATTTTTTGATTTTTTTTCTGAAATACTGTTGTCCATGGAACAATTTATTTTACTTAAATTTAAAAACTAAAAGCTTTCTCAACATTGTCTCACTGCTTGTCGAAATCTGATTGATAATGGAAAATCCAGTGTTTCGTAAAACATTATTGACTCAATGCCAAATAGATAACATTTTTTTTATTAATCTTTGTATATTAATGCATTTGAAGATAATTCTTTTTATTTAAGAATTTTAAAAAATGCCAAATATTCAAAATATAAGAACTAATTACAATGCAATATTTATTATTTGCCATTTTATAAAGGACTATGAAAACGATTTTTTATTATATCAAATAAATAAACGGTGTTTAACATCTTTGTTATCATTTCTCAAGAATAAAGAAAATGTATAAATCCATTTTCAGATTTTGGGTTTATATTGAAATTTTAATCGTCACTTTTTAAAAACTGTTGTAACTGGGAAATAAGGAAACGGAAACATTGTTTCAGATTATTCTTTAGGCACGGAAGTACTTGTCGGCCATGTTGTTTATGTGTTAATAAAAGATCTGAAGATCACTTTGGTTGACAGAAGGCTTAAGTTGAAACTGCGTTGATGTTGCTACTACAGACACCCCCACTCCTTACCAAGTTGTGACAAAAACCAGGTTGTGACAAAAACCAGGTTGTGACAAAAACCAGGTTGTGACAAAAACCAAATTGTGACAAAACAATAAACATTGCCGAGAGAGTCACAAGTATATACAGTAATAGCGGTGTCAGGGGAATAACGGTCCTTTTGAACCAAGTGCCTAGGCGAATTACGTTCCTGGGTTCCACCAGTTCTAACCTTTACGTCTAAGACCCACCAAGCCATGCAGATTGTAGCGACCACCCGCTCATTTCCTTCGTAGATTGGAGACGTAATTTCCACTCGAGCAGCTTTTTTTCATGAACCGCTATTTTGTGGGACTGACTCCCAAGAGGATGCTTCCCTGATCACTACAATCTCAATCTGTTCAAGGCTAAGGTTAACTGTTATCTTTCCCACATATCCTCATAAACAGTGTCCCTTACCACTAACTTCGAAACACTCTACCTCGAGTGGCTATTGGGCCTTGTACTGGGTGAACATTATTGTAAATAAAATAAAATTTATTTAATTATTAACTGCTACCTTGGATATTTAATCCCTTATATAATATCCTGAAATTTTCTCACAACTTTGATGTAAGATTATTCAAATGTTCTTTGGACAAGGATACATTTTAAGGGGCACACTTAGTGATAAACTAACCTTCTGGTGTCTCATGACTTAGGCAAACTAAGCGTCACTTTTACCGCACACAGGAGCAGAAGGTAAAAATGTCAGCAAAGTATCGTCTCGCTAACGACATCCGACTTGGAGCAGCAAAACTCACATCCTGCTTGGGGGAAAAAGCTTCACTCAACCAACGGAAGTTAGTTTTCATTCCTTTTAGCAGTTCAACAATGGATTTGTTTTATAGCAAGTTGCAAGTGCTTGGGACGTGATTCGCGTTGGTACAATGAAGTCAGGTCATTAGAAACAGCTCCGAAACCCGATGAACACAACAGGCAGATTGTTTTACCAGCATTTTATTGTAACAAGCCATAACAGAGAACAAACGATTTTAAATTGAGGCAAATAATGAGGGCTTTTTTTTTTTTTTTTTTTTTATAAAACTAGGTAAAGTGGCAGGATTTACAGGATTTTTAGCTTTATTTTTCTTTTCTTTTTCTTTTTACTATTCTTCATCCAGTACAAGTCTCAAGAGGTACTCAAGTTAGCGGCTTATTAAATGGGGTTATTGTGATAGTGTACAGTGGAGGGTGGGTGTTAGGAGTATAAACAGTGGAAGACCCTATACTTGAAGAGGTTAAGATTATAGTGATCGGGGAAGCATCCTCTCGGGAATGTATTTCACAATGAAGCAGTACTGGGAAAGAAGATGTCCAAATGAAACTTCTTCCTCACCAATGGAATATAAAGGGAATGAGAATGAAGTAAAACAATGTAGTTTTTTCTTTTACTATTCTTCCCCCAGTACAAAGCCCAGAGAGTCACTCAAGAATAGTGGGTTAACTAAATAAGGTTGTTGCAAGAGTGTACTGTATTATCAGCACAGATAGTGTTTAACCTGAGGTTAAGATTGTAGTGATCGGGAAAGTATCCTCTTGGGGGTTAATTACTCAATGCAGCGGTTCTGTAGATATTATTCATATGAATTAATTAGAAATTAACTCATTGTATACATTATTTACATTATTCGGACTATTGTCCTCATATTTGTCGCCATATTTATCACAACCTTTCGGTCGTTGTACGCTCCGGCCTTCTTCAGGTGGTTGGAATGTCGAACTGAACCCTTTATTTCGCTCACTGGGGTAGACTGTTCTAGTTCCACGTGCCATGTTTGATGGATGTCAGTTATCAGTTATCTCCTGTTAATTCCCCTTAATCGGGTATTGAACTCACACTCTTTGGGTCCTGTCACTGAATCTAACCAACGCCTTTATCCACTGTATCACCGTTGTGATAAATATGGCGACAAGGATGAGGACAATAGTCCGAATAATGTAAATAATGTACATAATACCTCATCTCAGAAATATAGACAGATACAATTTTATAGGTTCAACTACAGATAAAATGTTTTGTTTATTGGTTGGTTGATTTTATTTAGCGGCATATCAACACCTCTATGGGTTATTTAATGCCGAAATCTAAATATTTCGAACGCAATCTTATAGTTTCACTTAAAATTTATTCCTGGTCATGTTACTTTTGTTCATAAAATTGTATTTCTTATATACTTACTATAAATATATATTTTTATACTTTCATTAGAGGTTTCATTATTTGTCCATAACTGGGTCCTTAACAGATGCCACCAGCCCGTGTCAGCAATTAAAGGGTGGTTGCATGCTTCTCAAAACCTCCAATCTCCCGACCAGTGATTTTGACAGCAATATTCAATGCATGGACGAATGGTAGACTTATAAATATGTAAGATAGATTCTGGTCATAGAAAATGTCTAGCACAACACAGAGAATCAACTTTCTAGGCAGCACACTGAGCGATTGATTATAAATTAACAGAATTCTGTCTTTCAATAAAAAACGAGTAAAAATAATCTGTCATTTCCTATTTAAAGTATTTATACTTTATAAGCCCTGTTTTTTAAATGCACTGTTTACGATTTAATATAATAATTTATTTTTTCATTATTATAGGTGAAAAACTCTCGTGGTCAAATCGGCACTGTACCTGCTGTCGTGGTGCTAATACCAGGACCTAATCCGAATGCAATCGACGTCGCAATCAAGTAAGAATTATGCTTGAACAATTTTTAAGTTTTAGAGACATTCCAAATCCAATCCCAAATCTGGGAAGAGGGTCTCTCTGATTGGCTAGGCCTTCAGAGGTTTAGCTGTACTTATCAAGCCTGATCATTGAGGCTTGGTGAGGCTATTTAACCCATAGTTGAGGGGGATGTCTGCTGACTCTGAAGAGTTCATTCATCTTTTAACAGTTTTTGATTTTTGTGCTCCGAGTGGGGGAACCAGTTTAGTCACCGACCACTCGACCACTCAGATTTTGAATTCAGCATTCTCCTTCTCCTAGACCTTTTGCCATGCAAGGCTGTCCTGTTATTTACTGGAGGGGGGAGAGGTTTATTCATACCGTTCCCAACGGTATATGCACGTGAGTGAGTGTAATGATCACGACCAGAATTCGAACCCTGCCCTCCGATTCCTCAACCCGAGCCGCTACCTTTACTCCATCGTGCCTTTTGAGATTATTATTATTATTGTTGAAAGAGCAACCCATAACAAAGTGATGATGGGTCACAAATGTACACAGCCCAATGTACCCATCATAACAACCAGTCTTATAAGGTTATACCAATTACATGCACCGCAGCCAAATATGAGTGATATGGTGTTTGATTTTCATAAACGCAAGCATAACCTTGCAAGTGGGCCAAGTTAGAAAACCTACAGGTCAGGTAACATTTCGCTCTGACAGTCTCCGATTGAGGGTGTCCCCAAATATCTAGATGTATCTCCCAAGTCGTCTTTGCTGTTTCATCCTTCAAACTTACAAAAAAATTAAGCAACTCTCTCAACACCTGGACATGGTGTTCATCTATTCCTGCACATGAACAAAAGATGTGTCAGCCCGACGAGACACGCCCAATTGGTTACGGCCAGACAATTAGGAAGCAATTAAATATTATTATTATTATTGTTTTTATTTCCTTTGATTTCTGGCGTCTGCACATTTCTTTCCGGGTCTCGCTCAGAGACCTAAGGTTAAAAATGGCGTCATGACATTTTCCACTGACAAAAAAACAAAAACAAAACAAAAAACATATTTTACATAGATAAAGCCCTTCGTAAAATGTGGGCTGTACTTGTGAGAACAATTTTTTGTATTTCTTTAAGGCATGGGCTTCCAGGAATCCCTTCTATTAATCTACTGGAATCTTTTCCAACAAATCCTAGGACTCCAACTACAACAGGAATTGTTGATGTTCCCATGTGCCATATTTTTGAGATTGCGATTTTCTTCTTCTTATTGTTGTTGTTGCTATTATTATTATTATTATTATCGAGATTTTTTACAACATTAGTATCTAGTAGCTTCCATTAGAGATAAAAAAAAGTATGTCTACTCAATCCTCTAGCACCTTCCTCAGTATTCTAGTTATTTTAATAATACCGAATTCTGGTGAGATTGTCTCTTTTGATTTACAATTACTTCAGTCTTTTCCACAGGTTCTTTGTGATTTTTCCAAGAGCTCTTATAACTACTGGTACGACTGTCATATTTACATTTCATTGATTCCTTAGCACCCTGGAAAAGTTAATATAGTTCTGTATCTTTTAACTCAATGCTACAGGTAAGAGTACCCAATGATGATTGAACTCACGAATAATTGGCAATCAAAGTAGCTCGTTAAACATTACCCAACTCCGAAGAGCCTCACTTCTTGGTGAGAGGTGAAAGACATACAGAGTTACGAATGAAGTAAAGTGTGATGACAGTATAGCGCCATACTCTGTCTAGCTTATCTTGTGTAGCTGTGGTTTCTTATAGTAATGAAGTGTAAAGAATTTGTTGTAGAAGTGTGTTGTGAAATATTTTCTTATAAAATGCACAAGAAATCGGAAGGAAAAAGATGTCAGTGGTGAGGAATTAAATCAAGTGTTATTGACATTAGAGGCCATCACCACATATATGACTCGGTGAGACGTACTTTAAGAAAACATGAAGCCAATACTTCAGTAACATTGGAGTCAACCTGCTTGTATTTTCTACATGAAACATCGAGGATTTTTATTCATACAATAAATTCTATTGGTGCACGTGACAAAGGATTCACTATTATAAATCATTAACAGTAATATCAAAAACAAAATTACATATAGGATAGGATAGGATTTATTAAACAAATACATCAACACTTTCTTTCCTTCTAATGATTACATACATAACGGATAGAATTTATTAAACAAATACGTCAACACTTTCATTCCCTCTAATGATTACATATATAACGGATAGAATTTATGAAACAAATACGTGAATACTTTCATACCCTCTAATGATTACATATATAACGGATAGTATTTATTAAACAAATATATCAACACTTTCATTCCCTCTAATAATTGCATATATAAGAAATAGGATTTATTAAGCAGATCCGTCAATTTCTTTGCCTCCTCCCTTCAATTTTAGTGGCCCATAAATTCCTGATGGTAAGTGTGAAGGGCGACAACTTTTAACACACTTTTCTTTTGTTGACAATCTTCTAGGAATATCAATCGTCATTTTTTTTTGTCTTTTGCTCATCGGTATCCATCGATATATTCTTACTCCATCATTTCCTTATTTTCGATTTTATTCTTATTCTGGTGCTATTCAAATAAAATAGTTGAATTTTACAACTGTTTTTCGTCACTCAATCTTTATCTTACATATTTAAAATGAAGTAAAAACTGTATTTCACAGCTCAGGAATTAATGATGGAATTATAAACAGAAGGTGCATATTACATGCATAAGCTAAATGCAATGCTTTTACTATAGAAATGTTTTTGAAACTCAAGAGAAAGCAATTGCCATCAGTCAGGTATTAATGCAAGCAGTATTTACAAAATAAAACTTATATTTATATCTGCAATGATACACCGTGAAATTTCCGGGTTTTATTTTTGATTTTATATAATATTTTATTATTGTAACATTTTAGGATGCAGAATAATCAATCATTTTAATTGGTTTTCCTTTCAGGATGCGAATCCAGTTGTTGGCGCTGTGGACAGCAAGTGTGAAAAGATTGGGTTATAAATTAATTGCATTCATGCTTTTAGTAATAAAAGATTACAATGAGGAAGAAGTAAGTAACACCTTTTTTTTTTCCTTCGTCTGTGCCGTGTTCTCTTCAAGACGTTGGCGATCATGGCTCTTCCCAATTTCTTATCCTTTGTAACTCTTTGCAATGTTTGTTTTTTCATTGTTCCTCCAGCTTCCTGTCCATTTACACAAACACGTCAAGTAGATTACTCGCTGTTTCCCTCTGCCCTTCTTGCCTTCAATATCTCCTGTGAGTGTCAAATTCTCGAAGCCCTCTTTCCTTGTTATACATTCCTCTCTGAATGGAACTGTTATGATTCTATTTGTGAAGCCTACTCTCAGCTTGATTTAAATGTAGAAGAAGCAATGATCATGGTTCTCCACCATTTCCTATCCTTTGAAGCTTTTATCAATGTTTGTATTTTTACTATTCATTTACGCAACCTTGTTTGATAAGTTACTCGCTACTTTCCTTTGTTCCTCTTGCCTTCAATATGTCCTGTGAGTGTCAGATTTTCCTAGCCTTCTTTCCTCTTTATTTCTCTGTTCCAACTGTTCTTTTCTGATTCGTATTATAATTGTCCTTTTTGTTTCTGTTTCCTTAAATCTTCCTTGATGGTGACATGCTCTGTCAATGATATCCTCAGCATCATTCTGTACAACCACATCTGTGTTGCCTCAAGTCTCTTCTTCATATGTCAGGAGAGTTGATATCATATAACAGATTAGCACTCATTTCATTGTTTTTTTTTTTCCCTCTTTCTTACTATTTGGTTTAGCTTTTGAAAGTCATCTTTTGTAATTCCTAAACAACTTCGGATTTCGGAGCCACATTTTTTGATATCTCCGATTTTTAATTCGTATCTTAGACGGTTCCTTTGGCTAACAACCATATATTCTGCCTTTTTTGGCATTGATAGTTAGTCCCTATATTTTTCTTCCTGTGTTAGCCATCAATACAGTACTCTATGTGTATCTTATGTTGTTAAGAAAAAAAAAATCTATCTCATATAAATTCAAATAGTTCTTGATAGATAAGAAGAAGAGACTAAATTTTTCATACGTATTTTTTCTATTTTTGGATACTGTTAAAGTAACACTGGTCTGGGGGTATGTGGTTTCGAGGTCTTTCTTCAAACACTCGATCTTCTTTCCGCGAGGATATGATGACCTCTGCCGTCAATTATTTTGTGGATATCTATGTTTGAGTAGAAGCCTTGTTTTTGATAGTGTGAATTACGTCTACTTGCCTGCGCTTCCGAGAGAATTAATAAAGGGTTCCAAACCATCTGCACCTTTGTAGGGAAAAAGCACCATCTGACCGGTGCGAAATCGAGAGCTCGGTTACAGAGAACGTGATTGGCCAGCAAGTTGCGATTATCCTTTTGAAGAATGTCCTTTTGAAGAAACTTCTAGAAGCGCATATCTGCTCTTTTTTTTCGAATACAAAATGTAAACAATGTAATTTCTAAGTAATCAATAGACTTTTTATCCGTTTTTATGCCTATTATTCCAACTAATTGTTATATATATATATATATATATATATATATATAATTATTTTAAAAAAATATGATTCCATCGTTACATAAGAGTTCTCATGTTTCAAAAAACAGAAGCTGTTTCATCCTCAAGCGAATTTTGTAAAAATTTTGGATGTAATTGTCTTCTTTGATAATGTCTTATGTAAGCCGAAAGCTTAGATAAGATTAAAAAATATGTATCAATATTGTGATTTTTTTCTTCTTTTAATGATAATGTTATTAACCTTATCAGCCGACATGAAAAGAATTTACATAAAATAGACAAAACTTGTCTTTATTTATTAATGAAACATGCATCAATGAAAAAATACTGTCTAAATACACACACAATATATATATATATATATATATATAATCTTGCATCTCCTGAAATATATTAATCTACAAGCACTAAAACGGTGTTTCTTACCTATTTATCAATTGTTGCATTAAAATTTAACTTTAAATGTTTCAGATTTTGAAACTAGGCCAGATGACTGCAGCTCAGCGCAAAGAACTTCTGATGGTTCTAACATTTATCGAAGATGCAATGTTGGAACAATGGAATGGTTATAAGGACTTCGAAGAACTCCAAGAAAGAATTCATCGGATAAGATTAATCTTTGAGGAAGAAGTCTCATCTGAAAATAGTTCAGGTCAGTTTGAAATAAAAAGCTCTTACACAATATAAGGACAGGTAAAATATATGCATAAATTACTTTCTTTTACGTTTCAGCTTTGGCTTTCAGATTAGCTTTAACGCCAAAAGTTTTTGTGGAGATAAAAAAAGTAATTATTGTTGAAGTGAGTTTTGAAAAGAAAGTTTAGTCTTTGCTGAAAAGTGTCAACACAGTGAGGATCGAACTCATTATTTCATAATAAAGATTCTTGAGAGTAGCTTGCTTGTCATTCTAGAACGATGAGCAGCTCTAATAGAGATTCACTAAGTATTTGTGGCACAAGGCTGAAAGTATGGAGCTTCCAGTGGAGATCGAACTCATTACTCAGCCGTAATTGATCTAACGAGACAAGCTTGCTAACCATCACATCACGTCGAAGTGTCCAAATGTTCTTCTAAGCTTAGCTTAGACGTGACACAAGGCTGAAAGACAAGAGCACCAAGTGAGGACCGAAATCACTACTCTGTCGTAATTAATTTAGCAATACAAGCCGAGTTCAAATTTTAGTCGAAACCATTGCATTCACTTACGCGCTAATACTCCTGGGAAAGGTGTGAATCCTCTTCTTCTCCTACCAGCTATGGGTAAATAGCAGGACAGACCGGGTTCTATAGCACTGGATGGCAACTGGTCTACCGCAGAAAGAATGGCAACCTACTGCGGGAAAAAAATCTGCCTCGTCAGTCATGTATCGAAAAATACATGATCACCTAAGCGTGTATCACGCATGGCACATAACTGACTGACTGATACAAGCTTGTTAACCATCACGTCACGTCGATGTGCACTTGGGTTTTCTAAAATGTACTACCCTATTATGAATTGATAAAGAGCTCGAAAGTATAACATATTTTCTGAAGATTTCTTTTTAGATTTCATTTATTTCTTCTCCAGGGGCGTCTTGTCATTGTGTAATGGTTAACGAGGCATTATCGCAAATTGCTTACAGCTGAATAGAAAGATGATAGACAGTTCGATGCTTGACTAAGGAGTCCATTCTTTGTTACTGATTTAGATCTTAGACTACGCGTTTCGTCCTCTGTTAAAACAACACAGAATCATTTACTCGGTTTTGTTTTTAAGACATTAAATTATGTCACTTAGCATCCTCCATAATTTACCTTGACTTTTCAGTTGGCCTGATTAATATTCATGTACGTTCTTAAATATAAAAATTCTGTAGCATTTACTTTTGTTTATAAATACTTGTTGCAAAATAATACGCTTGAGCTAAGTTCTCCTTTTATATATATATATATATATATATATATATATATATATATATATATATATATTATGAAGAACTGTAGTTTTAAAGTGCTCAATATCAGAGATAGAACGTATGTAAATATAAATATAAAAGTAAACATTGAAGTCAACACTCAGAGGCGAGATGCTGTTTCATGCAGGGCGCAATCGTCAGGCCCCGAATATATATATATATATATATATATATATATATATATATATATATATATATATATAAGAATGAGGTTTGGCAATCCGTGTGAATAATTCCAAAGAGTATATAATCCAGAGAGCTCAATGTAACACCAGAGTAAATATTAATTAAATAATTAAGAAAGGAATTTGGTTTCTTTTGTTTTTAATACAAGTTTTTTTGTTTTGTTTTTGTTTTTAAATAATTAAAAAAAAGAGAGAAACAAAAGAAACCAAATTCTTTTTTGTAACTATAGATGTGAACTGATGAACCAGGAAAAATATATTTTCTGGGGAAATAAATTATACTCATGGGACCTTAATGTTGTCTCTTTCTTAATTATTTAATTTATATATATATATATATATATATATATATATATATATATATATATATATATATATGTGTGTGTATATATGTAAATATACTTTGAACATTAAAAGCTCAACGTGTTATTTTTATTTTTACATCTGTATAAATTTTTCTGGGAAAAATATTTGTTTTTGCATAAGATTTCTTTCAATCACAGGGTACGCTTTATTCGTATTCATACCCTTCCCGGGGGCATTAGTGCAAATTCAACGCAGTTATTCTTAGTCAGGTCTTGAACCCATTTTGAATATTACTAACCACTAACTCACCGACACAACCTATGATATTTTTATAGAAAAAATGAATGCGCGCATAATAATATTTGTTCTTAATTTTGATTTGTAGTGTCCACTTGTGATCTAATAGGCCAATGACACCATTCACAAGCCAAGTTACCTTTATAGACTGATTCTCAGCCCTCAGGATGCCGCTATTTGACCGGCTAAAAGAAACATTTTTTCTACTCATTCAGTCACCTTTAGTCGTTTACCAACTCTAGCTAAAAATGTTTCAAATGCTGTTTTAAATAAAAAGATATAATTCAATAGACGAGTATAGCTAATGGAAAAATTATATTCACTAGAGTTGATGAAATAAAGAAAATTAAATAGTATTAATGCCTTAAATGTAGAAGTTAAGATGAGCTGATTACCAGGCTCTGGTTACAGTGGTATGCAGAGGTAAAATGAAGATAAGGCGCGAATTTTAAAGATGTGACCTTAATTATAGCCGTGCGACGCTAAAATTGCGAAGCTATATTTTGGCGTTAACTCTTTTCTTTCATTAATTTTCTTTGCTTTAAAATTACAGAAGAACAGTTTTCCTCATCTGTGATTGTCCAAGTTGGGGCTCTCCAAGACCTGCTCACAAAATATAAGGTAAGAAAAATCGACAAAAAGTTAGAACATTAAAATATTTCTTAACAGAAGACAGGCTTTCAAAATGATACAATCCCTGTCCCACAAATGTTGCGACATTTCGCATAATAAATGTGTATTTTTTTAAAATCGGTATTATCCCATGCAAGGCAATAAAGCCACTAAGACACAAGGGGTTACAGGAACAGAAAAATTAATAATTAGCGGGAAGAGAAAAGAGTAATCAGGTGAACAGTAGGCAGCGATTGACACTGCATTTACCTTTTTGCAGATTAAAGTTGGCTGAAAAATAGGGATCGGGAAAGGAGTCTCACAAACGAGAAGTGCGAGAAAAGAAACTCTTAGTATAGAATTGATGGCTACATTTAACCAACTCAACTCGACACCAGTTTAATACTGCGCTTAAATTCAAAAAGTCTATGTCCCGTTGCAAAGAGGTCATCCAAACAATTACCATGAAAGTATTTATAGAAAAGACACAGAAAGGCAACCTTACGGTGATGGGAAAATGACTGAAGCTGAGCAGCCAGGTCAGGACCAATAATATTGCTGATATGCCAATGGAAGAACTTTATAATAAAATATTCTGTCCCATAATAGTTCCTTTTAGTATATGTAATGTGTATGCTGGCATACAAATATTATGGGACCGAAGTTTATAATACCGGTATATACTAGCGTTGTCTATAATAGTTGGTTGTTTTGTTTAATGGCATATCAACATCTCTATGGGTTATTTAATACCGAAATTTAAATATTTTGTATACATTTTTTTGGAGAAAATAATAGTTTTAGTGATACACGCTGGAGGCGGGGAGAGGACGAGAAGGATTTATACCTTTCCCAAGGGTATTTACTTTTAAGTGAATATGACGAACCCAACTTGAATTCAAACTCGGAATTGATTTGTTACGTCTATCGGACAGCGCACTCGAGAGATCTTAGGAAAGAAAAATGCCGGAGAACACATTTCCATTAATTCTTTAGAAATTGCTTTTTTTACGTTCAGGATGCGAAATCGAACAGATATGGACTATTATATATCAACGAGGGAGTGTGAATTCCTTAAACGAAAACTAGAAAATAGATCTCTGTGGCCGAGCGGTCAAAAACACGCCGAGTCAAATGCTAGTTTCTACTACAAAGGAGGACGCAGGTTCGAACTATGCAAGAGAGCACATTTCCTTTATTAAACTTTCTCGAGTGCACAAACCGATTTAGGTAAGACACACTGTTTACAAACACAGGTATTCACTAAAAAATTGATTGAAGTAAAATATATATATATATATATATATATATATATATATATATATATATATATATACTTTCGAGCCCACGCACCAATTTCTTAGTATCTGTAGAAAAGAAAAGTTATTAAGAAAAATACCAAAATTTTCTTTCAAATAATTTTTAATTTCCACATAAAAATGTTTTGAATTTACAATTTAATTCACTGAAGTTGGCCTCAGATAAAACTGAAATAATTTTGAAAATAAAAATTATTTGAAAGAAAATGTTGGTATTTTGTTAATTAATTTTCTACAGTTACCAAGAAATTGATTCGTGGACTCGAAAGGATGAAAACAAAAATAAACAGACGTAATATGTCTAAATTATTTAACCAAACCTGTTTGGATGAATATATATATATATATATATATATATATATATATATATATATATATATATATATGTTATGGTCCTGTTCCTTGTACCACGGTGATAGTCCAAGGTAGAACCAATAAAGAAGAACTCGAACACAGGTATGGAATAATACAGATATATTACAAACAGGAATTTATACAGAGAAGTAGAAGTGTTAGTACGAACAATCAGGTTTAGAAGAGAGAACAATGTAGTCTCGACCAGTATCACTATACCAATGTCTTGCAGTAATTGTCTGAACGCGACTCAGTTTCGGACTGCCTCTTAAAAATCAAATGCAGATCAAATAGGGATCTTAATATGGATAAAATAAAGAACAAATAAGAAACGTATATCAATCTAACATGTTTCACGTATGTATAATTAAAGAAACCTTGAAAGCACACAAGACATAAGTCCCGTAGCCCATGAGTACTGCCGACGTTGCATAAGTGGTGCGTCTTTGGGCAAGATTGCCTGAGGAAGTCCAGTTCTCACCAAGCTAGTTTGAATTCAGATTTTTCTTTCTCTTATATTGGTTGCCGAGTTTGTCATGCTATTTACTCATAAATAGTGAAATGGGGAAAGGTGGATTTATGCCTTTCTCTAGGGTATTTGCACGTTGTCAATGTCACGAGTGAGCGTGCAAATGAATACCAACTGAATTATAGAAGATCCTTCCACCTCCATTAGCAGAGACAGGCTATCTAAATTATGTATATTTACAGTTTTTGCTTCGCGCGGACATTAATATTTAAATTAATATTTAAACATCAAGTTTATTTGAAGAACTATTCTGAATCTTTCTTTTTTATTTAAATTTTACTTTTTCTTTGTCAGGATTTCTGGGCTTATTGGGAAACATATAAGGTGATTGTCGAACTCATCAAACAACCAAAATTCATTCTTATCTGCGACAAATGGGAGCAGCTACGTTTCGTAACCACAGCGCATTTCGTCAGGTAAGGGTTTTGAAGAAAAATACAAAATACAAAAATCAAGAATTCATAACATGAGATCCTCAAGACATGTACTTCAGGATTTCATCAGACGAAATTTGTTATATCTGAGATGAGGTATTATGTACATTATTTAGATTATTCGGTCTATTGTCCTCATCTTTGTTGCCATATTTATCACAACGTTTCGGCCTTTCAGTATCTGTCTATATTTCTGAGATGAAGTATTATGTACACTATTTACATTATTCGGACTATTGTCCTCATCTTTGTCGCCATATTTATCACAACGTTTCGGCCTTTCAGTATCTGTCTATATTTCTGAGATGAAGTATTATGTACACTATTTACATTATTCGGACTATTGTCCTCGTCTTTGTCGCCATATTTATCAAGTGGAAAAATCAGGCGTGGCTGGCCACATTTGGAGAGTAACGGTAGATCACCGCCCTCTGTGGGATCAGGTTGAGATCATAGACAAAGAACATCATCGGAAAATTCCTAAATTTAAAGAATCGGCACGTATGATTGGCCACAAAAATCTCCTGAGCCGAAAAGCGATAATAATAACAAAAATTACAATATGAGCTATGGTAAAAACATGAAATGAAAACAGCAAAAATTGCAATCTGAGCACTGGTAAAAATGGTTGCTGAAGACATTAGGTTTATAATACCCAGAAATTCATACACAGATGTCCTCAAGGACACATGGCACAGTGGATAAAGGCGTTGGTTAGATCCAGTGAGTTCAAAACCTGGTTAATGCGGTGGAGAACTTGGAGAAGGGAATTAACAGGAGATAACTGATAACTGATAACTGACATCCATTATACATGGCATGTGGAACTAGTGAGCCACATTCCAACTACCTGAAGAAGGCGAAGTGTACAACGGCCGAAATGTTGTGATAAATATGGCGACAAAGATGAAATTTGTTATGTTGGTGTGACTACACATGCGCACGAACAAGGGATGCTGAGAATTTTAAAATTTAAATGTTTTTATTCTAGCCGATTTAATTTAGATCCTTTTTCTTTTTCTTTCCGTCACTTTTGTTATTAGATATCCTAATTAGATGTGATTATATAAGTTCTGCCAGGAATGGTGAGATGTTGTGGAGAGCCATGGCCTTTGATGCCCTCAAAGGACATGGCATAAAAGAAGAAGCAACGTAACGGATATCAGTGAAGAAAGTGGAATCCGTGGACGAATTAAAATTCTGGCCTTCGCATGAATGACCTTATAAAAGGCAAGAATACGTCTATTCTTGCCCAATCTTAAGAGGAGGACTAGTCTGAATTGAAAATCGAGTGATCCTAGCCGTATCATCTAGTAGAATAAATTAATAATCCAAATACGTCTTCTCCATAAGCCAACATTCTCTGTAGTAAACCGAAGACATATAGCAAGAGCAAAAAATGTTTCCAGAAACGAAGCGAAGTATTAAGATAGGAGAATATAATTAGAAAGAAGGGGAAAATAGAATACTAAACTGCTATATTATATCTAATCTCCTATATGGCTGTGAATGCTGGACAATCTCTTCACAGGGGAAGAAGAGACTTGAAGCGACAGAGGTGTGGTTCTACTTACAAGTGCCTTTCGGAACAAAGAAAAGAGTGTTGGACGGCTATGTAATATATATATATATATATATATATATATATATATATATATATATATATATATATATCCTATGTGTCAGTGAATGCTGGACAATCTCCTCACAGATGAAGAAGAGACTTGAAGCTGTGGTTCTACTTACAAGACAGAGGTGTTGGACGGCTCTACTACATATATATATATATATATATATATATATATATATATATTCTATAATTTATATATATATATATATATATATATATATATATATATATATATATATATATATCCTATGTGTCAGTGAATGCTGGACAATCTCCTCATAGATGAAGGCTGACTTGAATCGAAAGAGATGTGGTTCTACGTACAAGTGTTTTTAGAAACAAAGAAAAGATTGTTGGACGGCTATGATATATATATATATATATATATATATATATATATATATATATATATATATATATATCATAGCCGTCCAACAATCTTTTTTTTGTTTATATATATATATATATATATATATATATATATATATATATATATATATATATATACTATGTGTCAGTGAATGCTGGACAATCTTCTCACAGCCGAAGAAGTGACTTGAAACATCAGAAATGTGGTTCTATCGACGAATGATGAGAAAAACAACATGGACGAGACATGTCAGCCAAGAGGAAGTGTTAAGTAGAACAGGAACTACAAACAAACCGATATTTTGACTCTTTAAGAGGCAGTTGAAATTTATGGGGGACACATACTGAGGAAAGTGTGAGTAGAGTCGAGAGAATTTAATACTTATTTAACATTTAATATTGAAGGCAATAGGGGTAACGGTAAACAGAGGGGAACCTTATTAACGATATTGCGTGAATGAATAACAAACAAGGAAAATGTTTCAAAAATTACTTAAAGCAACAAAAGACGGGAAGTTGTGGCGAGTCATGATCAAGAACATCGAGATAAATTCTGTTATTAATACATAACAGAATTTATCTCGGTGTTCTCGAGCACTCCCTTATTTTCAGTTGCTCCAGCTCTTCCTAAGACTTTCCGAGTACTCCACTAATGACTGACACTACTGCCATCTTCATTTTCTGCTATATTAATACTAATTGTTATCAATAATAAATGATACGTTTGTTTCTCAGTTCAAGTCAATTTTTTCTCGATTTCAGTGACAATTAGTATCGGAGGCAAATGTCAGTGATTCTTACACAGACCTCTTCACCGCCAGTTCAGTACTCTTAGACTTAGTACAAACCAAGAAACATACGAGATTGCTACTGTTGAAAGTGAATATGCTGGTGTGTTTTTCACTGTCGTATTTCTTCCAGTTCGGCTATAAATATCTCCTCGCCTAATTGGTACCAAACAGTCTCATTCGTGGCGAGCTACTTGACTTGTTCGGTATTAATCACGGTGACCCACGAGGAAAAAGTTTAAGTGCGTTAAAAGTAGACGCAAGTCTACGATAGCGAATGAACTTACCAGATATGAACCAAGCGACAAGTGTTGGATCAAAGATTGTTGAAAAGAAGGTGGACTTCGCAAAGCTGACCTTAAGCTTTCCTATTGTAGATTTCAACTTGAGCTTCATTCTAACTCGTTATACGTTGAATCATCTTTGACACAAATAGAAAACACCTACTTAACGTCGACTGTTGGTTAATATCTCTGAGAACAAAGGTAGGCTCTGAGTCTGCCTTTGTTCTCAGAGATAAACCAATTAAAGCCTGTATAGGCAATTGGCCGAGTAGATAGAACGTTCGTTTTCCAACTTTGGAATCCCTGTTCGATTCTTACCCTGGACGATTTGTTAGGAGATGACTTTTTTTCATGGGGAAGCGGTCTCAACATCCGACATTTTAGGAGAGTGCCTGAAAATCATACTACGGGTTGGCCCAGGTGACGTGTGAGTGAAAATTGAGTATAAGAAACTATTTGGGTTCCGCCGATGGCTGTGCTAGCACGAAGTCACAAGTCATCGTGGCCGAAGGTTTTAGTGTACTTGTTCAGACTGTTGTTCACGCCAGATAATGCGCTCTCTTCAAGAAACTGTAACTTTGGTCGGCTCAGCATAGATTGCAGTATAAACTAGAGGTGGGCTCTGTGGATGTTGAACGAACCCAAATGTGCCTGAACAGGCGTCTGCAAAAGGGATTGGCTAGACGTCATTGTAGATAGGAATCATGGAATACGACTGACAAGTCATTAATCAGTTAAGAACTAAAACCCATAAACTCAACTTTAAGAATCTAGGGTCCCAATTTGAATTACTTTTGTGGACCCCAAATTCACAAATTAAGTCCGAAATGATATAAAAATATTAAGAAATAAAATTCACTTATCTGTTATTACTCAGAGTTTTGTAGCGAGAGTATGCACTTGTCAGGAGACCTTAATGTTAAATAGAGTGTAAATGTCTGTAGTCGTATATCCTAATCTTAGAGATTTCTGTTTATAAGACGTGAGTACTTTGGTCATACTTTAGACTATACTATATACTGTGCATAGGGATGTTAATGTTTTTTTCTAAAGATGTACTAAAATCATTTAAACATCTGACACGGTTAAAATAATGTTTTAAAGCTGTTAGACACAAATTAATATATTTGACTTGAATTTTTTTTTCTGAAAAATACATTTTTATCCTATTCAATATATTGAACATATTTATTTCAAGTCGAGTAAAAAAGTATTTCTAATATATGAATACAATAAGCAAATGCCACTCCCGTCCTGGGTAAGACGATAAACTACATCCGCATCCTAGGTATAACGATAAACTACATCCGCGTCCTGGGTAAAAGGATAAACTACATCCGCGTCCAGGGTATGACGATAAAATACATCCGCGTCCTGGATAAGACGATAAAATACATCCGCGTCCTGGATAAGACGATAAAATACATCCGCGTCCTGGATAAGACGATAAAATACATTCAACAGTAACGTCTATGATTAGGAGGTTTTGAGGAGCGTGGTACTTCCTCTTAATTGCTAGTGTTTCCAGGTCCACCCTGACCTGGTGTAGTAGCACCTGTTAGGGTCCCAGCTATGGGCAAATAGTTAACCTCCAAACTAGGATCAAGTCACTATGAAAGTGTAAAAATAGGTTTTAGTACCAACAATATAGTTTTGTAAAAGGTATTACCAGCAATGAATTTTTGAAGAAAAAATTATTACCAACAATACATTATGACCAGCAGTACATTTCTAGAAAAAATATTACCAGCAATATATTTTTGAAAAAATATTACCAGCAATAAAAATCTTGTCGGCATTAAATAACCCATTGAGGTGTTGATATGCCGTAAAACAAACCAATTCCCACTCGTTTATTGTAGAATTCAAAAGTAAATTAAAATCAATGCTTTTGTTTGCAAAACTTGAAATTCGGTGTCAGCTATATGTGGCCACATGAACTCATTATTATTAAAACATATTGAATCTAAATAGTTGGGTTTATTGAAAGACTTATGAACTGGTTAATATTAAGCAAACGGTGGATCTAAATAGAGGGGCTTATTGAAGGTCTCATGAACTGGTTAATCTTAAGCAAACGTTGGATCTAAAGAGAGGGGCTTATTGAAGGTCTCATGAACTGGTTAATCTTAAGCAAACGTTGGATCTAAAGAGAGGGGCTTATTGAAGGTCTCATGAACTGGTTTATCTTAAGCAAACGTTGGATCTAAAGAGAGGGGCTTATTGAAGGTCTCATGAACTGGTTAATATTAAGCAAACGTTGGATCTAAAGAGAGGGGCTTATTGAAGGTCTCATGAACTGGTTAATATTAAGCAAACGTTGGATCTAAAGAGAGGGGCTTATTGAAGGTCTCATGAACTGGTTAATATTAAGCAAACATTGTATCTAAAGAGAGGGACTTATTGAAGGTCTCATGAACAGGTTAATCTTAAGCAAACGTTGGATCTAAAGAGAGGGGCTTATTGAAGGTCTCATGAACTGGTTAATCTTAAGCAAACGTTGGATCTAAATAGAGGGGCTTATTGAAGGTCTCATGAACTGGTTAATATTAAGCAAACGTTGGATCTAAATAGAGGGGCTTATTGAAGGTCTCATGAACTGGTTAATATTAAGCAAACGTTGGATCTAAAGAGAGGGGCTTATTGAAGGTCTCATGAACTGGTTAATATTAAGCAAACGTTGGATCTAAAGAGAGGGGCTTATTGAAGGTCTCATGAACTGGTTAATCGTAAGCAAACGTTGGATCTAAATAGAGGGGCTTATTGAAGGTCTCATGAACTGGTTAATCTTAAGCAAACGTTGGATATAAAGAGAGGGGCTTATTGAAGGTCTCATGAACTGGTTAATCTTAAACAAACGTTGGATCTAAAGAGAGGGGCTTATTGAAGGTCTCATGAACTGGTTAATATTAAGCAAACGTTGGATCTAAAGAGGGGCTTATTGAAGGTCTCATGAACTGGTTAATCTTAAGCAAACGTTGGATCTAAAGAGAGGGGCTTATTGAAGGTCTCATGAACTGGTTAATATTAAGCAAACGTTGGATCTAAAGAGAGGGCTTATTGAAGGTCTCATGAACTGGTTAATATTAAGCAAACGTTGGATCTAAAGAGAGGGCTTATTGAAGGTCTCATGAACTGGTTAATCTTAAGCAAACGTTGGATCTAAAGAGAGGGGCTTATTGAAGGTCTCATGAACTGGTTAATCTTAAGCAAACGTTGGATCTAAATAGAGGGGCTTATTGAAGGTCTCATGAACTGGTTAATCTTAAGCAAACGTTGGATCTAAAGAGGGGGGCTTATTGAAGGTCTCATGAACTGGTTAATATTAAGCAAACGTTGGATCTAAAGAGAGGGGGCTTATTGAAGGTCTCATGAACTGGTTAATCTTAAGCAAACGTTGGATCTAAATAGAGGGGCTTATTGAAGGTCTCATGAACTGGTTAATATTAAGCAAACTTTGGATCTAAAGAGAGGGGCTTATTGAAAGTCTCATGAACTGGTTAATCTTAAGCAAACGTTGGATCTAAAGAGAGGGGCTTATTGAAGGTCTCATGAACTGGTTAATCTTAAGCAAACGTTGGATCTAAATAGAGGGGCTTATTGAAGGTCTCATGAACTGGTTAATCTTAAGCAAACGTTGGATCTAAAGAGAGGGGCTTATTGAAGGTCTCATGAACTGGTTAATATTAAGCAAACGTTGGATCTAAAGAGAGGGGGCTTATTGAAGGTCTCATGAACTGGTTAATATTAAGCAAACGTTGGATCTAAAGAGAGGCTTATTGAAGGTCTCATGAACTGGTTAATCTTAAGGAAACGTTGGATCTAAATAGAGGGCTTATTGAAGGTCTCATGAACTGGTTAATATTAAGCAAACGTTGGATCTAAAGAGAGGGGCTTATTGAAGGTCTCATGAACTGGTTAATATTAAGCAAACGTTGGATCTAAATAGAGGGGCTTATTGAAGGTCTCATGAACTGGTTAATCTTAAGCAAACGTTGGATCTAAAGAGAGGGGCTTATTGAAGGTCTCATGAACAGGTTAATCTTAAGCAAACGTTGGATCTAAAGAGAGGGGCTTATTGAAGGTCTCATGAACTGGTTAATCTTAAGCAAACGTTGGATCTAAATAGAGGGGCTTATTGAAGGTCTCATGAACTGGTTAATCTTAAGCAAACGTTGGATCTAAAGAGAGGGGCTTATTGAAGGTCTCATGAACTGGTTAATCTTAAGCAAACGTTGGATCTAAAGAGAGGGGCTTATTGAAGGTCTCATGAACTGGTTAATATCAAGCAAACGTTGGATCTAAAGAGAGGGGCTTATTGAAGGTCTCATGAACTGGTTAATCTTAAGCAAACGTTGGATCTAAATAGAGGGGCTTATTGAAGGTCTCATGAACTGGTTAATCTTAAGCAAACGTTGGATCTAAAGAGAGGGGCTTATTGAAGGTCTCATGAACTGGTTAATATTAAGCAAACGTTGGATCTAAAGAGAGGGGCTTATTGAAGGTCTCATGAACAGGTTAATCTTAAGCAAACGTTGGATCTAAATAGGGGGGCTTATTGAAGGTCTCATGAACTGGTTAATATTAAACAAACGTTGGATCTAAAGAGAGGGACTTATTGAAGGTCTCATGAACAGGTTAATCTTAAGCAAACGTTGGATCTAAATAGAGGGGCTTATTGAAGATCTCATGAACTGGTTAATATTAAGCAAACATTGTATCTAAATAGGTTGGGCTAGACTTTAGAAGGTACGAGTTTCTAAACCTAAACAGCAAACAAGGTATAAACCTGTTCAAAAGATTGGTGAGAAGTGTGAACTAAGTGATAGGCAAACCTATCTACTCCTATTGAGAAAAGATTTCTAGAATCTAGGCAGAGACAATAGACGGATATAATATTATAATATTAAACATAAATATGGAAGTCTTAGATGCGAAATTGTGGATTCTACTAGGTTAATATTTACCCATTCGCCACAGGCTATTCTTATTTGTATTTAGACTAACTGCATATTATTGTAATATTAGAATGGAGAATTTTTCTGGTAGGCTAATGTTTACCACTGGACTTATTCAACCAATAGTGGGTCAATTTTGAGATAATTGGAAGTTCTATCAGGATTTATAAATGGTAACTATAATCTCTACAATATAAGATATGCAGATGACGCGGGGTTTATAGAAGACACAAGACTACAAGAATTCTTACAGAAGGTAGTGAAGGGAGGGAGGGCAAAAAGAAAGGAATCAACATCAGTTGCAAGAAGGTAGAATGCATTCTCGTTAGCAAAAGGAACAATCCAATATTCAAATTACAAATTGGAGATACCGAAATCTAACCATCTAAATATCTGGGAAGTGTTTTAACAGAAAGACGGAAAGTGCGACACTGAAATCCGGCGCATTGGGATATCGAAAGATGCCTTTCAAAAACTAAGCAAAGTATTAAAAAACAGAAAA
Source organism: Acanthosepion pharaonis (assembly GCA_903632075.3). Classification (NCBI taxonomy): domain Eukaryota; kingdom Metazoa; phylum Mollusca; class Cephalopoda; order Sepiida; family Sepiidae; genus Acanthosepion; species Acanthosepion pharaonis. Next base: position 942,768 of record CAHIKZ030000005.1, on the reverse strand, counting down.
GTTTCATTAGAAAAAAAAAAGGAAAAGAAAGAAGAATACTGAACTGTTATATAATATCAGTCCTCCTACATAGCAGTGCATCCTGGGCAATCTCCTCAAAGATGAAGAAGAGACTTGAAGCAACAGCAATATGGTTCTACAGATGAATTCTAAGAATGCAATTGACCGAACATGTGAGCAACGGCGAAGTTTTATAGAAAATGGTAATAAAAAGGAGACTTATGGTTAATATCAGGAAAGAACAATTGACATTTCTAGGACATATAATGAAGAAGGAGGGATTGGAAAATTTAATACTCACAAGACAGATTGAAGTCAAGCGGGACAGGAAAACAACTCTGGTCAGGATGACGTTGGAGCAAATTTATTAAGAGCTGAAAAGGACATGAAATTCTGAAGGGACACGGGATAGAGGAGAATAATGAACTTGTGTAAATGGAATAAGATTTATGGGAAATAGCAAAAAGACAATTTTTTAAGAGCTATAAAGAGTAGGAAATGGTGGAGAGTCACGATCAATAACATTTTTAAGAGAGACGGCACACAGAAAACGAATAAGCTTGTGTAAATGAATAGAGAAACAAGGTTTAGGAAAGATAATAAAAAGCCAATATTTTAAGAGTTATAAAGAATAGGAAATTGTGGAGAGTCACAATCGCCAACGTCCTGAAGAGATACAGTATATAGAAGAAGAAGAAGAATGAGTTTGTGTAAATGGATGCAGGAACAAGGTTTAGGAAAGATAAAAAAAAAAAGCCAACATTTTAAAGAGCTATAAAGAATAGGAAATAGTGGAGAGTCACAATCGCCAACGTCCTGAAGGGATACAGCATATAGAAGAAGAATGAGTTTCTGTAAATGGATACCAGAACAAGGTTTAGGCGAGATAGTAAAAAAAAACAATACTTTTAAGAGCTATAAAGAATAGGAAATCGTGGAGAGTTACGATCGCCAATGTCCTGAAGTGACACAGCATATAGAAGAAGAAGAATGAGTTTGTGTAAATGGATGCAGGAACAAGGTTTAGGAAAGATAACAACTTTTTGTTATCTTTCCTAAACATTTTTAAAGAGCTATAAAGAATAGGAAATCGTGGAGAGTCACAATCGCCAACGTCCTGAAAGGACACAGCATATAGAAGAAGAAGAATGATTTTGTGTCAATGGATGCTGAAATAAGGTTTAGGATAGATAACAAAAAAGCCAACATTTTTAAAGAGCTATAAAGAATAGGAAATCGTGGAGAGTCACGATCGCCAATGTCCTGAAGTGACACAGCATATAGAAGAAGAAGAATGATTTTGTGTCAATGGATGCTGGAACACGGTTTAGGATAGATAACAAAACAGCCAACATTTTTTATGAGCTATAAAGAATAGGAAATCGTGGAGAGTCACAATCGGCAAAGTCCTGACGGGACACGGCACATACTTAAAAAAGAATGATTTTGTGTAAATGGATGTCGGAACAAGTTTTAAGGGAGATAATAAAAAGCATAGAGAGGTAATAAAACATGGAAGAAGAATGATTATGCAGACGTCATTCCATTAATTGTAGCTACACTAACTTCATAGTAAATATGTTATTTTTTTTTTAATATGCAACCGAAATATGTTTCTTGTTGATTAATCTAATGTTCTATGTTTGTCTTTTCCAGGTTTTGGGACACTCACCTTGATATCGATACGGTCGGAGAAATCGATCAGATCGATCAAGTCGTGTCTGACAAGTGTTTAGCCATCCACGAAACTCCTAGTGAATCGATGGGCACCAGCCAACTGACTGTGTCCACAGAACATGAAGAGACGGAGACAGAGCAAGTGGACACGTACGTGGAGGAGGAAGAGAGGACGTTCTTCATGAAGAACGTCATTGATCCACGCGACAAATCCGTTATCTCATTCCAGCATGCCGTTATGTTGGGAATCGTGGACCAGACGAACAATAAGTATATTAACCCGGATACTGGCGAGAGTATACAAATCAGAGAGGCGATCAACGCAGGCTATATCAGTCTGGAATGGACATCTAGGAAGAAGATCCGGGAGGAAAAGAAATCTTATGGGTTGATAACAATCAAGACGACCCGTGAGACCCGCCCGTATTCAATACTAGAGGTCATTGACCCCAAAACAGAGAAGCCAATTCCTGTTAGCGAAGCTATGGAGAATGGCATCTTGGATACACATAAATCGGTTTACAAGACAAAAGATGGCGAGGAAATGGATTTGGCCGAAGCGATAGATTTGCATAAAGTTATTGTTGAATATCACGGTGAGAAGAACCAGAAACCAGAAATCATTTCAAAAACCTACGCAGTCAGTGCTGTCGTTGACCAGAGAAGAAAAGATAAGGTTCAGTTTGCTGAAGCGATCAACTCTGGTATTCTTGACAAAGCCCGTGGTTTATATGTGAACAATGTCACCGGCGAGACGATTCATATTGGCGAAGCGATCATGAGAGGTTTTATAAAGGCCCGGGTCATAAATGATGTCAGCAAATTGGATATCAATCCTGAAAACAAAATTGTTGTGGAGAGGATACAGAATGTTCGTAATAAACTCATGAGGGGCATCAAGGCTATTAACGCGATGAAGAATCTCAAAAAATGAAGAAAAAAAAAAATTGCAATCACTACATAATGAAACGTTAAAATATATTTTGGGGGTTATATAGTACTAAATATTTGCTTACTACAAAAAGGTTCCTGTCCGTAGAAAATATTTAAAGTCACAAAAACACATATACTTCCTTTATGGGATAAATGTA